>CM030358.1:465461932-466061932 GCA_017893485.1 Hemerocallis citrina | reverse complement strand
GCATTCTTTCTCCGCTAATTCCAAGTGTTGGACCTCAGCCAAAAGGTCGTCATTCTTCTGCTCGGCGGCAGTGAGCTCTCTACGGAGCCTCTCGACTTCGCCTTCGGGACAAGGAGCTTGGGGGTACTTCCGCAGTTGCCACAGCTCGCGACAATACCTCCGCACAGCTGCCTTCGTCTCCTCCAGCCTTCCGAGCAGGAGAAACTGACTCTGTCGGCTGTTCAAGAGCTCACCCTTCGTTTTCGCCAGCTCCTTCCGAAGGTATACAACCTCCGTGATCGGACCGAACTTCACCTGAAAAGCGGAGATAAATCCGATGGGACAATACACGGAAACATCTACAACTAGTCACACGCAAATCCGAGGCTCAACACTTGGATAAATTTTGGCCAAACAAAATGTTTTCATTCAAAACCGAGGAGAAAGTTTTACAAAAGCGGTGTCCAGTCTGCAGTTAGGCTTACAAAAAAAGACTAAAAAGAGAGACAACCGAGTCAGGGATCGACCTTTTTGCCGCTCGGGTCCGTCGACCCCCCGGTATTGTCCTCGCCACCGCCCTCGCCATCGCCTTCGCTCCCGCTCTCCTCCTCGGAGTCGTCCTCCTCCTCACCCTCGGCCTCGATCTCCCCTGGGCCTTCGGCACGCTCCGTCTCTCCCTCGGGGTCGAGCAGCCCCTCGGGAACCTCCTCCTCCCCTTCCACGGGGTCGTAAAAACGGTAGGAGGGCGTGTCGAAGCCAGGGTTCTTGGCGGCTACGTGGAGCAGGGCTCGACCGTAGGCATCCTCCATGTTCTGGAGCATGTGCTGCGCGGCCTCCTCCTGCACGGCCTTCCTTACCTTCTTCACCTTCTTCTGGTGCTTGGCCATGATCCTCTCGGCCCTCTTCCGAGCCTTCTCCGCTTCCGACCGAGCGTTGGCCAGCTCCTCTTTCAGCTCGGCTGCCTCCTTCTCCGACGCCTCAAGCTTGGCCGCTGTGTCCTTCGACAGCTGAATGGCGTCGGCCAACTGCTTCTCCAACCCCGCCACTTCGGCAGCCCTCTTCGCCGAGAGGAGCTGCTCGGCATCAAGCAGCTGCGTGGCCTTGACGCGCTCCGCCCTCTCCCGCTCGTTCTCCTGTTCCTTGTTCGCAAACTCCTCGAGCAGGAAATTGAAGTGGCAGAGGGTCTGAAAAAGAACAGCACATTAAATCCGAACCCAAGGACTTGGAAAAATTCTAAGAAAGAAATTTTGATGAGGGAGAGCTCGGCCTACTTACCGACATAGTATTCCGAGCAATCTGCATCACGGCGTCCCTTGCTAGCCCGGCCTTCAGGGTCGCTCGATCCTTTGGGGTCGGCAGGTGCCTCACCGCCTCCATGCAGATGTTGCCGTCACCCAAGAAGCCGTCGACGTTCATCACCTGCCAGTCAGGGACGAAGATCTGCTTATGACGCTCGGTCAAGATCTTCTCCGCCTCGGCAGTGAGGGGCGGAACTTGGAGGGACAACACCTCCTTCACGCCGAATGCACCGCTCGACGAACCGGGAGCGTCCCCCTTCGGGGTTGGTGTCGGCGCACCCGAGGCAGGAGAGTCGAGGACCCTGATCTCCCCCTGCTCGAGGACCGCGACCTTCGGTTGGTCGGCAGCCTTCTCGACCGAAGGCTTCTTCGAGGCTCGGCTGTCCTGAGGCCCTGCCGAAGGCCTCTTCTTCTTTGCCTCTTGCTCCGACCGGCCCTTCGCCACCAAAGCTTTGTAATCCAGCTTCATCGTCTCTGCACAAGCCGAATGAAAAAACTTAGAAAAATTTTCATGAACTTTAAGCAAAGAGTATAAATACCAGAAGCATACTAGGATCGATCGGACTGAGACCCCCTCGGAACAGATCCCCCTCGGTAATTTCTTTCCAGCTTAGCGCTGGCAGGGCGAGGAGCTTCTTCTGGACCTCCGCCTCCTCATCACTCAGCGCTGCCTCCTTCTTGGTCCGCTTGGGCAGACCTTCCTTTGCCCAAACCGTCGGTATCACCCACGGCGCAGGGGCTCGGATGAGGAAGTACTTATCCTTCCAATGTTTGATCGAGTCCGGATTCTCGATCAGCTTCACGCCCGTCTGGGGCGAAAGATAGAACCTTTGTTCATCTCGCCTTGGCTGACAAGGTCGGTAGAGGTTCCGAAAGAGGAACATACTCGGTTTGGCACCAATCTCTTGGCATCGGAGGACGAATGCCATGACGTGCCTCCATGTGTTCGGCATCAGCTGGGCGGGACTCAAACCGTACCATGTCAGGACATCAACCACGAACGGGTGGAGGGGAAAGCGGAGTCCGGCAATAAGGGAGTCGACCGGAAAGACGCACACGTCCGACGAGGACTTTGTGTTGGCTCGGAAACCCGGCCCGGGGAGGAGCAGTCCATAGTCGGCAGGGATCCGGAAGCCCTCTCGGATCAGGTGAAGGTCACCCTCGGTGAGAGACGAGATGGTATGGTCCACCTCGGACAGCTCCCTCGGCTCGTTCTCTTCCACCAACTTAGCCGTGCCTTGGGTCACTCTCTTCAAGGTGCCCTCGGTGTAGTCCCGTACGCCTCCCATGCTCGACAGAGAAATGGGCTGCCGACCGAACGCTCCCGCCGTCTTCGGCGTTTCCACGATCGTGACCACGGCCTTGCCCTCCCGGGACACCGCCGCAACCTCCTTAGGCAGCTCGGCCACTTTGCCCTCTCTGTCCGGACGAACGACATTTTGATCGCTCAGCTCCACTACCTCCTTCCCTTTATCCCCTCGGCCAACGGCTTGCTCCGAGGCGGGGGTCTCATCCGTGATCTTAACCATTTTTCCTAAAAGAGAAGGGAAAGAGACTGACCTTGAAGTGATAGGTACGGTCGGAAAGTTCACCGGAGGCAAGGAACGCTACCGCGACAGCTAGCACCGCCACCAGAGAGCTGAAAACTTCGAAGGCAAAGTGAGAACTGAAGAGAGAGAGTAAAAGTAAAAAATGAGACTTGGTCTAAGGGGGGGAGTGAAGATTTATAGTAAAATAGAACGTCCTTTGGACTTCTAAACGAAAGAGCGCGACTTTTGGGCTGCTCTCGAAACGTCGCGAAGGCCCAACACAACTGCCTTCCTCACCAAGTCAACTAGCTCGGCGCAATGGGATCTAAATCCGAGCTACACGCAATCCGAGCCAGATTGCACAGACTCCGGTCGGTCTCCGAGCAAGTGCCTTTCCGAGCCTGCAAATGGAGAAAACGCACTTTCTCCCCAACTTTCGTGCATGATCTCGATCAGACGGCCCAGATCTCACCGAGGACACTAAACGACGAGATAGTGTTTTCTTGAGAAATGCACCCGTCTCGAGATGCGAGCCGCCATCCAACGGTTCAAATTGCGCCAACTCGCTCGGATTGCCTATACCTCCTCCATACCTCACCTCTGTCTGAAGAAACCAGAAAAAGTTTTGATTCAAAATTTTAAGGCACCGCCCTCGGCGAGCACCCCCCAGGCCCCGGGTCTCGGTCGGTATTCCGCCGACCCACGGCCCCGGTCGAAAGCAGATCAACACTCAGAGATCGGGAGAAACGCACCATTCCGAGCTAGTTGATTGCAACTGTGAAGGTTCGGCCTGGTAGAGGACTCTGGCAATAGAGCCTTCACAGTTGCAAACAACAAGCTCGGAACGCCCTTTGTTTCTTCCCTATCAATCTCACCGATGGTCCTGAAGTCCGAGCCATGATCTCCTCCGGGTCCGAATTGGGATCGTCACCTCTTCCACCATGATCTCCTCCGACCCCGCCACCCACCTCGGGACAGCCGGAGTCGGCAGAAGACCTTGGTGGAAGAACGACCACCCATCATCCCGGAGCGACTCATACCTCGGGCTCGAATCACAGTCGTCACTACTCCTGCCTCATTCTCCCCCGACCCTGACACCCACAATGGGGGCCGTCAGGAACGGGAGAAGAAGAAGGCAGTAGAGTGACCACCCCTCCGAACCTATCAAGGTTAAGAATCCACAAGACTGGCGTCCGCCAGAGGCAGACACCACCGAGGTCTAAAACTCAACATTGCTGCGACTGAAATAACAAGGGGAATGGAGTACTTATAGCCTACCCTCCAAGAACCAGCCATTATGACCCTCGGAAGTTGAAACGCCATGCATTAATTGAAGGAGTTATCCTTAATGACCTGGGGAAGGTGGAACGCCGCACAAACCCCGAGGCACCATTAATGTCCTTGGGAACAGAATCATCTCGAGACAGTTCGCGCCACGTCGCCCGACTTGCCGAGACTCCCTGTCTTCGGTCGGCATCCGAGCAAGTGCCTTTCCGAGCTCGCAAATGGGGAAAACTCACTTTCTCCTCAAAAATCGTGCCTGATCTCGATCAGACGGCCCAGATTTCGCCGAGGACACTAAACGACAAGATAGTGTTTTCTTGGGAGATGTGCCCGTCTCGAGATGCGCGTCCTCATCCGACGGCTCAGATTGCACCACGTCACTCGGCCTGCCAAGACCCCCCGTCTTCGGTCGGCGTCCGAGCAAGTGCCTTTCCGAGCTCGCAAATGGGGAAAACTCACTTTCTCCTCAAAAATCGCGCCTGATCTCGATCAGACGGCCCAGATCTCGCCGAGGACACTAAACGACAAGATAGTGTTTTCTTGGGAGATGTGCCCGTCTCGAGATGCGCGTCCTCATCCGACGGCTCAGATTGCACCACGTCACTCGGCCTGCCGAGACCCCCCGTCTTCGGTCGGCGTCCGAGCAAGTGCCTTTCCGAGCTCGCAAATGGGGAAAACTCACTTTCTCCTCAAAAATCGCGCATGATCTCGATCAGACGGCCCAGATCTCGCCGAGGACACTAAACGACAAGATAGTGTTTTCTTGGGAGATGTGCCCGTCTCGAGATGCGCGTCCTCATCCGACGGCTCAGATTGCACCACGTCACTCGGCCTGCCGAGACCCCCTGTCTTCGGTCGGCGTCCGAGCAAGTGCCTTTTCGAGCTCGCAAATGGAGAAAAAAGACACCGAGCTCCCACAACCGTTGGATCTTCCGAAAATTCGTGCTCTTGATGATGAATGGTCCAGATTGTGCCGCGTGCGCTAAAAGACAAGATATCGTTTTCTTGGGATTCACACCATCATCCGACGGCTCAGATCGCGCCACGTCGCTCGACCTACCGAGACCCCCTGTCTACGGTCGGCGGCCGAGAAAGTGCCTTTCCGAGCTCGCAAACGGAGAAAAAAGCTTCCGAGCGATAACAGCCAATGGATCTTTCAGAAATTCGAGCTCGACCATGACCGACGGCTCAGATCGAGCCACGTCATAAATCGGTATTAAAAATCGTTTTTTATTTATCTAAATCGCTTTATTTATTTAAAAATTACAAAAAATTGCTAAAAATTCGGGAAATTTAACTAAAAATTCTAGAAAATAATTGAAAAGTCGGGGGTATATTTTTGGGCCCCTGAACGAATAATTATTGCCCAGAATGCACTGTTAAGGCCCCCGAACGATTAGTAAACACATCGCAAAATTAAGTAAATAATCCGAAAAAATAAATAAAAGCCGTCAAATACTCGATATGGCTAGGAAATAGCACATGGCATCAAAAAGTTACCTCACTACCCCCTCCGAGATTCTAAGTCCTCCATATGGACTCCGATACAACTCCGCTAGCCATCAAAACAGTCAAACTACTCCTCAAAGGCTGATCACGCTCAGTCTTTAGGAGTGGGGGGCTCGTGATATGGCTAAAAATGGGGTTAAATCGGAACCGTCCAGATTGGACACGAATCTTGAAGCTCGGGGGTAAAAAGGTAATTTCACATACAAGCGGATCCAAAGCGGGTACTGGATCTCCTTCTCACAGATCCAATAACCCACGAATGGGTCCGCTCCAATTGGGCACGGGTCCCGACCCGAAGCGAGCCCAGACTAGCAAGAGACAAATCAGGGCCACTGATTTGACCAAGTCAACGGGCCTGATTTGCTCTCACCGGGAATCAAGGGGTTAGTTTCCTAAACAGACTGTGAGGATTTTTCTCCTATCAGTTACACAGGGAACTAGGCCTCTAATCACTCCCCTGGCGACTATAAATACCTCCCCTCTGCCACTGTGACCAGGTTAATCACTTTTTCACCACTTTAAGCTTTTTCTTAATCTCTTTTGATTACTAACAAGAGCGTCGGAGGGTGCGTCGCCGGAATCAACCCCGGTGTCTCGCACTTCCTTGCAGGTTGCGCCAGGAGCAAGAAGGCTTGAGTCAACTGTTCAGGTTTTTTTCGGACTCACAAATTCTATCTGTTTACCCCCACACCGAAATCAGCGGTAACAGATACAAATTTTTCGAAAACTCATTTTAAAATTTCACACTCAAAACTTATGTTTAAAATGAGTTTTTTGAGAAACAGAAAAAGCCTGTCTTTGGAGATAAGTTTTTTTCATTTTCCAACCAACATACTATATTTGTATATGTATATATGTATACATTATGTTCGTATATAGTATGTATATATATAATATGTATACAGTATTATTATAGGATTAAATCGGGACCGTTCACATCGGACACGAATCTTAAAGCTCAGGGGTAAAACGGTAATTTCACATACAAATGGGTCCGAAACGGGTACTGGGTCTCCTTCCTCGCAGATCCAATAACCCGCGAACGGATCCACCTCAACTGGGTACGGGTCCCAACCCGAGACACACCCAGTCCAGAAAAGATAGAATTAGGGTTTCTGATTAATCCTAATCAACGGCTCTGATTCACATCTATCTTTTCACCGGGAATTAAGGGATTACATTCCTAATCTGATTACGAGGATTTTATGCCTTATCAGATCACAGGAATCACATTCCTTATCTGATCCCAACGGCGACTATAAATACCCCACACCCATCTCCATTAAGAGGTAATCAATCTTTTTCTAGTTAAACGCTCTTTCATAATCATTTCTGGTTACTGACTTGAGCGTCGAAGGGTGCGTCGCCGGGATCAACCCCGGTGTCTCGCACTTCCTTGCAGGTGAACGGCGGGAGTCAACGGTCAAGCTCCGGCGGAACAGGTTAGGTGTTTGCTATTCAGGTTTTCTGCGAACTCACAAATTCATCTGCTTGCCCCCACACCGAATTTAGCGGCAACAATTATTATTATTATTATTATTATTATTATTATATAATATATAATATATAATAATAATAATAATAATTATTATTATTATTAATATTATTATTATTATTATATCCTATTATTATAATATATATATTTTTATATATACAGTTATTATTATTATATAATATATCATTATTATAATATATTGTTATATATGGGAAAAAGGGGTATGAGCAACTTACTCATTTAGTAAATAAGCAATTGATGATGTGGCATATATGTAATTGAAAAAAGCTTTACAAGGGTTAGTTGTTCAATGTATCACATGCATGTCACATAATCAATTACTGATTTACTAAATGAGCAAGTTGCTCATATCCTATATTATTATATATCAGTATGTATGCATCAATATGTATGTATGTATATGTGTACAACATTTATGTATGAGAGTAAATATACTGTATATACATACAACCAAATCCATACATACATTATATATAACAGTATACAATATAGAGTATTTATGTATATACATATATTCATAAATACGGACTATATATATACATACATACTGTATACAATTTACCAAACGTCTTTTATACTTTAATTTTGAGAAAACTATTTTATAAAAAAAAGTTTACTAAACAATACTCGGTTTTCGAAAATCACAAAAAACAACTTTATAATCCCCCCCCCCCCCCCCCCCCCAAAAAAAAAAAAAACTATGTTTAAAATGAATTTTCAAAACAACAAACCAAACGCAGCCTTATTATACAGCATTGAGCTGCTACTTATGTCGAATAAACGAAAAATATCCCCATATTCTCGAAACCTACAAAGAAGCAATGGAGCTTAAGTTTTACGTGAAAATTGTGATTTTCGAGCTAATTGTAAAAGGAATTGCAAATGTATCTTAGAAATTGTCTATTTCCAAGTTTAGGTACACACTCTGTTGTTTTTTTTTTGTTTGAGGTTAAAGGTGGAATAACACCACCATATTTCATTAATAAAAAATTAATAAAAAACCCCGGTGTACCGGGAGAAATACAGAAGTACAGTGCAGGAAATAAAACATAATCCCCCAACAAAACCCTGGGGGGGTGGGTCTAATCATCCATACATCAAACAACCAAAAGTACAGTAGGTCGATACAAAATACAAAGTAGCAGAGACTGCGGCTAATGAGACTCTGATGAGTATGGAGGGCGCCAACCCCTCAGTCCAGTGTCGGCCCAAACTCTACCTCCTCATCATCAAATTCTTCCACCTGGAAGACTCTGGCAATCCTCCCTCTCGCTCCTGTGGCAGCAGCTGTAGCCCAAAAAGAAGTAAGATGCATGATATGAGTAAGGTTACCAGAAATACTATTACATGAAGCACGAAAATAAAAATTATTTCTGTCTAGTCACAACACCAATGTAGTTGCCGCAATGGCAATATACCACGCATCCTTCATTTCGTGGCGAATCGAGGCAAATTTGGGGCCAATCCACAAATCCTCATATTCGCTGGGGTAGTCACTTGTTCCTAAGGCTCGTAATACCTCTACCATAGTTGCATTACTCCTTGGGCAGTGAATAAAAAGGTGATTCAAATTCTCCGCATGCATGTTGCAGAATCCACAATTGGTCGCAATCTGGGGTTGTCTTTTTGGCAAGGATCTCTCTGGTGATGATTGCATTATTGAGCATTAGCCAGAGGAAGACTTTGACTTTAAGGGGGTTTTCGCCTTCCATAACACCTGTGCCCAGCTGGGTCTGCATCCTCGATAGTGAATTCGATTATACAGAGATCTGACTGTGAAAGCTCCCTTGGTCTCGAGTCCCCAGCGCATCTGATCTGGGCCTTGAGCGCACATTGCACCGGTCCGTGTGATGTGTGCTTACAATTCAAGCAGTTGCTGATATAATTCTAGGGTAAGAGTTCCTCGGAACGACGGCCTCCAATTTTCCCTCTTTCAAGTCTCGGCCACAGAAATATTCGGTCGATTCGTTTTCTCATACAACTCTGGGAAAGTTTCCTTAAGGGTATGGGCACCACACCATTTGTCCCACAAGAATCTGGTGGACCGTCCATTACTAATAGTCGACGTAACTGCTGAGTTGAACGGTCTGCTTGCTTTGGTAATTCCTTTCCAGAATTGTGAAACTCTAGACCCTACTCGGAAGCCTAAACTTCTCGTACCTTTTTCCCGAAGGTATGGTTGAATGATATCCTGCCATCCTTCCCCGCTGTGGTGAAATAACTTCCACCACCATTTTCCCAAAAGGGCAAAGTTCATATCTCTAAGGTCGATGATGCCTAGCCCTCCATGCTTCTTCTTCATGCAAGCGATACTCTATTTGATCAGGTGGTAACCTCCCCTATTCGAATCTGCCCATTTCCAAAGGAATCTTTTTCGGATTCGGTTAATCCTTTGGATAAACCATTTAGGAAGCTCAAAAAACGACATGTAGTAAATGGGCAGATTAGACAACACTGAGTTGATGGGTACCACTTTGCCCCCGAGTGAAAGCGATTTTACTTTCCAACCAGACAGTCTGTCCTCCATCCTGTCAATGATAAGAAGCCAGTCCGACTTAGTGAGTTTCCCTGGTCTGAGTGGGAACCCTAAGTATTTGATTGGGAACTCATCCGTCATACAGTTTAGTATGGTGGCATGTTCCCTTACTTCTACATCGGAGAGTGTAATGGGAATCACCGCGCTCTTGTGGAAATTTATCCTGAGACCTGACCAGGCTTCAAAACAGTAGCGGGCTCCTTTAAAGCAGACTATTTCTGACCTGGTCCCATTCCCAAAAAGTAGGGTGTCATCAGCATACTGGAGAATCGTGCACCTTTGATTAGAAGTGCTACTGGCCACGGGCGTTATCCAACCTTTTCTTCGACAGTTTTCTAGCATACCCCTCAGCACATCTGCTACAATAGTGAATAGCAGTGGGGATAGCGGATCCCCCTGCCGGAGTCCCTTCTTGCAAGGAAACGACGACCTGGCCGCCCATTCACCGAGATTGTCATTTTACTAGTATGTAAACACTGTTTGATCCATCTTATCCATTTATCCCCGAATCCTCTCCCTCTAAGAGCTTCCAGCAAACACTCCCAATCGACGGAGTCGTATGCCTTCTCAAAATCCAATTTTAGGAGGAAGTTCTTGGAGTTGTTTGTATGGCAGTGGTGGATAACTTGTTCAGTGGTGGCCACACAGTCTAGGATACATCTGCCCTTGATGAAGCCCGTCTGAGTTTTGCTGATTAGACTATCCATTATTTAGATGTGTTGTTAAGGAAATAAAGGTTTCATTTGTTATAGATCATGTGTCAAAAACATTTTAATTAGTTGTTTTTGTTATTAACTTGTAGGTATGACTTATAATTCACAAAGGAAAAAAGATTTGTTTGTGACTGTTTGTGATCAAATAAAATTTGTTCATGGTTGGAACCTTTAAGGACTAAGATGCTTTTGAGCGTACAATATATATCATTAAAGATATTTTTTTCTATCCTCAGTGTACTTTGTAGCTGGTGGCTACCATATATATGACAATGCTCCATTATAAATGAATATTGCAAACAGGTATGCAAACCACTGAAGCTGTTGTTCCCAACAACGACTTAGGTTATAAATCTAAGCCATTGTTAGAGTCCAATAACAACTTAAGTTATAACCTAAGTCATTATTTGATATAGATTTTCAGGCGCCAAGAGTGAGTAGTAGACATCACATTGACTTAGTTGTTGGACTGTGACACGTGGACATCTAAAAAGTGATATGTAGAATAAGATCTCATGTTGTAAGAAAAGAAACTCACAGGGTACAAAATTTTTAATTTTCTATGCGATAATTGATCACCACGAACAACCAAGCAAGTAGAACACATCAAGCACACAAAAGAACACATGATTTATCCTGGTTCGTTTGAGCCTAATTCGGAGGAGAAATAACCGAATATTATTTAACTAGAGAAAATACAAGAGTTACAATCACTCTCACCAATGATCTATCTATCTCTCAGGTCTCACTAGAAGATACTTGTTATTTACAATAGAGAAATCATATATGAACTACTACCTCTCATGGAGGCCATTATATTGTTATATAAACATCTAGAGAAACTTTAGGTTGTAGTCTCAATCTAACATTATCTGATATACTCTGAAGAGTAAGCCACATGAAAAGAGTCGTACGATCTTACTTGGAGAAGAACTGTGCTGAAATAGATCCATCAAGACCAGGTCCAAATAGCTGCTGTCGCCGCTTCCGGTTGACTGCTCCAAAGAGTAGTCGACTGCACTAGCAGCTGAACACTCCTTCCATGTAATACCCCGTAATTTGAAATAACTATATAATAGATATATATAAATATATGTTGAAAAAAAGTAAAGTGGCTGATTGTATAAAAATAAATGTAGGATGGCATTTGTGTAATTAAATGGATGTGGAATAGTGTGGGGGGTCCCACATGAGAGAAACAGCAAGGTTGAATGTTTAAAATGCTGATGATGTCAGCACTTGGAGCTGGGGGCCCACCCGTTGAAGACTCCTGCACTGGGGGGTCCCACATGAGAGAAACAGCAAGGTTGAATGTTTAAAATGCTGATGATGTCAGCACTTGGAGCTGGGGGCCCACCCGTTGAAGACTCCTGCAGTCCTGCTTCCCCTCTGCTGACGTGTATGCCATGGGGCCCCACGTGAGGTAGAGTTTCCGCTGTGTACTTCGCCAGGAAAGAGAGAACGGGAGTGGGTAGTTGTACTATACTATAATTAATTTGTCTTCTAAATTGTATAAATTGTCCGAGCCCAGGGGCAGGGGCGTTACATTCCAGCTAGCCAGAAACAACTAATTTTCTTCTATGTCTTCGCTTCGAACATCTTCTTTCTTCGTTCCATTCTCTTCACATTGAACCCAGTATGCAAGACAGAAACCCAACAATATTCACCTTAGATTGCATACTTATGCTTCCACACCTGTGTGATTAATTACCTCTAGACTCTTTCCTTTCTCTTCTTACAAACAACGTAATTCAATGGCTTATTCTGCTAGTCAAATTTACCTCCACTAGTTATTTATTCAATCATAGGCCTCTAAAGGGCATACCCAGTAGGCACCAACACGGAGGCACCACCCTCTGCACGTACTCCACTTACCTCGAAGCATCATTCACCTCTCAACGATGTTCAAACGTCGTGATCTCGATTCGATGATTCTAGTGACAGTAAACTAAATGATGATTTAGAAACGCTGGACTTCAAATCACTTGTATAAAATTTCTCATTCCACAAAACTTGTAGAGGTTGTGCTAAACACCACTTCTTTCCTTCATCACCTTACAACGACCTTTCTAAACTGAGTTAAATCCATATCAAGTTGTGCACCTACAGTCTTGTGCTTCCACTATTCTGGATAATATTATGTTATATTTCAACAAAGGAACATACATGACTTTCTCTAATGTGAACATCTTTCTATCTAATATTTCTAACTCAATTGTCCCTCATCCACTATGTCATAATCTCATCAGTCTCTGTCCTCATATAATGACATGTTGTAGACTTATAAGTAGAAAACATTTCTCTCTTAGATAATATATGAAAATAACTACCCGAAATAAGAAATCAACCATAATCCACATCTAAAGAACATGAAACAAGAAGATAGCCTAAGTTATCACATAATTTAGTGACACTGACTAAGTTGGCACCCCTCTGATTCAACAACTTACTATGATCCCTGTTGTAATGCCCAATCCCCCTGCAATGCTAGCAACAGAACCCACCCTTACGCACATTTTTCCTTCCAAATGAAGTTCCCTCCACTGTCATGCAACTCATAGAAGTATACGATGAATTCTGAGCCTCCTTCAAGCCCTTGATCACACTGACCACCGAAAGCTTCTCCTTGGCAGGTTTCTTATGTAGCATGGTGGTTAACAAATGCTCATACGAATCTGGCAATGAATATATCAAGTTGAAAGCTTTATTTTCTTCGCTTAGATTATTTACGTTTATCGCTCTCAATTCGGATAACACCTTATTAAATTCCATTATATGATCTTGAAGAGTGGTATTCTTTCATTGAGAAACGAAATAATTTTCTCTTCTAATACATCCAATCCATTAGCCACGATCCCGAGTAGTCAAATCTAAGTCTTGCCCACAGATTCGCCGCACTTTTCTCCTCAAGGAAGTTGCACTTGACTTTGTTCGCCAATGACAACCTGATTAAACTCAAGGTTTTTAAACAAATCTCACCCACTTCTCATACTTCATGTCGATTGTCTTCCCTTTATCTCCTTTTAGACAATATGCAAGCTCTTTTGAACTAATACATCGTACATGTCACCCTTCCATAGATTAAAGTTGATATGGCCATGAACTGATTGATCTTCATGAAACTTCGATCTGTCATCCCCTCTAAGGAACTCGCACAACTTCGAAACATGGGATAATTTTTTTTTTGTAAGGATTATAGTGAGAGAAGCTGAGTTAAGCGACAACAAATCATTACGAACAACCAAGCAAGTAGACCAAACAAAGCACACAAAAGCAAACAATAATTATCTCGGTTCGGTGAATCTAATCCAGAGGAGAAATAACAGAGATATTATTCAACTAAAGAAGATACAAGAGTTGCAATCACTCTCACCAATAACTTATCTAACTTTCAAGCCTTACTGCAATTACAATAGAAAACACTCTCAGATAAATTACTACCTCAGACGGAGGTCATTACATTGTTATATAGAGATCTAGAGAAACCCTAGGTTGTAATCTTGATTCAACACCGTCCGATATACCTTAGAGATCAAGCCACATGATAGGAGTCATACGATCTTACTTGGAGAAGAAACTGGGCTTAAACAGATCCACCAGGACCAGACCCAAATAATTGTTATCACCGTTTGCGGTCGACTGCTCCCAAGAGTAGAGAGCAGTCGACTGCAATTGCAGTGGAGCACTCCTTGCTTGGTTGCAGTAGAGTGCTAATATAGCAGTCGACTGTCACCATCAAGCCAACCAAAAACAACAACTCTTTTTTCTGCTCCGTCTTCACTTCAAACCTCTTCCTACTTCGTTATATTCTTATCATATCAAATCTAGTATGCGTGACATAAATCCAACACAACTGGAGTATTAGATTTGGCTATGCGTTCATTTCTTGCCTTGCCTTTCCCTTCTAGTGATCTGATCCACCTTAATTTCCATCTGCCTGCTTCCTATGACGATCCTACACAAAAAATAGAGTGTACTTTTCCATGAACTATGGCCTTTATTCAGAAAACCTCCATGACATTTTTTTATGCAGAAAATCCCTCTGAACTATTGTTGCAAAAAAAAAAAACCTCGTCAACGTGAGACTTCTGCTAAAGTTGAGGGTGGTTTTTGACAATAATGTGAAAGATAGATGATGTTTTTTGAAACAACTTGCAAAGATGAATGGGATAATCTGATACAAGTAGAAAAGTTAGCTGTGTTTTTTTGAAATACTTCAAATTTTTTTTTGCAACAACCATACTTCAGTGGTTTTTTTTTCAAAAAAAAAAGGTCAGGAGGTTTTCTGTATAAAGGCCATAGTTCAAGTTTTTTTTTTTCCTTTCAAATTTAGCCTTATAAACAAACATCACACGAACAATGACTTTTTCCCCAAAATAGGCTATTTTTTGAAACTAATTCTCAAAATATGTCACTTTCGAAACTAATTTCCAAAATATACCACTTGCAGTTGCGATCAGCTGCCTGTTCAATAGTGAGGCCGCAGTTCCCAACTACGGCCACTTCAAAAATATTTTTTCAATGCCGCAGTTCCTAACTGCGCCCTTAGTTCATTTCATACTTGGGCTAAAGAAACTTGAAGACTTAGACAAATTTATCTAAGTGAAAAGGGGCTAAATGTAGGTCGCAGTTAGGAACTGCAGTCCCTATTATAATTTTTTTCTTCTTCTAATATTTTTTTAATAAAGTAAATAACTTAGGGAACTGCGGCCTCTGTTATATTTAGGCCGCAGTTCCCAACTGCGGCATATATTCAATTATTTTTTACATAGAAAAATTTGTCTAAGTTTCAAGTCTCTCTAGCCCAAATATGAAATGAACTAAGGCCGCAGTTGAGAACTGCAGACTCGAAAATACACATTTTTGAAGAGGTTGTACAATCGAACAGGCCGCCAGTTTACCTAATTTGGAAATTAGTTTCGAAAGTGGCATATTTTGAAAATTAGTTTAAAAAATTGACCTATTTCGGAGAAAAAAATCCACGAACAGTGAAAAAATCACTGTAGTGCTTTGAGATGCGTGTCAACTCACATCCGAAAGCACTGTACACTTTCCCCTGTTCTCCTAGAATTCTTCCTAGTTTCAGTTGCCATGGCGACCGCAACATCGCGATGGCGACACCCACCTGCCCTTTTTGTCTTCTCCTTCTCATTTTCAAATTTCCAAACAAAAACATCTCAATGCAAATACCCTCTTTCTTTTCACCCCCTATCTCTTTCCCTTCGATTCCACCGAAATCCCATCATTTTCTCCTCTGTTTCTCCACCCAAAAAACCCATTTTAAAAATGACCCGGATTCCCCATCTGGGTTTGCTCTATCTTACTTCCTTTGGTTGGAAAAACCATCAAAGGTCGAGTCTTGGTGAAGGGTTAGGGGATGGATGAGGAGGGTGGCATGACGGGGAAGCAGAGGATGAAGTGGACTGCTGAGTTGCATCAGTGCTTTGAGGAGGCTGTCAACAATTTGGGTGGACCTGATAGTAAGTGTTTTTGGTTTGGTCTGTGTATTTTGGAATATGGTTGGTTGTTAGCGTGTGTTGAGATTGGGGGATGGGTTAACTGCAGTTTGTTGTTACTGTTGTTTTGGGGTTTCGAGTTTTGTGCCAAAGTAATATGTTTTGTTAGAGCATCCACGGTGGTTTGCTATTTTTGCCAATTTACCATTTTATGAGAAATGAGAGTCTGCACTAGTTTGCTATTTTGTCATATTTTGGCAAAAAACGCTACAGTCGCTTCTCATATTTGAGAAACGGAATGATGATTCTCAAATTATATCCGTCCATATTTTTAAAAAATTTTTTAATGGGATCAAACGAAACATGTGGTTTCGTCTGTTTTTTTTATATTAAAATTATCGGACGGTACATGTTGTACCGTCTCAGAAATTTTTTTTTTCGAAATAATCTCAAACGAGACATGTTGTCCCGTTTGAAGCCAAAATGGCTTGGACGAGACAACATGTCCCGTCCAAGAAACCAGGAGCCCATTTTCCCCATTATCCTAATCTAACCCTATTTAATCAATAATTATCCTAATTAATTTCCTACTTAATAATTTAAAACTCTAAATATACTACTAATTACTAACTATCTTAATCTAATGCAGAATTAAGATTTTATAAATAAAAAAAAAATTACGAGAGACGGGACAACATGTTAGCCCGTCTCTTCTGTTTTTTTTTTTTACTGAACATGTTAGATGATACAACTTGTTTCGTCTGGCTTTTTTGAGAAATTTTTAGCAAACGACCACTGCACACTTCCGTCGTATTTCTTATTTCTATTTTTGCCATTTTCTCATATATGGAAAACACCATTGTGGATGCTCTTATATCTTATTAATGAAATACGGTGGAAATTTTTCAGTTTTTACTTGAGTCAAAAAGGGATGGATTAGTGTAATAAGGGTTGGAATTTGGGAATACCCAATTTTACTGTTCTAATTCAGGTTGAAACATGTTTTTTTAATATGCTTGTTAGGGTGTGCTGAGATTGAGGGACGAGTTGATTGTAGTTTATTGTTACTCTCTGATCCAAGTGGCAGTAACTTGGATCCAGTTGAAGCCATAGAAGCCATCGGAGAAGCTAGAGAAGAAGCAATGGAAGTCATAGAAGAAGCTAAAGAAGAAGGGAAGAAGCTGGAGAAGAAGAAAGGGAACAAGGCAGCTCAGTATCGAAGTGTTGAAGTATCAGATGTATCAGAAGGGATGCAATTTGTAGAATGAGAGGGGTTTTATTGTAAATAAGTCAAGTGAGTTGTAATAATCTGGTTAGTGGGTGACGGTTCAGCTGGGGCCCACCTGCTAACAGAATTCTGTTAGAAGTCTTTCCCCGTGCTTAGCACGTGCGTCCTGTTTGTATAAAACTAGAGTGAACCCATTTGGGATGAATATGAATAGATTGAAATTGTTTCTCGTTCATCATCTTGTTCCTTCCCACTTCTTGATCTCTTCTTGAGTTGTAGGTCAATGGTGCGAAGACGCCCCGCGGCGTTCCCACGCGCTGGCAGAGGGCGAGCTGCAACAATGACATTGACACATTCTTTACCAAGTGACTACACTTAAGGAACTCCCTATGATATTCTTGAACTGTGCTATTTTGCTGCAGCTTATACAGAGTAGCTTCAGGATCGTCCAATTCAGATGGTCCATATTGCAGTAGCAATTCTTTCTTCACTAACTCCCAATCAAGTACCCCTCTCTCCTGTTGTTCAAACCACCTCCACCAGAGTAATGCTTCTCCCTTCAAATAGTATACACTAAAAGGCAATTTCTCATAATAACTCACTCCTTGAGTGTGGAAGTGATGCTCCATGTGGTACACCCAATTGGTTACATCTCCCGACCCATCAAAACTTGGTAGATCTATCTTTGGATGTTTCGGGAAAAAAGTACTAGACATACCTGGTGCTAAACCCATTAGTCAAAGGCCCTATAGGCATCCTTGGCATCAAAAAAATGAGATAGAAAAACTTGTTAAAGAGATGCTGCAAAGTGGAGTTATTAGGCTCAGTCACAGCTCTTATTCTTCGCCAGTAGTTATGGTTAAAAAGGCAGATGGCAGCTGGAGAATGTGTGTAGACTATAGGGGCCTAAATGATATTACTGTGAAAGATAAGTACCCAAATCCAATTATAGATGAACTATTAGATGAGCTACAAGGTTCTACTATGTTTAGCAAGTTGGATTTGAGGAGTGGGTACCACCAAATCAGAATGAAAGAAGAAGACATCCACAAAACTGCTTTTCGAACACACGAAGGCCATTATGAATACATGGTCATGCCTTTTGGGTTGTCTAATGCACCTGCAACTTTCCAGTCATTAATGAATGACATCTTTAGACCCTTTTTGAGGCAATTTGTGCTAGTATTCATTGATGATATACTAGTATACAGTCCAGACTTGTGCACTCACTGCCAACATTTGGAGAAAGTTTTGAAGGTCCTACAGGATAACCAGCTGTATGCTAAAGCCAGTAAGTGCCATTTTGGGGTTGAACAAGTTGAGTACTTGGGGCATGTGGTGTCTTCCAAAGGGGTAGCAGTGGACCCAAGCAAAGTGACAGCCATTCAAGATTGGCCTAGACCAAAGAGTCTCAAAGCTTTGAGAGGGTTCCTTGGATTAACTGGGTACTATAGGAAATTTATTGCTCATTATAGTTCCCTTACCTGGCCCCTAGTAAAGCTCACTAAGAAGGGTGCTTTCTTGTGGTCTGAAGAAGCCCAAAGAGCTTTTGAAGATGTGAAGAAAGTTTTAACTACCCCACTAGTGCTGCAGTTACCTAATTTCTCTTTACCCTTTGTTTTGGAGTGTGATGCTTGTGGCACGGGTATAGGAGCTGTCCTTATGCAAGAGAATCATCCTATTGCTTTCTTGAGCCAACAGTTGAAGGGGAAGAAGAAGCTCTTGTCAACTTATGAGAAGGAGATGCTCTCCATATTACTAGCTATTCAAAAGTGGAGGCAATATCTTCTAGGAAGGGAGTTCATTATAAGAACTGATCATAAACCTCTTAAACATCTGCTAGAACAAAGGATATATACTGAAGCTCAGCAAGAATGGTTAATCAAACTACATGGGTACCAATTTGTAGTGGAGTATAAAAAAGGCAAGGAGAATATAGCTGCAGATGGACTCTCTAGGAAATTTGAAGATGAAAATGAAGAGAGTACACTGTTTTCTTATACTGTTGTTCAACCTAAATGGTTGAGTTTGGTGCAACAAGAAGTGGTCTCAAATCCTTTCTATCAAGAGGTGAAGTTGAAACTAGAAGGGGGAAACACTGACTATGGGTTTGTGAATGGGGTTTATTTCTATAAAGGAAGGGTCCTTCTCAGCCCAGACTCATCACTTAAGCAGTGGTTTTTACATGATTCACACGCAGCTCCTCAAGGTGGTCATGTTGGTGTGGATAAGGTTTGGCCCTCTCTAAAGAAGGTAGTATACTGGAGGGGTATGAAGAAAGAGATGAGGGAGTATATAAGGTCTTGTGATGTTTGTCAAAGGAACAAGTATTTGAGTACAAGCCCAGCGGGACTACTGCAACCTCTGCCAATTCCGGATGATGTTTGGGAAGACATTAGCATGGATTTCATTGAAGGAATGCCGAAGAGCCAAGGATGTACTGTGATTTTGGTCATAGTAGACAGGTTGAGTAAGTTTGGACACTTTATACCCTTGAATCATCCCTATACTGCTAAGTCTGTGGCAGAGTTGGCTTTTGCACAAGTTTTCAAGCTATATGGGTTGCCTAAAAGTGTTGTTAGTGACAGAGATACAATCTTTACTAGCCAATTCTGGAAGGAGCTTTTCAAAGAGCAAGGGACCAAGCTGTGTATGAGTACGGCCTTCCACCCTCAATCCGATGGACAAACGGAGGTGCTTAATAGGGTATTGGAAACATATTTAAGGTGTTTTGCTGCTTATAAACCACAGGATTGGGTTAAATGGATTCCTTGGGCTGAATTCTCTTATAATACCCACGTCCAAAGCTCTACCAAAGTTAGTCCTTATCAAGCCTTATATGGTCGAGCTCCCCCTACAGTACTTTCATACATTCCCCATTCTGCCAAAGCTCAGGCTGTTGATGAAGCTCTCATGAGTAGGGATGTGGCATTGCAATTGTTAAAAGATAACTTACTCAAGGCTCAGGAGAGAATGAAAAGGAAAGCTGACTTCCATCGCACAGATAGGGAGTTTGCAGTTGATGATTGGGTATTTTTAAAGCTTCAACCCTATCGACAGGTTTCAGTCGGGGGTCATAGGGTGCACAAGTTATCATCTCTCTATTATGGCCCCTACCAAGTGCTTGAGAGGGTGGGATCAGTAGCGTACAGGTTGAAATTGCCAGAAGAAGCAAAAATTCATGATGTGTTTCATGTATCACAGCTGAAAAAACACATTGGCAACTCAGTGGTCCTTACATCCTCAATTCCTGCATACTATAGTGAAGCAACTCCAAAACCTATGGCAGTATTGGGAAGAAGAATGGTGCCAAGGAGAGGAATAGCAATCTCAGAGGTTCTCATACTCTGGGAAGGCAGTACAGCAGCCGAAGGAACCTGGAAGAGTTATTGGGATATATATTGGAGGTTCCCTGCTTTTAGAGAGACCTTGGACTCTCCTTTTAATGGGGGAAGGATTGATCCAAGTGGCAGTAACTTGGATCCAGTTGAAGCCAGAGAAGCCATCGGAGAAGCTAGAGAAGAAGCAATGGAAGTCATAGAAGAAGCTAAAGAAGAAGGGAAGAAGCTGGAGAAGAAGAAAGGGAACAAGGCAGCTCAGTATCGAAGTGTTGAAGTATCAGATGTATTAGAAGGGATGCAATTTGTAGAATGAGAGGGGTTTTATTGTAAATAAGTCAAGTGAGTTGTAATAATCTGGTTAGTGGGTGACGGTTCAGCTGGGGCCCACCTGCTAACAGAATTCTGTTAGAAGTCTTTCCCCGTGCTTAGCACGTGCGTCCTGTTTGTATAAAACTAGAGTGAACCCATTTGGGATGAATATGAATAGATTGAAATTGTTTCTCGTTCATCATCTTGTTCCTTCCCACTTCTTGATCTCTTCCTGAGTTGTAGGTCAATGGTGCGAAGACGCCCCGCGGCGTTCCCACGCGCTGGCAGAGGGCGAGCTGCAACACTCTCATTTGTAGGTTTTGAATTTCGTGTAGAGATGGTACGTGTTGTGGTGCCTTATGAATGAAACATGGTGAAAATTATCTGTTTCTATGCGAAAAGGGAAAAAAGAAAGATGTTTGATTGTCATAAGGTAATTAGGGTTGGATGTTTGGAAAACCAACCTAATTTAACTGTTCTAAATTTTAGGTTTATATATATATATATATATATATATATATATATATATATATATATATATATATATATATATTAATGATTGTTAGGGTGTGTTGAGATTGGGGGACAAGTTGATTGTAGTTTATTGTTACTGTAATTTGTGGGTTTCATGTTTCGTGCGAAGAGGAACTACTTTTAGTTTGTTGTAGTATGTTTTATTATATCTTACTAATGAAACATGGTGAAAAAATTTCAGTTTTTACTAAGGTGAAAAAAATGATGCAATAAAATTGTCACTATGTAATTAGGATTAGAAGTTTTGGGACACCCAATTTGTGGATGATGGTGAGGGGATGAGATGAAGATAAAACTACTCATTACAAATTTATTACTCTGTGCTAACGAGAGAAGAAACTACACAAGAAGTTTGTGGTAGATTAGTCACTGATGAGGACTTTCATAGATTAGTCAGATTGATTCCGACATGATCAGATCAAAGGCGATGCCGAATTTTTGGATCTTTATGTTCAGATTTCTATTCGGATTTTGATTTGGGGGATGTAGGAATTAGTTGGGAGGTAGTCTAGAGATTATTAGAGCTGGAGAAGGATATGAATAAGGGGTTAAATCCCTCTCATTGATATACAGTAGCAAGGTATTTGACTTACATCTCCTCCCTTTCGCCTTGAACTCCTAAATTCTCTTCTTTGCTTGTTTAAATCATTTCTACTTTATAACCACCATAGTCTGAATTTGAAGGACTATAGAAAGGGGAGTTCTTGACGGAAGAGTCTAATCAAAATTCTCTATCAAAATTCTATCTCATCTTGATTAATAAATATCCTACTGCTTTATTGTTATATTGTGTTTGTGTTCACAATATATATTTTGAGGATCAATCTGTTGTCTACATACTATTCGCAATAATTTGAATTTGAGTTAACCCTTCCATATCTATATCTAGTAGTCACCCAATTGCGAGATTTAATTTTTTGATATTTGACTATGAGAACTTCCTTAAATAACATCAATTTTGCATATAGCAAGTTCAACGCCGAAAAGAACATTAATATAGTTGTACTTGTCCATATATTCCCTTCTAATTTCCTTTATATGAGGACCTGGAGCAGAAGCAAACTATGCTCTTGCACTAGATTTATAGTAAAGCTTACACTTTACAAGGCCAAATAGTATAAGCTTCACAGCTTAGTTACATAAGCTTCATTAATAAGAGATTTTACTCTATAGGCTATGTAATAATTGCCACAACCGTGCTTCAGAACGTACCAAAGAGAGCACCACAATAAGCTTTTTAATATATTGGTACCTATGTAGATGTAAACATGGTGACAGCTGTTCATATTTTCTTAATTCTATATGTAAGTTGTTGCGAAATTGATTGTATATTACTTCCATGTACTGTAGGGGCAACACCTAAAGGAATATTCAAGGCCATGTCGATGCCAGGACTAACCATATCTCACGTTAAAAGCCACTTACAGGTGATGCCTTATTTATTGATAATCTTCGATCAATGTTCTATTTTTTTTGTTGCATTTTCTTCGCATTCTGGATTTTAAGATGATGAATGTTTGGCATTAAATTTAACTTGTTTAAGTATAGCTGATTTTTTTTCTCTCTCTCGGTTTAATCTTTTAACAGAAATACAGGATGTCTACCTCTATTCTGGAGACCTCTGATAGTAAGATGGACACCCCATCCCTGTTCTCTTGTAGAAACTGCTTTCTTGTAAATTTCTAACAGTTCTTTTCTTTTTACTACTTCGCAGGAGGCAAAGTTGAGAACAAATCAACATCAGAAATTCTACCCAATTTCTGTACTGCATCGTGAGTTACATTTATAATATTTGCATAAGATTCAAGTTTTACTTTTGTGTTTAGTTGGGGTGAAGTTTATTTTGTGCTGCCAGAGTTTATACCAATTTCACTCACGGAGCAGGACACAAATCAGATGTGATCTCTTTTGATGCAGTCTTTTATAATTTCCCACTTCTTGGTGCCTCGTGTTGCATCATGTTCGAGTTCCATGCTTCTTGGAATTTTATGTTACTCTAGAGAGAGAAAAGAAGTTGATTGCAATGTTCTCCAAAGAGAATATAATACTTTCATAATGCAACACATAGTTTGAACCATCGTATACCGGGACACACTTCATTAATTGTATTGAGATTTTTTCTATTAATACTTTGGCTATGTCTAATACTGATAAGTGATAGGCCGATACTACGAACTATGTTTTAAGCCCTAAAAATAGAAGAAGCCAAAGATGAATACAGTTAATGATCCTAGGCTAGCAACAATACAACTAATGAAAACTATTATCCTCGTTAATACTCTAATCCTTGGTTTCTAGCTTGTAATGAGTGTCTGCCAGTTTTTAGTATAAAATTTTTATATTGGACAAATATCAGAATAGGACTCTGTTTTCTTCCTAGTTTCTTAACAGTTATTTAATTCTGGTGTTCTATATGTAAGAATGAAGCATAGCTGTTGTTGAGTTTTGTTTCTTGCGTCAAGCAAATATGATTTTCCTCTTTATTCTGATAAAATATTGAATTGTGTGGAACATTTTGAAGTCTCTTTCCATAGTTGAGTTTAATTTGTTTAAAACTTTCTTACAGCCGTTTCCAAATAGCTGAAGCCTTAAAAATGCATATGGAAGATCATCGAAGATCAAATGATCAATTTGAGGTTAGTTTCTGTCTGTGGTGTACTACTTCCAGAATATGCATTTGCTTCATTCTAGTTACACACGCATTATTTACTACTACTACTTTTGAAGAGAACACGCATAAATGTTGAATTCAATAGACTATTTCAGATTTGTTTAGTGCCAGCCATCTGCAATGATTTTACGTAATGTGAAGAATTTAGTGATTGAAACTTGAAATAGCATTACAAGGAATGTTGATCTTAAGATAAAAGGTTGATTCTGTAAGAAATTATCATTATCACCAGCATAAAAGCCCTCTTCCAAATTGGTTATGGATATAATGATCCATAAAAATTAGTAGTCTTTCGAGCCAAAGTCAACTTAGTTCTTTAAACCCGAACTTGTAAATCAAGAGCAATGCAGAATAAGTTTTTATCTTATTTTAGACTTCAAACTGACAGTTTTAACGATTGACAATGATAATATTGTCTGATTAAGATCAAACTAGTTCTAAATATAGACTACTACTTCCACACTCAACCTCTTAGATCATGCACACAATTATCTAGTTTCAAACACGGAAAAGAAGTTATTAACACTGTGAAATTTATATGCCCTATTGCCCTTAACTACTTTCTTTAATATCTATTGACAGGCTGGAAGGTGTTTGAAGATCAGAATTGAACTCCAAGGTAGATATTTAGAGAAACTTATGGAGGATCATGATTTTATTGCTAATAACAGAACAGACTGGCCTCGAACTGTTGCATTATCTTCGTTTAGTGACTTGTCCGAATCTAACTCATGGACCTATTGTTCTGACTCTGAAACCATTTCTGAAAGATTCCTCAACAACCGAGGCTTACAAGATAAATCCCTTTCAAGAGATCTTAACTATACTGTGTCTCAAGCTCATAAGAAGCTAAAAGTGACCAAGGGAAACTTCATCCAATAAGTCCTTGAACATAGACCAGCAAACGTATCATTCAGTGGAATGAATCTTTGACGACCAATTTCTGTATGATTACTCTGTACTAATTAGTTAACTGCCCTATACTCAATGCCCATATCTCGAAATAGGGTTCTCTTAAGTTTGTATCATTCAGATTTTGTATCAGTCAAATACACATTGGGTTCTTGATTACATCCTGTCTGAACCCGCTAGAGAATATACATCTCTCTTGCTTCTATGATTATGTTCAGCTTGTAGTCTTCCTCAGAAATGCTCGAAGATCTTGTAAAGAGAAGATTATTGATGGTCATAATCTTGTAACCATTCTCTCTCTAGAATTCTGTATACCTTCTTATCAATGTAATAAAGATAATACTGCCTTCTTAAGTAGTCATCTTATTTCATATTATTCTGTGATTCTGTACTTCAGTTGACAACATCTCCCCAACAATCTGGAATGCCATCTCTTGAAGCCTGAGCTTTATAGCGGACCCCATATCTTAGAACGAAACTATGTCGAGTAGACGATTCTTCGAACCATTCATCATGATCTGTTGGTTTATTTTTCTGTCATGTAAATTTGAATTGATTTTATCTCCTAGCATTTACTTTGCACTATTGATAGGATGTGCTAGTGCTCAATGTCGGTGGAAAGAAAGGAATGTCTGTGTCTACTACCTACAATGATGAAGTAGAATCAACACCTTCTAGGCCATTCATTAAAGCGACAACCTCTAGTGGAAAATTCATTTTGTTATTTTGTCTACCAGTTTAGTTGTTACTTGTCAAAGTAGGATAAGCTTCTGCGTAAAAGGTAGGATTATTCTTTCCATATCATTTCTCGGTTGGAATATGAAGTCTAATGCTATATAGGTTGCTAGGTTTTGAGAGTATTTTTTTCTGATTTCTGACCAAGTTTTTTTGTTGTTGTATGTTATCTCTAGTATGTATAGCACATGTTGTTTCTTTGTTGCCCAACACTCTGGTCCATACATCATTGCTGGTTTAACAGCTGTCCTATAAATTTTTTCTTTCAACTTCAATGGTATACGTTTGTCACACAAAACACCACTGACACTTCTCCACTTAAGCCACCCTGCTTGGATTCTAGATAAGTTAAGAGAGAATCGCCTCAGGTGGTTCGGACATGTCACACGTAGACCTAGTAGTGCCCCCGTTAGAAAGAGTGATTTGATAAGTATTGAGGGTAGAGTTAGAGGTAGAGGAAGACCTAAACTAACTTGAGTGGAAACGGTGAATAAAAATATGATAGCTTGTGATCTTACAGAAGATATTGCGCTAAACCGAGTAGAATGGAAAACCAGGATTCATGTAGCCAACCCCAACTAGTTGGGAAAAAGGCTTTGTTGTTGTTGTTGTTGTTGTTCTCTAATCTGTAAAGCTTGTATATTTTTATCCTGATTCATGCATGCTGAGTTTTTTATTATTCCTTCCATCCTACTTGGACTGCAAAAGGCATAATTATTTTCTTGTCGCAACAGCCATAGCTAGGGGGAGGGCGAGCTAGACATTTGGTCGTCCATTTTGTTCTCTTTTATAGAGTGGATGGCTTCACACAGACGAGTCCATATTAGTGAATAAAGGCTTAGATGTTGATGAACTTCTTCCTCTTTCTTTTCTTATATTCCATTTTGGGTTCAAAATACAATCAAACAAACCATGTGCTTGTTTGTAGGTTAAGATATTGGAATATGGACAAAACTGCTTTAATCAAAAAACTTTCTGCAATTCCTTTCTGCTTTTCTCTTATCTCATTATCAAACTAAAGTAGTGAATAAAATAAACCATGTGTCTATTTGTAGGTCTATTTCAGACATGGAAACTATCGACAAGAGCTGCTTTATTTCTAAGCATTAGTTCTCAAGAACAACACCACTCAAGCTTCTTTGGTGGCCCAACTAGGAATCTCAGAGCAGCATGGGTTCCAGTGTGCTGAACCAGTACGTCTCAGAACCTTTCCATTATAATTTCTATCTGATCTCAGGTCTAGTAAACATCTTTCTGGTTATGCTATAACCACGATTGATCGTGGACGGTATTTAGTTACTTCGGCGGTATCAGATTCAAATTTTGCTTAAAGGGGTGTCCGATATGTTTGATTTATCGATAAATGACAATAGATTTTGTACTAAATATGCTTTACTTACAGCACCGAGTAATCATCAGCATGGAGTATGCGTGATATCAGCTTGCAATGCTTAGCTTAATAGTACTTGCATAGGCCCTTCGGGTCACCTCACCTTATTCTGATCTACATTGTCAAATTGCAAAGCGCTATTTCTGATACTAGTGGGATTGACTGAACTATTCAAGTTACAACTTGAATGCTCTATAAAGAAAAGAGGAAGCAGAGACTTCTAGTCTTTAATTTTTAATTGAGCTAGCTTCTTGTTTCCGTAAGCAAAAAGAAAATAGCCTCTTAAGGCAGGAAGTGCATTTTATATTGCTTATTTCCATCTGAACTTCTTATTAGTTCTGACAGCCATGAAAGTAGTTTTCGCAGATTATCTCTACTACTTTAATGGGAGAGTTGGGTTTGTAACAAACAAACCCTAACTTTGTAACTATATAAACACGTATAATACACGTCCAAACTATATCCAACAAATATAAATGTTACCGCACGTGTGTAGCCCAAATCAAAACATTCAAATATAAACTATTTTTTTCTTATTCGATATATATTCATTTAATTTGATGACTTTACTTTTTATAGACGTGCATCGCACGTACATTATATTAGTACTGATAATGTGCACCTTCTCATTTAGAAAAGAAACTTCTATTTATAATATAGCCTTACAAGTTACATGAGTGCAAGCTATTCAAGAAATGCTGTGTTGATTTACTCATGAAAAAGGCATTGAAAGTTTATTCTTGATTTAATTTTCTGAATAAACACTTTTGTAATACAAATTTAAATTCTTAACTAGGGGGGAAAAAGCATTAGAATTGTTTATTAAAAGGATGCAGAACTGCTACTTGGAGAAACTTCAGAAAGTTCATAGAGAACTTGTTCATGATGGAGGTCATAGATGAGGTCATATAGCCTAAAAAATGCTTGAGGTAATAGACACAGGGATAAAGAGAGAGCCGAAGAAGGATCTTTCATGTATAATCTTGCATAATCTTGAATATTATTAGTTCCTGTATGTCGACCAAATGATATAATGCGAGCATCATGAAGATATAGAACAGCATATAGGCCCTATAATTTTAAGGCTAAATGCTAAGGTGCCTAACTTATTTTGAGTATATATGCCCTATAATTCTTAGTACACCAACTCTAATCCACAACAGAATATGTAATCTAAGCGTACTTAAACTTAACACATGTGCCTAATCTTATTGAAGTCCCCTATCTTGATGAAGGCTAATCCCATTAATTATTATTATCAAGTACCATTTTCCATAAATAGTTTTCAATTAGCGAACACCTTTAATTTTTAAGGATACATCCTGATGTTAAGTGATAAAGGTGGTCTAGAACTACCAACATGATCATATGTTTTTCTGTAATTTATCCTCCTTTAGTGTATTTAATATCTTCTATGGTCGTGATTCTAAGTAAAATTAACTAATTGGTCGGCCTAAGCTGGTTGATTTTTTCCTGGAAGAAGAAAAAAGTTCTTTTGCGATGTAGTCAACGTACAGCGGGTTTGAAATTTTCATTTCTTTCATATAACGCTGGGTGCCTAACCTATTTTGAGCATATGGCCCTATAATATTTAACACCAGCTCTAATCTACAACGAAACATATACTTAAACATAGTACATGTGCCTAACCTTTTCGGATTCCTCCTTTAGATTGTTTGGAACTCCTATATCATACTTAAACAGAACACATGGGCTGAATAATTTTTTATGGTGTATCATTTTCTGAAAAAGACTAGTGGACTTTTTATCGAACACACCATGTTGGCAATGAATTATGCAGACTAAGAAATCATTATTTGTAGGCCATGTGCTGGTAATATTGAGCACATGGGGTTGAAGATCACAATTCAAACCATTGCTTAAGTAGATGTTGTTTCAGGATTAGGAGATCTTAGTAACTTGGATAAGAGGTTTTCCTTCCTTTGACCCGTGAAGTGTTAATATTTGACATCGCTACCAGTTATCGTGCAAGTTGAAAAAAATGGGAAATTTTCACCGTGTAATCACTTGTGAAATGGAGTTGCAAACTGCAAATGGATTGCACTTTTTTTAAGAGTGATGTTGCCATGTAAAATCCTTTGCAATGCAGAATATCTAAAACAGCAGTAGTTTTGATCTACTGTGCTTTGAACTGTAAATATCAGTACTGATATTTTTGCTAATACAGATGTGTTCTGCTATCATTTAATGTTTGTATAGATCAATATTAAAACTATATCGAGAATAATAATGTTTGATTCAAATACTTCTTTCCATGTTTATAGTATGTCTTGGTTCCTAACTCTGTGAAGAAACTTTTCGATGTCTATTTACTTATATATCTATGAAAGGAAATCACATTTTCTTTTTATGCATTCTGTAAACAGTAGAAGAATTAGAAGAATTAAACTTTATTTTGACTGATATGATATGGCCCTATGCTACATGCATAGTGTTCTTTTTCTCGTGCTGATTCTCTGAATTACAACATCTCCTTCCTTTGCGTAAAGTCAAGTATATGGCCAAATAGTGCTGATTGATATGCCTATCAAATTCTAGAATGAAGTATGATAGTATCAATTTTAATAGACATCTCAATGAGAAAATCAGCACATACTTGAACAAAGCTGATGTTAGATCAACAAACAATTCCGAATATTTATTAATCACCTCAAATTTTCTCTGTAGTCTGTATATGATCTGCCATATTTGAAGAAAGAGAGTATATTTTATCAGAACAAGATACCCTCAACATTACATCATTAAATTTGTTCTTTCTCTATCTGGTATGTGTTTAATGAATATTAAAATTATGTAACATAATGTCAACATTCAGGATATACGGTGCCTTTCAAAGAGTACCATTCGGATCCCTAACCGAGCCATTTGTCAGATACTGTCATTTTAAGGGTAAGTTTGACATCTTTATCACTTGGTTAAAGTAATACTTATATTTGTTATGCACTCTGATGAATTTGGTAAGGAATTCTTGGTAGTCTAATCATATTATTATTAGCTATTGATTGAAGTAGAAGGAACTGCATTATCCAACACAGTTTACGCACATGCGTTGAAAGCACGATCAATATGACTATTTTTTTCCTTCTTTTTTTTCGAGTGGGCATAACTGACATCCGTTGTCTATCCACATCTAGAATGGGTACCAATTTGATATCATCAAATTGGTTTTCTGTGTTTCTTGTTGAAATTAAGTGTTTCTTTTATGTAATCGTTCCAAGCTGCAAATAGTATGAATTGTCATATTTACTCTATCTACGTCATTCTTTTGAATTTCGGGTAGTGCTGAGAATGCATGCACATTTTATCAGAAAGAACAAGGGTTAGAACTTAGAAACACACTTTTTGATGAATAAGGGATCGATATGCTCATTACCAAAATATTTTACGGTGTAACCATGGAATCATAAAGATTCTTAAGTGCAATGCACATTTTATCAGAATAGAACAAGGGCTAGAACTTAGAAACACACTTTTTGAAGAATAAGGGATCAATATGTTCATTACCAGAAAATTTAAGTTGTGACTATGGAATTATAGAGATTCTTCAATGCAAATATTAAAATGAATATAATTATACAGATCAATTTGGTAGAATATTTCTGTATATTGACAGAGCAGCCATTAGCTCAAGCCTTACTGTATGGGATTCAGTGATCAAACTATAACGTCACTTGAGTATAGTGGATTTCAGAGAACGTACAACAGCAACGTCAATTAGGTATCTAAAGAAGTTGAGACATGAGTTGTCTTCCCTTGATGAGTTATCATGTGAGTCATGTCAATTAGGTAAACACCTGCGTGCGTCTTATCCTTCTAGAGTCAAGAAATGGTTGTTCTGATGTTTGGGGACCTTGTCATGTTCAGTCTCAGTTTAGTGACTTTAAGATATTTTTTTAAACTTTTGTTAATGACTATTCTCGCGCAACTTGGTTATATTTTATGAAATCTCGGTCTGGAATTTTCCATAATTTTTTTTTGTGTGCAAAGATTAAAACTCAATTTGATGTTACTGTAAAAATTTTATGGACCGATATTGTAAAAGAATACTTCACTTCTGAGTTTACAAAATTTATGTCTTGTATTCTTCTTGAGTCTTCTCGTCCTTACGCTCCTAAACAAAACAATGTTGTTGAGCGTAAAAACTGTTATTTGTTGGAGGTTGCGAGGACCATGTTGTTTCATAGACAAGTTTTTCAACATTTTTGGGGGGATGTGATACTTACTGCATGTCATCTTCTTAACCGCATGCCCTCAACTGTGTTAGATGGTCATATACCATTTTCTATTTTATTTCCATCTTCTGACCCAGTCCTAGTCCCTCACAAAATTTTTGGTTGTGTTAGCTTTGTTCATGATCATTGTCCTGGTTGTTCTAAACTTGCTCCACATTCTATCCGATGTATTTTTCTACGGTATTCTTGTTTTCAGAAAGATTACAAATGCTACAGTCCTAAATTGCGTCATTTTATTTCTGCTGATGTTACCTTCCTCGAGCCTCAGTTTTTCTAGCACTTCTGTCTTGACTCCGCTGCCATTCGATGAAAGTGACATTGATTCTGAATTCCTTACTTATTCGGGTCCCTTGGTCTCTACTTCTCCCGATTCTGTGAAGCCCTGCTCCATACTAGTCCACGCAAGGCCTATAATCACTAAAGTATTCAAGCGACATTCGGACACCGTTTGCGATTTAGACCGCGCCATTGTGCCCATTGTTCGCTCGCCTCCAGTCCATGAAACACCGATTTCTGAGCCTATTCTGGACCTTGTTGATCCTATTGCCACACCCCCGGTTCCACCACCAGAACCCACACCTCCTATTTCATCCACTGAGGAGCATTCAAATCTTGACCTTCCCTATGCCATACGCAAAGGGCACAACTCGAAAGAACATCCTTTATGTAGTCGTCTTTCATATGCTCACTTGTTGTTTGCCCATTATGCTTTTACCTCTGCATTGGACTTTTATCATATTTTCAAGTCATTATCAGAAGTACTATCATATCCTGGTTGGAGCTATGCTATGCAAGAGAAAATGACCGCTCTTAAGAAAAATGGTACATGAGACCTAATTCCTCTTCCATCTGGCAAACGCTGTGTTGGTTGTAAGTGGGTGTACACTATTAAGGTAAACCCATATGGTTCTTTAGTTCGTCTGAAAGCTCGATGAGATGCTAAGGGTTACTTTCAGACCTACGACATTGACTATGACGAGAAATTCTCTCATGTGACCAAGATATCTTCTGTTTGGATCTTTGTCGCATTGGCTGCCAGGTTTTATTGGCCACTCTATCAGCTTGATGTCAAGAATGTCTTTCTCAATGACATTCTTAAGGAGAAGGTTTATATAGAGTAGCCCCTTAGTTTTGTTAGTACAACTGAGGCTATAAGGGTATGCCGCTTGAAACGATCTTTGTATGGACTCAGATAGTCTCTCCGTGCTTGGTTGGTCGTTTTACTGAGGTTATCACGAGCTTTGCATTGAGGAGTGATAATGATCATTTTGTGTTCTATCGACTTCATCATGGGCAGGGGATCCTTTTAATTGTATATGTAGATGACAATGTGATTACATGAGATGATCATAATGGTATTTTTTAATCTAAAGTCTTATATCCAACAAGAGTTTCAGATTAACAATCTCGGGATTGAAGTATTTCTTTGGGATTGAGGTAGCTCAATCGAAGGATTGCATTTCCTAAATGCAGAGAAAGTATGTGTTGGATATACTTACCAAGACTGGTATGATAGGGTGCAGGCCATCGCGCACTCCTATGGACCTAAACTCGAAGTTGTTGCTAGATCAAGGAGACTTGTTGGAGGATCCAGGGAAATATTGGAGGCTAGTGGGGAAACTGAATTATCTTACGGTCTCTCGTCCAGATATTGCATTTTTAGTCAGTATAGTGAGTCAATTTATGGAGAAGTGGTAGTGAAAAATTATCTCTATTGATATAATCTCTCATAATCTCTAACAATTATCTCTAATCTCTAATATTATAATGGGAGAAGACCTTAGTGTCATTTGTCAATCTATCAACGTGTGTGACGCACGTACATAACTAATCTGAAGGAGGTTTTAGGTTCGAGTCCTCACTACGTCAGAGTTTTTATTTAATTTTTTTTTATATTAAGACGTGCATTGTCCGTGCATAACTAATATAAAAGATGTCTCAAGTTCGAGGCCAAAACTATGTCAAAAATTTTACTTTAAAAAATATATATTTATTAAGACACCGCACGTGTAAATTACTAGTATAATTAATGAGTCATATTATTTGGTGTTTCATGATACACCGTATAAGTTGCTCTGTGGCTTCAGACAGTCTTACTCCATCTAGGAGGGTAGCCAAAATTAAAATCTATTAAGCTACCTTTGAACCTTATTAGTCCATCTAAGGTTTTAAGTTTTGCCGTCGTATTCAGCTCCACTAGGGGAACATCTTGCGATAACCTTTTTGAAGATTTGGAGATTACTTGGATAGCTTTGCAAATGATCTAACATCAGCATCTGAAGGCCGAGCAGATGTGTGGTAGTTTCTGTTAGTAGAGCTGAACGAAGTGAAGAGCTCAAATAGGATTCAGTGTTGACTGTAGTAAAGCATTTAAATTGAAGATTACCAAATAAAAAAAGATTTATCCAACTAATTTTTCAGTGTAATCGTCAGAGGATTTATCCAGCTAATTTGTCTTTGTTAGATAGTAATCTACTATTATATTTTGTATGAAGAAAGCATTTATACAATGTCATTGTTAAATTTTCTCCATTACTGCAGTTCTTCCTAAGTGCTACCTTTTTCACTGACTCCATATCGTCTTGGTAAAAAAAAGTTAAAGAGTTAGGTACAAATCATATGCAAAATGGACAGGTAAGTGTGTCAGAGAAATCTACTCCCAACTCGTACTGCTAATAACGGAAGTGCACCACAAGCAATAGAAACTCCCAAGAAATAGATGAACCAAGAACAAGCCACCACAATATATGGATCTCACAGGAACACAACCAATATGCAGAGATAACCCATACTTCTTATTTCCAAAGAAATACAAAGATTACAAAAGAGATTACAACTCTCAATCTCTCTTTCTCACCTTTGAAATACTCAGCACAATCTCTCTTGAAGTTGAATAATGATCACGGCATACTAAATCCTAGAGTTTACGGCCATATATATAGCCCCAAGCAAACCCTAAAAGATTTACACAAATCTAGCAAATTGGGCCTTTATCCCGCAAGCCCAAAAGAGCAATCAACGTCGGTGTCGGTCAACTGCACCCCAAGCCGGTCGACCGCATCGTGCAGATCCAGACCCGAGGGCTGACCGGTCGACTGCACCCCCTAGGTCGGTCGACCGTCCCCTCCTCTGTTGGACGCCACACTCGAAGAATCCCCAGTCGACTGGGTTGGTCGACCGCACCCCTAGCCGGTCGACCGCAACCCTCCAGACTTCTTTTCTTCTACTTGCTGCTTGTCTTCCCTTGCTTCTTTGTCTTCTCCTCTTCTTCTCCAACTTCAAGTACCCTGTGCCTACGTGTATTTGAGGCCACAATTCCTAACAATCTCTCACTTGGATCAAATACACCACACTTCAAAGTTATTGCAATCTTTCCTTGCATTATCTCTGCCATCTCCCACTTTCATGGAAGCCCCAAGTACTCCCTACTCTCATGAAGAGCACCTCCGCCACTCCACCATGTGGAGTGCACCAACCACCCCTCATCACCTTATGAAGGATGTGCTCCACCAATCGCATAGAGCACGAATACCGGAGAAACAACCTCCCGTATCGGATTCCGTATTATGAGACTCCCCAACTCGCAAGATCTCCATCAACACCGGACATGGTTCAAAGCCTCTCAATGCACCCTCTGCACTAGAAACCTCCGTGGACGACACCTCCACAAACTCCGCAGACTGTTCAACCCCTACAGTCCTATTTCGGTTACTCTCATCGATATCACCCCGCACATCGATATCAGTGCTCTCTATCAGACGAGCGACTTGAAGCTTCAACTGCCAATTCGCAAAGTACCCTTTCTGCAGCAACGTCTTGCCCACTAGGATCACTTTCATGGCTAGCAGCTCCTACTAAATTAGTAACATCCCCTCCACAACTGAAAGAACTCGGTTGCATCCCACACAACCTACTACTCGATTCCGGCTGAGAGTCAACTATAGGAGAAACGCCCCTCACGTCTCTAAGCAAATACAGTGTTCCCTCACACTTTCCTTTTGCAATCACCCTTGAACCTACAGTTATGCACCACTCCCTACTACCAACTGTACTCGACAACCCCTCCTTGTCTAGCCTTCCAATCGAGATAAGATTTTTCTTCAAGTCTGGAACATGCCTTGTCTCCCGCAAGGCAACACTTTGATCATCAATGGTATTCACACGAACAATACCAACCCCACGTACAGGACACTGATGACCATTCCCCACGATCACATCTCCAAAAGAATCCTCCTCGTAGTCATCAAACATCTCTCTCCTTGGAGTGCAATGAAAAAAAACTTTCGAATCAATACACCAATCTTGAGTACCCAACTCCTCCCGAGATGATAAGCATAGATTCTCAACAAGCCCCACTTGAGCTTCCTTTGGAGTATCTCTCTTCGGTTTCTCCTGCTTCTTCTTCATATAAGCCTTGCAACTGCGCATCATGTGACCCTTCTTGTGACAAATACCAGCACTCAGGCCCATGTTCTCCATCGCTGCCATCAGACCCACTCTCAGATGAACTACTCTGATCCTTTCTTCTTCGACTGCTCTTAGATCTCCCACGTCTCTTCTCAATGTACATGGCAGAATCTCTAGAAGATGATGATGGATATCCCTCGTTTCTCACCCTTCTCACCTCGTTCAGAATGCTACTCACCATATCCTGTAGAGTCGTCGAATCTGTCATAGTGTCTGTAATAGTCTGTTCCACCGTACCATAACTATCGGGTAAAGTAGATAGAAGTAACAATGACTGCCCCCTCTCTGAAAACTTCAAACCTGCAGCTTCCATCTGGTTGTAAACTATACAGTAATTGTTCACATGCTCTGCTACTGAACCCCCTTCCTTCAACTTCATATTAACCAATTTCTTCAGATGAAGAATTTGATTAGATGCCGACGGTTTCTCATACATATCCGTGAGAATTTCCATAGCCTCCTTTGTGGTCTTTGCCTTCAAGATATGAAATAACGCCTTCCTACTCAGTCTCAACTGAATCTGTCCCAGCGCCTTCTGATCCAAACGATTCCACTCCGCCAAGACCTTCGCATCCTTGTCTGCACCTACTAGCTTCTCATCAAACAACGGACCATCAAGATCTTTCTGACGAAGATACGCTATTATCTTAATCTTCCACATCGCGAAGTCACTCCCATCGAATCTCTCGATCTTCATCTTGTTATCGGCCATCTCGAACTAACTACTCTGATACCACTTGTCAGAGAAATCTACTCCCAACTCGTAGTGCTAATAGCGGAAGTGCACCACAAGCAATAGAAACTCCCAAGAAATAGATGAACTAAGAACAAGCCACCACAATATATGGATCTCACAAGAACACAACCAATATGCAAAGATAACCAATATTTCTTATTCCCAAAGAAATACAAAGATTACGAAAGAGATTACAACTCTCAATCCCTCTCTCTCACCTTCGAAACACTCGGCACAATCACTTGAAGTTGAATAATGATCACGACATACTAAACCCTAGAGTTTGCGACCATATATATAGCCCAAGCAAACCCTTAAAGATATACACAAATCTAGCAAATTGGGCCTTTATCCCGCAAGCCCAAAAGAGCAATCAGCGTCAGTGTCGGTCGACCGCACCCCAAGCCGGTCGACTGCATCGTGCGGATCCAAACCCGAGGGCTGACCGGTCGACCGCACCCCCTAGGTCGGTCGACCGTCCCCTCTGTTGGGCGCCTACACTCGAAGAATTCCCAGTCGACTGGGTCGGTCGACCGCACCCCTAGCCGGTCGACCGCAATCCTCCAGACTTCTCTTCTTCTACTTGCTGCTTGTCTTCCCTTGCTTCTTTGTCTTCTCCTCTTCTTCTCCAACTTCAAGTACCCCGTGCCTACGTGTATTTGAGGCCACAATTCCTAACAAAGTGCATACTGTATTCATTTTTATAAGAGTTGTACATAAATGAAATAAATTTTTATTCACTTTTGTTATGTTGATTTCTATCTTGTGATTAGATATGAAAATCGATATCCACAATTCAGTGATATACATGTCTAAGTACTAGTTAAGAAAAAAAATAGTAAAAACTTTATATTTGATATCCGAATTCGTATTCGTGATATACATGTTTGAAAGTGGTGATGGATGGAAGGGCCACTGACGATTTGTGGTGTTCTTGATCATATACAACATAGGTACAATTATCTCTAATCTCTAATATTATAATGGGAGAAGACCTTAGTGTCATTTGTCAATCTATCAATGTGTGTGACGCACGTACATAACTAATATGAAGGAGGTTTCAGGTTCGAGTCCTCACTACGTCAGAGTTTTTATTTAAATTTTTTTATATTAAGACGTGCATTGTCCGTACATAACTAATATAAAAGATGTCTCAAGTTCGAGGCCAAACTACGTCAAAAATTTTACTTTAAAAAATATATATTTATTAAGACACCGCACGTGTAAATTACTAGTATAATTAATGAGTCATATTATTTGGTGTTTCATGATACACCGTAGAAGTTGCTCTGTGGCTTCAGACAGTCTTACTCCATCTAGGAGGGTAGCCAAAATTAAAATCTATTAAGCTACCTTTGAACCTTATTAGTCCATCTAAGGTTTGAAGTTTTGCCGTCTTATTCAGCTCCACTAGGGGAACATCTTGCAATAACCTTTTGAGGATTTGGAGATTACTAGGATAGCTTTGCAAATTATCTAACATCAGCATCAGAAGGTAGAGCAGACCTGTGGTAGTTTCTATTAGTAGAGATGAACGAAGTGAAGAGCTCAAACGGGATTCAATGTTGACTGTAGTAAAGCAATTAAAATGAAGATTACCAAATAAAAGAAGATTTATCCAACTAATATGTCAGTGTAATCGTCACTGGTTCTCTTTTTTATCCAACTAATTTGTCAGTGTAATCGTCAGAGGATTTATCCAACTAATTTGTCTTTGTTAGATAGTAATCTACTATTATATTTTGTATGAAGAAAGCATTTATACAATGTCATTGTTAAATTTTCTCCATTACTGCAGTTCTTCTTAAGTGCTACCTTTTTCACTGACGCCATATTGTCTTGGTAAAAAAAAGTTAAAGAGTCAGGTTCAAACCATATGCAAAATGGACAGGTAAGTGCATACTGTATTCATTTTTATAAGAGTTGTAATTAAATGAAATAAATTTTTCTTCACTTTTGTTATGTTGATTTCTATCTTGTGATTAGATATGAAAATCGATATCCACAATTCAGTGATATACATGTCTAAGTACTAGTTAAGAAAAAAAATAGTAAAAACTTTATATTTGATATCCGAATTCGTATCCGTGATATACATGTTTGGAAGTGGTGATGGTTGGAAGGGGTGGAGGTGGGAGTTTGGGCGATGGATTGTAATTGGATTGGTTTCGGGTGTGGGTGGAAGTTTAGGTGGTGGAGGAGGAAGGGATGATGGTGGTTGGATTGGTGTCGGATGTGGGTAGAGGGGGGTGGTTGTTGTGGCGTGGAGGTGGAGGAGAAACTGGGTTGCGGTTGGAATGGTGTTAGTTGGGGGGGGGGGGGGGGGGGGGGGGGGGGGTTATTGAGGCAGAGGGGAGGTGTTAGGGGGTGGTTGTGGTTCTGTTTGTGGAGGTGGATTGGCTGGTGGAGAGGGAGGTTGAGGCTGTGGTTGAGGGGGATGATTGTGGTGGTGAGGGGGGCATCTCTATTTCTTCAATCTCTCTAGCATCCATTGTAGACAACACTTTTTTCGGGGAACTTGTTTTGATAGTATGAAGAAGTACAAGTTTGCCAACCAAACTAGTGGAAGTTGATGCAATAATCCCCAAACTCTTTAATTGTTCATTTCAACATGTGTGTTAATTTTTATTTTTTTCATTATCTTCTTCTTGTAGTAGACACAGTAGTTGTGGTGGGCCCATTTTCACGTGTCAGCATTGTTGTGGTCTCTTTACTCCACAACGGCAACATGTGCTGTAGATATACACATTCTTTTTTTTTTTTTTTTTTGATGTAAGCGGATAGAGTCAGACGACTCCAGCCCGATCAAAAAAATATATTAATAACGAAAATAATGTTACAAAACAACAGCGGTAAGTTTTACAAGAGGTAAAACGGAGGCGCAGAATAAAAGAAACGCACCAAGCAAAATGAGGACAGCAGAAATAAAACTAACTACCAAATTACAATAAAACTCAAGAGCAGTAAGCTGCGAGCTCAGCAAGGGATATGGCTGGGCCAGGAAACGAGAGCACGGCATCGGCAAGAAAAGCGCTGGGGCCTACTGCAGCGGGAGACAAAGAGGTGAGGGCTCAGAGCTCGATCTTGCCCAGCTGCAAACACCGGAGAGGTAAGTTGGCTGAAAGTGGACTGCGAGAAACACACCGAGGAATCCTCGACGGCAAATCCCAAGCACTCCAAAAGGAAATAGAAGTACCTAAATAAAGCTAGCAAAATGGCCCCAAGGGAACATAGCTATAGAGATTGCAATACAGACAAATAAACAAGGGAGACAAAGCTTGCAAAACGTCATAAACTCCCGCCTGCCTCGAGATACTGACGCGGCCCCAATAGGCCAGCCGCACAGACAAAATCAGCCAATACACAGGGCGCTAAGAACACCAGAGTAATAAAACACAATGAACAAACATAACTATAAGCAGGAGATAGAAGGGTCATGGCCCTATATAATCGAAACAGACGCAACAAGAACATAGCATAGTTACTTCGAAGAGAGCCAGCACAAGTAAAAGTGATACAAATCCAGGAGCTAGAACGCCAAAAAGGAATTAAAAATGCGCTCACCCACCTAACTTGATATCACCAACTAAATACAAACTATAGGCCCAGACAGAACAAAAAACCGCCAGCAAGGGAGCATTAGTAGAGAGGATCCCCAGTCGATACCAAGTCCAAGCCAAAACAAAATGATGAGCCCCTGGCTCAAAAACAACACCAGCCAGCATCCGGGCGCAAAAGAGAACCACAAAAAGAGCTTCTAAGACGAGCATCAAACCTGAAAGTCAGTCCCAGGCACAAGAGAACACAATAAGAGAGTGAAATGCTGATACACAAAAGCCTCAAAGAACAATAATGGAAACTATATACAAAAAATTAGATACAGAACGTAGATAATAACCAAACAGACCAAATGCACAGAAAAAAAGTAATGGTCCGGCCTCCTTAGAGAGCGTTAAGAGTGGTAAGAACCGACCGAGATTCCATTAAACGACTACAATAAAAATACTGTCTCTTGTCCTCTTTAAGCTGGGAAATCCAGTGATTGAAAAAATATAGTAGATCATCAGTAAGGGACGAGATGGATGAAGTTTTGTGAGCGAAAATTCTGCGGTTCCTCTCCCTCCAGACTATCCAAATAATAATATGAACCGAGAGATTCCATCCCTTGATATATTTAGGGAGGCTGGCAGGGGTTCTCCAGCAAGATTGAAGATCTGAAGGAGTAGCTGGGTTTCCCCAAGCGAGGGCCACAATTTTCCAGAGGGGACGTATGAATGAGCAGTGAACGAATAGATGATTAACATCTTCGGGGGATCCAGAGCATAAGGGGCAGCATTGTCCCCACGCCTGTAGATATACACAAATTCTTAACAAAACTACATTCTTCATGGGCTTTTAACATATTAGTCCCTGACAAATTCCAATTAGTCCTTCACAAACCATTATGTATATCTTCATATTGCATATTAGTCCCTCAAGGACTATTAATATACAAGCATGGGATTCGTTAGGGGCTAATATGCTTAAAACCTTGTCATCAAATAATAATAGCATCCCTTTTCGTCATTGCTGATGGAATGGATTTCCTGTGGTTGATAGTTGTATCCATAAGCAACATCATGAATGATACAACTACAAACTTTGCCATCATAATGAAGAAAGCATTAAAGTAAGTACTACAGCTACCGGCAAATTTCAAAGTACAAACTTTTTGGGTTTGTTTGAGGCCACAAAGAAGCTGCATGATCCCACCTCATGTTGTGAAAGTCATAACTTAGAGTCGATTACCTGTATTCTCGTCATCTATATATCATATTAGCATGTAAATCTGATGAAAACTGCACACCGCGACTTTCTAAGACGTAATATACTAAGTTTACATATGTAATGTGATGTAAAACTAACCCTAAATAGAGAATTTTCAAGAATCTTAAAGTATTAATTTTACCAATATGTAATGCGGATCAAAGTTGGAATTTTAAACAATTAATCGGTTTGATGGATTTTCAAAAATTAAATAAAATTTCACAAACCCAATTAATAATTCAGTTCTAGCAATCAATAATTAAATTCCTAAGTGTTCTTAGCAAGTAAAAGATTCAATATTGATTTGTACTCTAATCAAGCATGTGGAACGCTCCATCTCAATATTTGTGGTCGACAGTTAAATTGAATAATATAATAGAGATGATGAAATAGTATAACACAAATATTTGAGAATTGGAAAGAGTATACCGAGGGTTCGAAGAACTCAGCGTAGATCTCGGGTTGAACACGAAGAGTACAACGAACAGCAACAATAGTAAGAGAGAGACAGCAGCAACAGGGCAACCCCAAAGGAACATCAACGATGTCAGCTAGAGGCAAGGCCGACGTGGGCGCGGCGTCGCAGGCGGCCAGTGGGGGGCGCGTCGACAGCGGTGGGAGGATGACGACGTGGGGGTTGGTCGGGATCAGCAGCAGGGGGGAAGAAGAGGAAAGTGAAATTAGGGTTGGATTTGGGAATTAGGGTTTGGGTAATTTTATTTGGAGGATTTTTTTTTTTTTTTTTTTTTTGATAGAGTTTAGAGTTTATCACAAACCCTAAAATTGTTTTAGGATTTATCACAAACCCTAAGGTTGCGTTTGTTTTGATATTTTGAATTGAGTATTCTGAATATGATATTCTGAATATGATATTCTGAATAGAGATATTCTGAATATGAGTCTAAAAGCTGTTTGTTTAGCCTATATTCTGAATATTGATATTCTGAAATCTGTTTATCTGAAAAAGATAGTTTAGAAGCTGTTCGGTTATATTTCTTGCTGAAAACTGTTATCTGAAAGCTATTTTTCTGAAAAAACGAGTTTAAAAGCTGTTCTATTATAATTTGTGCTGAAAACTGTTATCTGAAAGCTGTTTTTCTGAAAAATAGAGTTTAAAAGCTGTTCGGTTATATTTCTTGCTGAAACCTGTTATCTGGAAGCTGTTTTTCTGAAAAAACGAGTTTAAAAGCTGTTCTGTTATGTTTCTAGCTGAACACTGTTATCTGAAAGCTGTTTTCCTGTAAAAACGAGTTTAAAAGCTGTTCTGTTATATTTTTAGCTGAAAACTATTACCTGAAAGCTGTTTTTTCTGAAAAAGACAGTTTAAAAGCTGTTCTGTTATATTTCTTGCTGAAAACTCTTATCTGAAAGCTGTTTTTCTGAAAAAACAAGTTTAAAAGCTGTTCGGTTATATTTCTTGCTGAAAACTATTATGTGAAAGCTGTTTTTCTGAAAAAACGAGTTTAAAAGCTGTTCTGTTATATTTCTAGCTGAAAACTGTTATCTGAAAGCTGTTTTTCTGTAAAAACGAGTTTAAAAGCTGTTCTGTTATATTTCTTGCTGAAAACTGTTATCTGAAAGCTGTTTTTCTGAAAAAGAGAGTTTAAAAGCTGTTCTGTTATATTTCTTGCTGAAAACTGTTATCTGAAAGCTGTTTTTCTGAAAAATCGAGTTCAAAAGCTGTTCTGTTATATTTCTTGCTGAAAACTGTTATCTGAAAGCTGTTTTTCTGAAAAAACGAGTTGAAAAGCTGTTCTGTTATATTTGTTCCGAATTTTTGAAATCAATTTGCATTCATCACTTGCTAACATTTTTTTAATTGTTGGAGTTAGATTGCAATGTTGTACAAGTACTTGAAGGGGAAACTTGAGCAGCATGTGAATTTCTGAAAAATCAGACACCATCATCTCCAAGATTGATTCGTCACATTAGGGAAGAAAGTTAAAAGAAGCTCTTGTGTTTGTGAAGCTGCTAATCTCAGTTCATGCATAAGTTTTGATTCTTGGATAAATGTTTTGAGATTTCTTGGATAGCGTCCAGTGTTTGGTTAACTCATAATTCATTTGGATAGACTGGTGTTCCTCAACTTGTACTATACAGTTTCTTAAATGACTATTATATCAAAGAAAATTTCTACGGCCTAAGCCAAGCAATTCATTCAGATAAAAAAGCAGTAGGGATTTAAAATAAGAACGGGTCCCATTCAACTATATTCAACCAATTTATTCACCAAAGCAAGCTTACTTCATTAATTTTGTTTACATTGTTCAACAATCCGACGTAACAGATCATTAATGGCATGGGATCGATACATATATTATGAGAATAAGTTCTACAATTTGTTGTCAGCCATCATTACAAACAAGTGTGCTGTTAAATCATTATTTGTTGTCTACAGTCACTGCATGCTGTCTGGAGCTGCTGTTGTTGCTTCTTAACTCCTTGATTTGAAAACTGTAGAGCAGGTAGATCTATAAACAAAGAAGTCATTTGAGAAAATTGCTGCATTAAAATTCAAAAAAATGGGGAGGAATAATAAATTGTGCTGTAGAAACTTCCTACATCAACCATAAACGGAAACGGAAAACTGAAAACCGGGGTTCAGATTTGCTTAACCACTATTCAGAATACAGATATCCCCTCTTGTCAAACACTATGAAAACAACATAATGCAGAAAAAATACGGGCTACTCGCAGTCTCAGATTCATCAAATCAATGATACAAACGACTCGATATACCAGAGCTGCAATTTTTTAAAATGCCACGCCCACTAGTCCAAAGCACATTGTCAACATTGACTAAAAAGAATTCATCATTGACTACATAGACAACATTTTCTTAATGTTTGAAAAACATATTTGTTCATTTACAGGGATCTGAAGTATTCTGAATAGTATTCACAAACTGGCATTACCAGCAAGATAACAAAGGCATATTCATATGAATACAAGTGCAATTCATCTCAACAAATCAGATGCATCTAATATTGTATCTAATATTGCTTTTCTGAGAATTGGTTATGATGATACCCACACTAATCATTTCTTCAGACCTTAAAAACAATTGATGCACATTAGTTCTTAAATCCTGGGCTGTGATGTACCAGGTATGATATGCCGAGCTTTGAATTCCTGATATGTACAGATACTGTCTGTTTCTTTGGCTGTTCATGGTTTACGGATACTGAGAAATATCTTTGGCTGCTCATGGTTTCAAACAATTGTTTCTGGAGTCAATTTGAATTGTCTTGAATCCTTGATCATTGGTAATATCCTGAGTTTATTCCAGGTTTACTTTTTTTTGGCCTTTGTTTATCCTAAGAATATCCTGAGTTTATCCTGAGAATGAGTTTATCCTGAGTTTATTTTGGAAACACTATTCTGAATGCTGATACCCCCACGTTGGTTTTGCCACAAAAAAACATGATTTAGGATAAGAACATATCAGATCCTCCCCAAAACCATAAAAACAACATAATTGCCGGGGTAAAAAAATAGTCACAGTCTCAGATTCATAGTGCTCATTCATAAAAACTCCATACTAGAGCTGCATTTTTTGACAATGCCACGCCCACTAGTACAAAGCAATGCTCTTGAAAATCCGTTCATCATCGACTGTAACGACATCATCTTCGTTATGTTTGTAAAACAAATTTGTTTACTTATACTGTTCTTGAAGTATTCCGAATAGTTTTTCCAAAAAACCACCTAAAACAAAGACCAAGGCCTGTTTGTTTTGATATTGAGAGTACCATATTCTGCATATTCTATTCAGAATAGGCGTTTGTTTATACCACATTCTGAAAACAGTATTGTGAATATTGATATCCCTTGAATTCGATATTCTCAACCCTACTCACGAGCTCTCTCTCTCTTCCAAACAGTGTCTCCCCAACCCATCTCTCCCCTCTTCTCACTCAGGTGCTCTCTCTATTCTCAACTCAGGATCAACTCATTCTCAGGATAAACTCAGGATATTCTTAGGATAAACAAAGGCCCACAAAAATAAACCTGGAATAAACTCAGGATATTTGTAATGATCAAGGATTCAAGACAATTCAAATTGACTCCCGAAACAATTGTTTGAAACCATGAGCAGCCAAAGATATTTCTCAGTATCCGTAAACCATGAACAGCCAAAGAAACAGACACTATCTGTGCATATCAGGAATTCAAAGCTCAGCATATCATACCTGGTACATCACAGCCCAGGATTTAAGAACTAATGTGCATCAATTGTTTTTAAGGTCTGAAGAAATGATCAGTGTGGGTATCATCATAACCAATGATCAAGGATTCAAGACAATTCAAATTGACTCCAGAAACAATTGTTTGAAACCATGAGCAGCCAAAGATATTTCTCAGTATCCGTAAACCATGAACAGCCAAAGAAACAGACAGTATCTGTGCATATCAGGAATTCAAAGCTCCGCATATCATACCTGGTACATCACAGCCCAGGATTTAAGAACTAATGTGCATCAATTGTTTTTAAGGTGTGAAGTATGATCAGTGTGGGTATCATCATAACCAATGATCAAGGATTCAAGACAATTCAAATTGACTCCCGAAACAATTGTTTGAAACCATGAGCAGCCAAAGATATTTCTCAGTATCCGTAAACCATGAACAGCCAAAGAAACAGACAGTATCTGTGCATATCAGGAATTCAAAGCTCAGCATATCATACCTGGTACATCACAGCCCAGGATTTAAACTCAATCTGGGGATGTTTGTAATGATCAAGGATCCAAGACAATTCAAATTGACTCCAGAGACAATTGTTTGAAACCATGAGCAGCCAAAGATATTTATCAGTATCCATAAACCATGAACAGCCAAAGAAACATACAGTATCTGTATATATCAGGAATTCAAAGATATGCATATCAAACCTGGTACATCACAGCCCAAGATTACTATAACAATTGTTCTGTTATAGTGACACAAAGTAGCCAGATTGCAGAGACATACTTTATTAGTAACTAATTCCTTGCTCTCTCCCATCACAACCTTCCAAAGAACAATAATTAGAACCAATTTGAGATATTGTAGGAGGTAACTTTGACAGTAAAATAAACTTACTCCATCGCCACCCATTCTCCTTGTTGTGGATGCAGTATAATATGGTCCATTAAGGCCGGCATAACTCACACTTTGGGCACAAATGAACATAAGATTCATAGTGTGCAAGTTCAGAAACATAATCCATCTCATCATCACTCAAAACCAACGTGGAAAAATAAAGCTCATTTAGGATTAATTCATCACAAGTCACTTCTACAAAGCACTATATAAATGATTCATAGTGTGCAACTTCAGAAACGTAATCCATCTCATCATCACTCAAAACCAAGGAGGATAAATAAAGCTCAGTTAGGATTAATTCATCACAAGTCACTCCTACAAAGCATTATATAAATGATACTCATAGTGTGCAACTTCAGAAAGTTAATCCATCTCATCATCACTCAAAACCAAAGAGGATAAATAGAGCTCAGTTAGGATTAATTCATCACAAGTCACTCCTACAAAGCATTATATAAATGATACTCATAGTGTTCAACTTCAGAAACATAATCCATCTCATCATCACTCAAAACCAAAGAGGATAAATAAAGCTCAGTTAGGATTAATTCATCACAAGTCACTCCTACAAAGCATTATATAAATGATACTCATAGTGTGCAACTTCAGAAAGTTAATCCATCTCATCATCACTCAAAACCAAAGAGGATAAATAATGCTCAGTTAGGATTAATTCATCACAAGTCGCTCCTACGAAGCATTATATAAATGATACTCATAGTGTGTAACTTCAGAAAGTTAATCCATCTCATCATCACTCAAAACCAACGAGGATAAATAAAGCTCAGATAGGATTAATTCATCACAAGTCACTTCTATAAAGCATTATATAAACGGTTCATAGTGTGCAACTTCAGAAACAAAATCCATCTCATCATAACTCAAAACCAACGAGAAAAAATAAAGCTCAGTTAGGATAAATTCATCACCAGTCACTCCTACAAATCATTCAATAAATGATTCATAGTGTGCAACCTCAGAAACAAAATCCATCTCATCATAACTCAAAACCTACGAGGGAGAATAATGTGCAACACCTGTACAACAATGAAGTGATTGGTAAAGACAACATCTCAAAAAAATGAATAAAAAGCTGAAAGGAAGATCTGCATGCTGGTTATTTATAATAGTAATATTGCAATGATACAAACATATCCAAATGACATCTATGCCTCGCATTCCAGCTACGAAACAATTCGAGAAATCGATATGCTAAAAATGTGTACATTCAAAATACATTACTGTATAGCATTCCACATTGCCAGGGCGATTTCATCTCTTTTGCTATTCATATGTCTCAATTGGGAAGATGATAAATCCAAATCTTGCGATGTGGATGCTGCATCTTCGGTGTGTTGGTGATGTACTATTGGTTCGCCACCGAGTTCCACTAAAAATGCATCGTTTCGTGAGTGCAGGCATATAAAATTATGAAGTGCACAACAGGCTGTGACCATCATAACTTGTCTGGTATAATAATAGTTTGGCATGTTCTCGAAGATGGTAAACCTCTTCTTGAATACACCGAACGTTCTCTCAATCACATTCCTTAACCTAGCATGTTGTTTGTTAAATAGTTGTCTAGGTTGGGTTGGTGCATGGTTAGCCCCTTGAAAGTCCTGTAAGTGGTATGGCTCACCACGGTACGGTGCCAAAAAACCGGTCATATTGATATAACCACAATCCACTAAGTAGTATCTCTCGTTCGGTGGGATTGGCAACAGTTTTTGTGCTAATGCAGTATGCATTACACGGGAGTCGTTCGCACTGCCTTCCCATCCCGCGTAAACAAATGTGAACATCATGTTAAAATCACATGCTGCCAATACATTTTGACTTACAATACCCTTTCGAGAGCGGCAAGCATTGCTTCGGCTAGCGGGAACTGTAGCTTTTATTAACGTCTTATCAGCAGCACCAATAGCTCCCTGCAGATTAATGATTCGAATAATAGATATCACAAATCCAAACTAGGAAAAAAAATTAATCATACATGATGCAATCAGGGTGACGTATTACCTGAAACCACGGGTAAAAGTCATCTGATCCCCTAATTCTGTGATGTACGTATGTATAATCAGGAGGTTTGATAAGGGATGGTGCTGCTTTTGCCAGACCTTTCAATACAATATTAAAGTGCTTTTGGATTGTTTGAGTTGAGTGGTTAAACGTAGTACGTGCTACTCGCATTCTTGCACTATGACCGACAATAAACAGGAAAATAGTCACGCTTTCCTCGAAAGTAACTCGCTTATGACTTGAAGACTCCGATGTTTCCTCGCAGAAGTTCCTTTCTCGTAGGAAAGCACACAAGGTCATAAAACAATCTTGGTTCATACGGAATATTCCATGAAAGTCGGCCTGGGAACCCGCTAACATATTTTCCAAATATTCACGTCCCGTTTGCTTTTTATTAGTGGACCTTGTACGGTCAAGTTCTTCACATAAATAGTCAGCTATCAAGACTGCAATCATCACCTCTTCGACCTCGTCACTACTGGATGAAGAAATATCCATAACAGAGGATGCACTTGCAGTAGTAACTCACTATAAAGAAGAAGATAGAAATCATTTTGGGGCATTCCAATATCAAGTGCACACACTATTAATAATACGAATGTATGTAACGAGATTTACGGAATCACAAAACAACATATTGAGAGATGGCAGGATTCCACAAGCCTGTGCAATTGAATAAAGATAACAAGGTATACTACTACTAGCAGATCTATTCCAGGAATTAAATTTAAAATATAACATTACAAATTTAAATTAAATTATGTAAGCAATTTGTTCATCCTAAAAGCCGTCATATTACAATCAACCTCAAACAAATATGGAAATAATCTTAAGAAAATTTCGACAACAGGATTTGTTCAACCCATTACGCTGAATGGGATTACTACAGGGTGGCATAATAAAGCACCGCCAACTCCTTCCGTTCTCGAGACATACGGATGAAACCATGAGCAATGTTCGGATTTTGAAACAGGAAGGTTGAAGCTTTTACGGCTACAATTGGATCAAGCCCTGTCATCGATTCAATTATATCTTGGCATTGATCCTGTTCGGCCAAAGCAGGGTTAATCGAGGGAGCACTTTCCACTTCATTTTTATTCATGTACCTGCCTTTTTTTTCCTCTGAGCTTGCTTACACGCATCAAGATATTCCGACATCTTTGACAACATTGATTCGCGGCCACTTGATGCAGTAGATTTTCTTTTGCGTGAACCGGACCCCGTACCCATTGGGACATCATCAGACTCATCAATCACATTTATGTGTGATTGATGGGAGTGGCCAAACTGAAAGTTCATCCGCCGCGCCTCCACATCCTCGAACCCCCCTTGTGTGGAGGCCCTTGCCACATTGCCCTGGGCTACAGATTCCTCAGATATTTTGGTCAATGCATCATAATGTGGCAACCCCTTATTTTGGTATTTTTCTGCAGCAGGATGCATCTATTCATAGAATATATTGTTACTATGCAAGTATTAGATAAATGATTAAGTATAATAAAAAGGATTCACAACCAAAAATCAAAGTTTGAGATTATATATATTAACCTTAACATATTGTTCCCAAACCGGAGCCTCACAAGTAACGGTTTGGTTGGCTTCATCCCAACCGAAATCGCTCTGTTTCCTCATATTGTGAAACACCCTCCATTCTGATTTAAGTCGTCCATATTTCGACCTCAGTTGTTTCACCGAGAATGAACGCCCAGTCGCAAAATTCATTGTTTGCTCAAAATTACTCCAGGTTTTACCATCGAATGTGGTGCTTTTTAACAAACCACTGTCAACTGCCCCCTCCATAAGGTGGATAAAATATTCTGTAATACCGGAAGTCCACAGCCCATAATCCTCCTCCACTGCCTTCCCCTTTCCCTTACCCGCATTACTCATCTAGTATGAACAAACATCAAAAAAAAAAAAAAAAGAATTGCCACATTCCTTCAATTAGTTTAATAGCTGATCGGGTAACCCGAGTTTGCAAGTAGCAACCGATTACACCCTAAAAAATCTCAACAGTGAATTCGGCTAGTTTGTGTGCAGTGTGCACCTTGATCCGAAATAATTTTCCGTACCAAATGCAATTAAAAAGCACAGTAAATTGGTAAAGAAAACCAACCAAATAAATAGTACAATCGCTGTCTTCATACCTTTGATTGGATTTGGAGAAGGAAGAAATTGTCAGCACAGGATTCAACCTTGCGTAGTGCTTTGATTCTCTTTGCCCTTCGATCCCTAGCTTTTCTCCGATAGGCAGCACGGGTAGTGCAAACCATTAACCCCTACCAAAACCCCTCAACCCCTCACCAAGTCGACCGCAACAAACAGTCAGGTAGCGAAGTCGCCGGCGGCGCTCTCACACGTTTCCGTTCGATTTCACAGTGGAATCGTTCGGAAAATTGTGGATTTGGGGTGGTGGGGGGGGGCGGGGGGAAAAGAGATCAGATCTGGGATCTTCAAAGGAGGGGGGAGACAACGGAGTCGACGAGCTCTCGTGGGTGAGAAGAGAGAGAGAGCATCTGAGTGAGAAGAGAGGAGAGATGGGTTGGGGAGACACTGTTTGGAAGAGATCTGAAGGTAGAAGACGACCGAATGTATAACCAGATCTGGGGAGTGAGGAGAGAGAGAGAGGTCGTGAGAGAGAGAGCCCGTGAGTATGGTTGGGAATATCGAATTGAAGGGATATCAATATTCTGAATATGGAACTCAGAATACGCTCAAAACAAACGGGTATTCTGAGTTAGATATTCAGAATATGTAACTCAGAATACCAAAACAAACAGCCCCTAATAATTTGGATCTCACTTGTATCACACAAAGAGAGAGGAAGAGCAAAAACTCCCAACACAATAATTTTTTTAATCAAGAATGACATATCTTTCTCATTAATCTCAGGGCCTATAAATAGGCTCAAAACAAATCTTGATACAAATCTCAAAAGATTCTTAAAAATCTCAAAAATATAAAAAAGATTACATATGGCTATAATTGCCAAAAACAAATATGGTACTGAAATAAAATCCTAAACTAAATAAAATAGATGTCCTCATCATAATGGCTGTTCAGTGGGGCTGGTAGGAGTTGTGGTGGTTTTTCTTATACGTATTTCTTTTGCTGCGTGCAATCAATGTATGAGAAGGAAAGGATACTCTCAAGAGAGGCTAAAACTACAGAGATTGCGGTTATAATCCTTCCATTGGTAATGAAGATTTGTTGGTTATGCGTTGTCCTCGTGGATGCAGGTAAATTTATTTTCTGTACTTCATTTTCCGGTAGTTATTATAATCTAATGAATAGATGTATATGACAAGTGACCAAATACAGTGAAACACACATCGTAAATCTACAAAGTAAAATATTACATATACGTGGGTGAAAACTGAAAAGGGTCTAATTTGTATAGAGCAATGCTTCGGCCACTACCAATTTCACTACCATTCTCTTCACTACCTTAGGTGGCATACTCCTATTGGAGAGTTCCCCCACCTACTCTATCTTCCTCTACCTATTGGAGTGTGCCACCTAAGGTAGTGAAGAGAAATGTAGTGAAATTGGTAGTGGATGTAGCATTACTCATTTGTATAATACATTAGTTACAAAGGGTGGGATAGATCCACCTTATATTAACTGAAAAGGATACTACATGGCTTTCAATGATTCGACTTGTGCTTTGCCCCTAGGCCCTTTTTTCCGGATGCAAAGCCGGTATTCGTTGAAGGTCATGGGTTGGTAGAGCTGAGGCCGGTCAGGTGTCACTAGCTCACGGGCTGGGCATAATGGGAGATCACTCTTGGGGTTGTAGAAGAAGGCGAAGGAGAACCGCTCCTGCTTCGCATTAGCCATCACCCGATGCTCTACACTCTTGTATATGGCATTGCTCAGAACCTACATCCATCAATATCCAAAGTCTTAGCATATTAGTTTCAGGAAAAATAGATACTGTAGGACAAAATTTATGCCAAAGTAAAAGGATGAATGTGGGAATAAAGAACAAAATTTGATGACAGCATAAAAGTTTAGTTTATGCCTAATAAAAGAAGAGTAATGCTAGAGCCACTACCAATTTCACTACATTTCTCTTCACTGCCTTAGGTGGCACACTCCAATAGGTAGAGGAAGATAGAGTAGGTGGGAGAACTCTCCAATAGGAGTATGTCACCTAAGATAGTGAAGAGAATGGTAGTGAAATTGGTAGTGGCTGAAGCATTACTCATAATAGAAACCATTTTGATGCTAGGGTCAACCCTTTATACTTTTACTTCATAAAGATATATAATTAGAGTCAATGTATGGTGTCGTTATTCTAGAGGCTTGGATGCCCTGAACGGTAAGGAATATAGTGTACATGTGCCTTGAAGTTAGTGTGGCCAATGCATAGCTAGTTATGACATCCATTTCTTGACTTGTATATCTTCAATTCCTCAATATATTACCTTACTTTATTCTATCTTTAGAGTAGAGATTCTATAGTAAATTTTAAGGAATAAAAAAGGATTTGAAAGAAACTAAAGCATGGTCTATTGGGTATCGAATGTGAGCTGTTTACTTTTTGGTAGTAACTGGGAGACAAGGCAAATGATGGCACAGTGCCTGCCTCTATAGATGAAGATCCATGTAAGCTAGCTAACAAAATCCAATAAATGAAACAGATAATGCAAGTGGATAAAAGATAGCTATAGTTGTGGCCTCTCTCTATATAAACATCTTTGTCACACACAAGAGTCAAGACAAAGATATGTTAATGATAGAGTTACAGCAGTCAACAGAAAAGGGGTTCTGCTAATAGTAATAGATAGACAAATGGAGACAAAAGGGAGCTTGCCAATGACAAGTGAAAATCTATCTGATTCTTTCTTTTGCTTGTGTTCCAGAAGGGTAAGACCAAACCTCTGAATTTGAACTATCTTCTTTCTTTGTTTCGGTTAAAGAGAATATCAAAACATAGAGTCTATTGACGAAAGAAATGAGGTTTACCTGAATCTGATCGCCGATATTGACGATGAAGGCATTAGGAGCAGGTTGGACTGTGACCCATGCATCATCACCCTTGCGGACCTGCAGTCCTTTGACATGGTCATCTGCGAGCAGTATTGTGAGCCCACCGGGATCAGAGTGGGCAGAGAGGCCGAGGGTGAGGTCAGGCTGCGGGCACTTAGGGTAGTAGTTCACCCTCATGCAAGCCCCTGCTTCCTCCCCTCCGAACGCCTTTCTTAGGAACCCAACATCCAATCCTAGGCTTATCGACAACATCTTCATTAGTGTGTCACATAACTTGGCAAGTTCACGCCCATATTGATCTGTGATCCCCCTGCATCATATGATCATCATAAACAAAATTTAGCTTTATCGGATGTTTTTATAGAATAGAATGCTTTATTAATTGTAGAGCACAATCACTTTTGCACATGGTTATTTATAAGTTACTGAAAATTATATCGCATGTGTCAAAAGCTAGTATATATATGTATACCTGCAAGTGGTGGGGAGGGCTGGCCACATGTCATAGTTCTTGATCGACTGGGGTTGGAGGTGGAGGAAGAAGTAGTCCCCCCAGTCCAAAATGGCCCCTTTCTCCATCCCAAGCCGGCTCCCATACCCTTCATACGTCGCTGGTGAGTTCGCCAGCTTCTGCTTCTCCTCCATCGGCAATTTAAAAAACTCCCTCCAAACCTCCCTCATCTGACCCACCAAGTCCGGGCTCACGCCATGCCCGGTCACCTGAAAGAACCCCCATTCCCGGCATGCATCTGCCACAGCCCTCATAGTGGCCCGGCATTCTGCCACAGGCCCATTCAGCCTATTTAGGTCGATAACGGGTATGCTCAGCTCTCCTCCCGCAACCTGACCTGTCAAAGAGTCCAGTGAAGCCCTCTCGGCAGGCGGTTTGACGTAGCAGTCGGGAATCCGAACGGTGCCGCTGTCCGATATGGACTGCACACGGATAATAGGTTCAGGCCAAGTTTGCGACAAGTCCATATCTGAAGACTGCATTGTCATCGGCTTGTTTGTGATATAAGGTTCTAGGTAATGTAGTATTATATATACTAGTATTATACACGTGCTGTGCACGTGGAGAAAATTGGGGAAATGAAAATGGCAAAAAAAAAAAATCTACCAGCACGTGCATTGCACGGGTTGGATTAAGGACAATTTACACTAAGGCCTTCTCCCATTATAGAGATAGAGATAGAGATAGGGAGAGAGAGAGAGAGCGCGAGAGAGAGTTGGATTGTGGATGTTGCATATAATATTACGGCTGTTGACATGGGCATGATTACTGCAAAAACGTGACATAGATGGATTTGGGAGGGAGTGGTGGGGAAAAAAGTCTAATGGTGTCTTTCTGGAATACTTGAATTTTTTAAAACGTGGGAGCTGATGACTTGTATTGTTGTCGGAAAGTGTGAACGTGATTTGAGATAGGAGAAGGGGGGGTAGGCCGCCGACATCTGGACTTTAAGATTGGTGCATGTGCGCATCTCAAAGTGTAGGGTGTGTGTGTGCATATATATTCCTGTTCTTTTTGTATTCTGAGGTATGGGTTTTCTTCAGTATTGGAGAGTCTAGTAGAAAATCTAGCAAATTCTTTTTGTATTGATGACATGCACATAAATCACAAAGCATTGATGGAGGTATGAAGTATGAACTATGGAGGGGGTTTATTGATCATGAAATATATGAGAGAGGATTCAGGATTCAAATTTGAGATTTGAGATCTGCTGTATGTTGTGTGCAGGCAAATACCAATGCACTACAGCATTGTTCCGACTGACTACTCATGCCGACATAAAGTAATCTTTCAAATTATATGGAGAAAACAGAGAATTCTTTTACCAAAATGACCCACCTTTTGAAAGTATTTACCAAATTGACCTACTCGCTATCTGAGATAGCAAGTCCAGTTCAAATGAACTCGCTGTCTCAGATAGCGAGTGTAGTTCGATGATTTTCTCTAACACTTGGAGAAATTTTGAACATGCAATTTTTACCTGAAATATATACAACTACACTCGCTATTTGAGATAGTGAGTTCATTTGAACTATACTCGTTTTCTCAGATAGCGAGTGTATTGTACTTATTTTTTCAGAAAAATTTTGAACATGAAATGTATACAACTACTCTAGTTCAAATGAAATCGCTATCTCAGATGGCGAGTGTTGTCGTACTTATTTTTCAGAGAAATTTTGAACATGAAATATATACAACTACACTCGCTATCTGAGATAGCGAGTCTAGTTCAACTGAACTCGCTATCTCGGATAGCGTGTTTAGGTCTATACATTTGCATGTTTAAATTTTTTCTAAAAAATAAGTACAACTTTACTCGCTATCTGAGATAGCGAGTCTAGTTATATACATTTCAGGTAGAAATTGCATGTTCAAATTTTTTTGTGAAAAATAAGTATAACTACACTCTATATGAGATAGCGAGTTCATTTGAACTCGCTATCTGAGATAGTGAGTAAGGCAGTTTGGTAAATAGTTTCGAAAGTGTCTCAGTTTGGTAAATACTTTCAAAAGGTGGGTCATTTTGGTATAAAGTTCGAAAACAGAGGGCACCATACTGGGTTCCATCTTACTTCTATCTGTTTTTTGCTTGTGCTATATATATAGGGCCATCTTCCGTTGCAAACGCAAATGTCGTGCAAACGCGTGCACACCACTTAACCCGTCATTGGGGATGACGGGTTAAGGCAAAACACATAACCCGTCATCCCCAATGACGGGTTAAGTGGTGTGCACGTTTGCACGAGCTACAGTAGCGTTTGCAACGGAAGAAGCCTTTTATATATATATATATATATATGGTAAAATGATCACTAAGAGTTAAACAGAAGATATAATTATGAGAATTTTTTAAAATATATTTTTGCATTACATATTTATGTGGAAAGAAGGAAAGAAGAAAATTAAGGACTCTCACAAAGAACAAATAGAAAATATTCACAAACTAATATCATTTAGGTTTAGTCATGATGCTTCTTATATTTATTATGGTTTCATTATTCTTTTGATCAAATGATTATTTTGACTATTATTTAAGTATTAATATACTGGAAGCCATACATCCAGCTTATTTTAGAAATTTCTTCAGTTGAATTTTTTTTAAAAATAAAACATAGTAAACCCTATATTAAACAATATCTTATAGAATGCATACTATGCATACTATGCTTATGGTATTTCTGTATATTTTGCTACTTTTGTCGCATCGGGAGGTCTAGATACTAGATTTAGTTGTTATTTTGTTTGTAAGTAACTGAATCTACTTTGTTTCGTTAACAATCATTAATGAAACGATGACGTTATCATCTTTATTTAAAAAATTAAAATTTTTTTTAAAGAGTACATTAAAAATTTCCCCCAAAAAAGTAAGGGAAAAAAAGACATTTAAATAAACAGAGGTATTTTTTTATTGAAATTATTCGGTGAGGGATTACATTAATTCAAAATGGTTTACTTTAACTAATTCATAAAATAGAAAAGAATTATTTTATGTATATTGAATAGTGAGAGGTTCAAAGGTTATAAATCAGTAAATAAGTAATAATCAAATGAGGGTTTAAAAAAAAAATTCCTAAACATGTATATGTATACATCTATAGCAACATGTATATGTAAACATGTACATGTATATGTATATGCTATAGGTGTATACATCTATAGCATCTATAAGTTAAATTTGTGGTGCTGATTGCTAAGTGCATCTATATTCGTTGGCTTATTTGCCAAATTTTTCAAAAAATAGAAAAAATGGGGTTGTAATCGTTGGCAATATACTCAAAATTTGGGTTTTTGGTGAACAGTGGTCTGTTATATTTGACAGAAGATATAGGAATATGAAAAAATAGACGACGAAAACGTTTGTTCAATCGGACGAAATATCATCTTTCATCGCTTCTATTTTTTTAAATATAGCTGACCGGTCATTTTTATAAAAAAAAACGACCAGACTTCAAAAAAATAATAATAAATAACCTCGGACGGTGAATGTCCAAGCAATTTTGTCCCCAAAAAAGCTCCGGATTTTTTTTGTAATTATCTCTATAGGAATTATTATGCAACTTCGTAACTTCGAGATTTGTGTATATTTGGAGATCAAGAGCTGAGATGAAATGGTTCTATAGAAAATGTTATGCACACATTTGTGAACAAGTTTTTTTTTGCTTTAATCTTTCTCAAGCCTTTTTTTGGCTTTTTAGGACTATAGCTCCAACTTATAATTCTTATATCTAAATGTCATATCCCCAAAGATTCAAGATCTTCCTTTTTAAGATATTGACAGTGAAGTTCTTTTGGCCGACATAGCCGTCTGTTCTCTCTTTAAAGTGATTCCAAAGACATCTTGTCCTCTATAGTTTCAGTGAAGAACATCATAATTTGTATTTTTGTCGAGGGGGTGTGTTATCTTGAGTTGTTTGATTGCAATGAATCCGATACTAGGAACAGAGAGATGTCAGATTTCACCATCGAGGAAAATCTGATGTGGCAAGTGGGCAAGTTCTACTTTATTGATGGTGGTCTCCATGTCATCCTCCGTTTGTTTCCAACCAAGATGAGATGAGATGAGAAGTAAGGATAAAGTGAGCCTCACCAATTGCAAGATTCGTTGACCTTTTACTTTAAAATAAAACAAACCGGTATAGCAGCCCATGTTAATGTTAGGAATTCGTGTTGAGTTTGTTACAACCGATTCAATGAATAAACCACCAAGCAATATATCAAATCAGACACTAAAATACACACACAATCGTACAATTTTGTTCCGATTTGGGTGAACCCTAATCCGGGGGACAAATTGTAGAGAAGCTGATACCACTTGTAGTTCTAATTGCGGAACGCACACTACAAGAGACAGACGCGCTCATGGCCTAGATGCATCTAGAACAAGCTACTGCAATAATCGCAAGATCTCACAACCACACGAACACAATAATATGTAAAAATAACCAATATTTCTTAATTCTTAAGAAATACAAAGATTACAAAGATATCAAACTTTTCAATCTCTCTATTACCTTTGAAACACTCAACAAGTTGTACTTGATACGATTCACCTTGTCAGGTTCTTCTCCCTTAACCCTAGAGTCCACATATATTGTTATATATAGCCCTCAAGTAAACCCTAAAAGATAAACACAAATACAGCTTATTGGATCAGAAATTTGTAGCCCAAATATATATAACGCCGCTGCGGTTGACCGCACCTCAAAACGGTCGACTGCAATTGAGTATCGCCAACACCCGAGAGTCGGACAGTCGACTGAATGTGATAGTCGACTATACGCCCCCTCTGTCAATGTTGAATCTTGTTGTCTTCGTCTTCTCTTCTTCTTCTCTAACTCCAACTCGTGCCTACATGTATTTGAGGCCACAATCCTAACAATCTCCCACTTGAATCAAATACACAACGCTTCAAAGTTATTGTACATTTACCTTGTATTATTTCTATCAAGTCTCCCACAACTCATGAAAAACCCAAGTAGTCCTCACTCATGAAGAGCACCTCCGTCACTTCACTTCGTGGAGTGCACCAACCACCCCTTATAGGACCGTGAAGGATGTACCCCACCAATCGCATAGGGCACGAACATCAGAGAAACAATCTCTGGTGTTGGATTCCGTGTTATAAGACTCCCCAATTCGCAGAATCTCTGCTAACACCAGACATAGTTCAAAGTCTTTCAATGCAACATTTACATTAGAAGTCTCCGTGGACGACACCTTCACAATATCTGCAGACTACTCAACCCCTACAGTCCAATTTCGGTTACACTCATCGACATCATCCCGCATATCGATACCAGTGTTCTCTACCTCACAAGAGCATTTTGAAGCTTCTTCTGTCATATCACAAAGAACCCTCACCGCAGCAATGTCTTGTTCTCTAAGGATCCCTCTCATGGCTAGCAGTTCCCACTAAATGTGTAACCTCCTCTGAATCCGTCCCACAACTGAAAGAACTCGGTTGCACCCTGCACAATCGACTAGATCCCGATTGAGAGTCAACTACAGGAGAAACACTGCTTACATCTCTAAGCAAATACAGTGTTCTCTTACGCTTCCCTCTTATTATCACACCCTTGAACCTACAGCTATACATCACTTTCCACTGCCAAATGTAATTGACAAACCTTCTTTGTCTAGCCTTCCCGTCGAGATAAATTTTTTCTTCAAGTCTGGAATATGTCTTGTCTCTGCAAGACAATACTCTAATAATCACCAGCTTTCATGCGAATAGTATCAACTCCACTTACAGGACACTGTTAACCGTTTTCCATGATTACATATCTGAAAGAACTCTATATGTAGCCATCAAACACCTTCCTCCTCGAAGAGCAATGAAAAGAAGCTCCTGAATCAATACATCAATCTCACGTTTCCAACAACTCCACCCTAGTTGACATACATAACTCGCCATCTTCAATGGCTACCACATTTGCTTCCTTTGGTTTTTCCTGCTTCTTCTTCATAAAGGCTTTACAACTGCACATCATGTGACCCCTCGTGGCAATACCAACACTCAGGACCACCTCCATTGTCGTCATCACCAGACCCACTCTCGGACTCACTACTATAATCCTTTCTTCTTCGACTTTCCTTAGATCTCCCACGTCGTCTCTCGACTGACAGTGTAGAATCCCTAAAAGAAGATGAAAATTCTCTGTTTCTCTTCTTTCTCATCTCTTCGTTCATGATGCTGCTCACAACATCATGTAGAGCCGTCGAATATGTCATAGTTCTTGTAATAGTCTGTTACACTGTATCATAACTATCAGGTGGAGTATATAGAGTTAACAATGACTGTTCCATTTTTGAAAACTTCACTCATGCAACTTCTTGTAAACCATATAGTAATACTAATTGTTCACATGTTATGCTACTGAACTCCTTTCTTTGAACTTCATGTTAACCAATTTCTTCAGGTGAATAATTTGATTAGATGCCGATGGTTTCTTATACATATCCGTAAGAATCTCCATAGTCTCATTTGCGGTCTTTGCCTTTGAGATGTGAAACGCCTTCCTACTCAGTGTTAATTGAATCTGCCCTAGCGCCTTCTGATCCAAACGATTTCATGCCACTAGGATCTTCGCATCCTTGTCTGCACCTTCCGGTTTCTCTTTAAACAACGGACCATCTAGATCTTTTTGACAAAGATATGCTATTATCTTAATCTTTCACATCGCGAAATCAATTTCATTGAACCTCTCGACTTTCGACTTGCTATCGGCCATCACGAAACCTTTGGTCTGATATCACATGTAGAGAATCTATACCACTTGTAATACCAATTGCGGAACGCACATCAGAAGAAACGCATACGCCCAAGACCTAGATGCACCTAGAACAAGTCACCACAATAATTACAAGATCTCACAACCACACGAACACAATAATATGCAGAGATAATCAATACTTTTTATTCCTAAAAAAATACAAAGATTAGAAAGAATCAAAATTCTCATTATCTCTCTCTCACCTTTGAAATACTCTGTGCTCACCTTTCTTGAAGTTGTACTTGATACAATTCACCAATTCAGGTTCTTCACCCTTAACCCTAGAGTTCGCATCTATTGCTATATATATAGCCTCCAAGCAAACTCTAAAAGATAAATACAAATACAACTTGCTAAACCTAAAACCAGCAGCCCAAATATCATACAGCACCGCTGTGGTCGACCGCACCTCGATGCAGTCGACTGCAATTGAGTCTCGCCAACACCCGAGAGTCGGGCAGTCGACTGCATGTGACAGTTGACTGACCCCTTCTCTGTCACGGCTGCCTCTTGCTATCTTCGTCTTCTCTTCTTCTTCTCCAACTTCAACTCGTGCCTACATGTATTGGAGGCCATAATCCTAACACAAATAACTGAGATATTATTCAACTAGAGAATATACAAGAGTGACAATCACTCTCACCAAGAGACAAGAGCTCATCTATCTCTCAAGTCTCACTAGAAGATAATATGTTGTTTACAATGAAAAACTCTCAATAAAATATTTTCTCTCTTACCTCTCAAAGGAGGTCGTTACAATGATATAGAGATCTAGAGAAATCCTAGGTTGTAGTTTTAATACAATAACCGTCCAATATACCTTGAAGAGAAAGCCACACGATATGAGTCGTATGATCTAATTTGGATAAGTAGTTGAGCTCAAATAGACCCATCTAGGATCGGCCCAGAACGTTGCCGCTACACACTAAAGGGCAATGCTCTAAAGGGCAATCGACTGCAATGGCTCCGACCCAAGTCAGAGAGCATCCAGCAGTTGACTGCACTTTAGGGCAGTCGACCTTTCTTGCTGCTGCTTCTTCCTGTTCATGATGTTGTTGCTCCTTACTTCAACGACGCTTCAATATTCTTCTCGTTTCACTGTATTCACTTTACATCAAACTCAGTATGCAAGATATAAACCCAATAGTTAACACACTTTTAGTTGCAACTCGAAGAAATCTTTAAGTGCGAGCTGCTAACTTTTCTGCTTGAAACTAGCTACTAATATATTAGAGTTTACTTTTGCTAGATGGAGTTCCCTGTACATTTGGACTAGTTACAAAAATTTAATCCTAAACACATGCATTGAACATGGTATTGATATGGTATATTCATATAAATTTGCCAAATGTTACCTAGAGTTTGGTGTGTTCGTACTTGGTCTATTAGTCTAGTTTGTTCTAGATAAACATATGGGAAATGTGGGATATATATGACTACGTAACTTGCAGTCAATTCCATGCATGGAGAAGGAAAATGGAGGGAAAATTAATTAGTTCTGCCAACTAAAAATTGTCTTGGTTTCACATTCAGATTACAGGAATGCATGCATGCATGTTAGGAAATTGGGCAATAAATTTGATTTTCGTTGTTTATCTGTTTCTTTCTTTCTTTCTTTTCATGAAAATGACCTTTAATTTGTTGGATATATAGGTATATTCTCAATATATATACAATATTATTGTGTATAATATTGTATGGGGCAACATGTGGTTGCACGTGTTATCTGTTAGTTATTAGAGCAGGTTGAATGGACATAAAGTCTAGTATCCAAAATCCAATTTTATCTCATATATGCTGGTCTTGCGGTAATGTCTGAGATCATTCTAATGCTAATCATCAGGATATAAGGACGATAAAAAAAAAGGTCGGAGTATAATATCTCAAGCAGTAAAGATATTAAACCATAATCCTAATTTCTTTTTTCTTATTATCTCATAATTATCAGCAATCTTGAGATATTAGTTTATAAATTTTATTGTGATATTAATAAAAGAGGGATCGTTGAATTTCGTCATCGTCGATATTTCCATTCGTTGGGATCTCACTGTCGTTGCTGTCGTGGCGGTCGTAGTCATCCTCGTCGCAATGGCGCAGCCACTCTCTCCAAGCATCCATCCAGATCTATCCAGATATGTTCTGTTCGGTTTTGCTTGGTGTTTGATTTGGACTCGCAACCCAAATCAACCCGACCCACAACCCAATCCTCCTCCCCGTGTTGTATATATGATGATTGGATTTGGTGTTTGGTATTCGCCGCAGCTGATCCATTTGCTGTTGTTGCTGTTGAATTAGATTCCACCAGCATGGAGTCTTATTGGCTGTGTTGTGTTGTTCGGTGTTCGGCCCAAGCATCGGATCCATTATGCTAGTGTGCTGTTGATTCAGGTCCAACCTGCAATTCACCTACCTCTTCATCTTCATCGAGATTTGGTCCACTTTAAACTTTAGGATTTGTGTTGGTTTATTTAATTAAATTTCTGTTTTATTGTTTTAAGAGCAGTTATACAAAATACTCCTCATCCTTTTGAAACACCTTATGATTATGATAAAATGTTGACACCTAATAATGATGCAACTATGAGACAGATAAATTATTCTAAACTTATTGAAAGTCTCATGTATACAATAATCTGCACTAGACTAGACATAGTCTTAGAGGTATGTATGATATGCAGATTCATTAGTAATCCTATTAATACACATTGCAGTACCCTTAAGAGATTAATGAGATACCTGAGAGGTACTCAAGAGTTTGCTTTGTGTTACTTTAGTCATCATTCAGGATTGAAGGGATGATCTGATACATTATAGTGCTCAGAATTTAGTGAAAGTCGACAACTAAGTGGAGCAGAAGTATTTTGGAGATCAATAGGCAAATATGCATTGCACTATTATCCATAAAATCAGACCTCTATGTGTTATCCTCTGCAGTGGCTGAGTGAATTGAAAGACTTGTTGCTAGTCATCCATTGAAAAGTTTAAAGTAAACTATCTAATTCCGACTATCAAGCTACAATGCACTGTAGCCCTCATAACTCACACTATAATAGTAAGAGGATTACATTAAGGCTGAACGAAGCCTAGTTGAACATTCTTATAGATAAAGTGCAATTGAGATAATGTATGGCTAATGTTATTAGTAAGTGACTTGAAAGTGATCTAATTATCAACACTGTTGAAAAAAATGGGTTAAAAGCTATCGAGCCAAAAGCTTTAACATTCTAGTTGTTTTGAAATTTAGAATTCAATTGGAGACATGGAGAAGTTCAAACTTAAGTATCAATTTTAGGCAGTTTTGACATGTTTTAGATTATTTGAAATGCTCTATGTAAATTTTGTTAATATATAACTTCATTCAAATTTGATGATGTTATATATTCTCATGACTGATTTAGAATCATCTCATTATTCCAAAAGAAAGCGTGAAAACTTGTCGAAATGTTTCCGATGTTTAAATTTGTTGTTATATCATTCCAATTTTGATGATATATATCTTTTATGGATTCACGTTTCATTCCAATTTTGATGTTCAGAATTTAACCATAATTGATTTAACTGTTCTATCAATCCAAATTGAAATACAGTATAGTTGTTGTGTAGAAACTGTAATAGTTCTTATTCTTTATTTTATTAAAGAAACTTGATTGTGATGATTCAGAATACTAAACTTATGAAAATGAATTTTCTGTTGCTGTACTGTGTTTTGTTATTCTACTACCAAAACAGAGTGAGAAGTTATAATGGAATTTATCAACTTTTTTTCACATCGACATATTTAGTTAGTATTTAAAAAGATTGACTTTATATAATATTAGGATAATGCGCGTGCGATGCACATCTATAAAAAAGTTTAGTCATTAAATTAAATGAAGTTATATATTTTGATTTGACGTGCATGGCACGGAAATATTTAGTGGATGTAGTTTGCACGTATATTGTACGGGTTTGCTCAGTTACAAAATTATAGTTTGTTTGTTTACAATCCCAAACTCTCCCATTAAAATTGTAGAGATTGAGAAAATGGAATATTTCATCATGCTTTGTTGTCTGATCTTGTTTTTTTAAATTCATAGTTGTGGGACTAATAAATTATAGCTTCTATTTTATTAGGTTCTACAATCTGAACTTTCCTTTGTATCTAAACTAAATCCACGCAAAATCTTCATAACATGCTCTTGCCCCTTAAACTTGTAATCTGTTTTTGAATTAATACTAGTAATCTTTGATTCCAACTAATCATCTTATTATGTATGTTTAAATTATTGACTTTCTAATTTCAGTTTATTATTTGATCTGATTTCTCCAAGTCAAACCCTTCAATCAGACTCATAAATACTCAAGAACATTAGAACATAAAATGCACTTTAAAGAAGATACATGGAGTCATCAAATTTTAACATAAATTTCATTTCGAATGATGAGGGAAATTATCATTTATTTACAATTTATTTATTTAGTCGTGCTAAATGTTTTTCTATATATATGTAGTCCCCTTCCGTTGTGCTCTCGGCCTTCAGGTCATCGCATGGATGATCCAAACTGTTCACATTGATCTGCACGTCTAAAATAGTCTAAATATGTAAAAACTAGTCATTTGAAATTCATTTGCCCAGAGTCCCCTTCGGTTGCACACTACTTTTGGTGAGCACTCCGTGAGCACTCACGAACTAGAGACCCTATGAAAAATCCAAACCGCTCATATTGTTCTATATGCCTTAGATAGGCTAACAATAAAAAATCAAGTAATTTGAAGTTCATTTGCCCATCCATCAAGCTGTTAGAATTTTCAGCCATACAATTTTGTGATGATGTAAATCATGGGCAAATGAACTTCAAATTACTTGATTTTTTATTGTTAGGCTATCTAAGGCATATAGAATGATATGAGCAGTTCGGATTTTTCATGGGATCTCTAGTTCGTGAGTGCTCACGGAGTGCTCACCAAAGTAGTGTGCAACCGAAGATTTCTCATATATATATATATATATATAGAGAGAGAGAGATAGAGAGAGAGAGAGAGAGAGAGAGAGAGAGAGTTCCCTTTCGTTGTGCACTAGGTCGCCATGTGCGCTCATGTGCACTCGGTCTTCCCGCCTTCGTATTGACGATCCGAACCGTTCACATTAATCTACATCTAAATTAGTTTAAATATGTAAAATCAAATCATTTGAAATTTATTTGTCCATCCATCATGTGACTATAAAAAACAACGATTTTGAACCATACAATTTTGTAACACTTTAATGGATGAGCAAATGAATTTCAAATGATTTGATTTTACATATTTAGACTAGATGTGTAGATCAATGTGAACAGTTCGGATCGTCAATACGAAGGTGGGAGGGTCGAGTGCACACGGCGGTCCAGTGCACAACGGAAGGGGACTCTCTCTCTCTATATATAGATATATATATATATATAAGTTTTTTTCTGCTGATTGTAGCCGCTTTTAATGGTTCTGACATTTTCCATAATATACTACTATAAGGTAGTTCATATCAAATATACATAATATGCTTCATGCTATTTCACTTCTTTGTAAGCATAGAATGTTGGATGATGAATGCTCGACTTTGATGATTGATGCTTTTTTTTTATTTTAATAACTTTGATACTTGATGAATTTTGCTTGATGCTTTCGCCGCTTCTTCCAATCTAGTATGCACTAGTATTCCTAACAAAAATTAGAAGGAAGAAGAATTGATTAATAGCTGAAATTTATTGAATAAGAGAAACTATGAATTGATTACCTTTTGTTTATGTATTATTATCATTTTGGGTAGTGGATGATACATTGAAGATTATAATAGTGTAATACTTTAAGACTATGTTTTAGAACTATATTGTGCTATATTGTCATTTTGAATATCTTGGTTAATGAATGATTATTGACAATAATTATTGTTTTTTATACAAAAATATAAATATATAATATGTAAAATAATTATTTAAATATTCGCTGAATACCAGCCGCACCCGCATCCCACTGTTTTTTGAAATTGTCGTATCCCCGCATCCGAATTGGTGCTTCCTAGGTTATACCTCTCTTTTTTGTAACTAAAAAAAACATTTTTCTATATTATTCTTTCAACTATTTTTGCTTTTGATAAACACCAAAAGTCATTAAACCAAATGCAACATCCGTTTCTGATTATATGGATTTTCATTTTTCTTTCTTTTGTGTTATGTACTTCAATTTCCTTATAAATTCTTTTTGTTCGTTTAAATTTATTTTTTTGTACATCTTCTATTTGATTGAACCCAAGCCTGAATATAAATTTTCTATGTATTTTTTTGATTCGATTTCTTTTTATGATTTTTCATTCTCTTAAATATATTTTTTTGTATGAGATTCATTTTTGAATCTCTTATCGAAACTCATTCTATTATAATTGCAACTACTTTTATTTATCCTAGCCCATACTGTTTTAATTGCAACTATTTTCATTTATCCTATCTCATTCTATAAATTATTTAATTCGTTATTTTGTTGTGAAACCAAACTCACATTTTTATAAAATCCTAATCAATTCTATAAATTGTTTATTTATTTAATCTGTAAGCCCAACTCCATCTTATTTATTTTGTAAACCCAAAGCTATAATCCATACTATAAGTGTTTCATTATTTTATTATTGATCATATTTGCTTCTATATGTATTATTATTAGTATGTAAAGCTCAATCCTAGTCCACCCTATGATATGTTTAATTATTTTTTATATAAGCCCATATTTAATTCCTAGTCCCTACTATAATTATTGTTTTTTCATTTTTTGTAAGCCTTAACCCAAGCCCAATACAACCCAAATATGAAAACCCATCAGCCAACTCATAACCCCTTCATCTTCATAACTGTCCACAACCCCCACTAATTCGATTTTTTTGCCGTACTAGGCCACCTTTTGAAACTATTTGCAATTATGAGCGACTTTCTAAACTATTAGTGCTTGTGGGTTACTTGGTGCCACATCAGCAGTTGTCACCATCATCTCCATCTCCATGGTCCTCATATTCATTATTAATTTCTGTCCCACTTGTGGTCGCTAGTAGGAATAGCGACCACAATATATTGAGGTCGTTATTCCCACTAGCGACCTAAGTTTTTAAAAAAAAAAATTCAGAGAGAAGTAGCTATATGGATTTCATTAAGTGTCCCAATACAGTTTATTTAAGGTCGTTAATACGATTAGCGACTTCGTAAATATTTTGGTCACAGCAAACAAAATTCCAAAATAAAAGTAAAAGAGAGACCGCTATTCCAATTAGCGACCTCCTGAAGGAAGAGGCCACTAATAAAAATAGTGGTTGCTGCTGGCGCAGCATGTAGCCCACAAACGCTAATAGTTTGGAAAATGACCCATAATTACAAATAGTTTCAAAAAGTTGCCTAGCAGGGCAAAAAATTCCACTAATTCACCCCCTCACTACTGCAACCGACCCCTACTTCCCCCCTCATTACTGCCTAACCTCCCCATTAATCCCCCCATCTTAATCACCCATCACTGCCTCTTCGACTCCAAATACACCCTACCTCTCTTCTTCTTCTTCTTCAACCGAACACCAAAGCTCCAACTTCTCAACCCATTACACCGACAGTCTCTTTCTCTCTCTCACTCCATCACCCGAGCTCCACCAAGCCTTCCCCGCGTCTTCACCCACACCTCATCCTCTTTCCTTTTTGTCGTCCAACGCCGCAGTGCCACCAAGCCTCCGCCTCTGCAAACCGCGCAGACTAATCCCGAAGCTCTGCTCTTGAAATCATATCCTCCATTTCTTGCTGCTCTGTACCCAAACAACCGAGCTCAGTTGCCTCCTTCATCTTCATCCAGACTGTTTCCTCTTCAACCCATGGTAACCCTCATCTCCTACACGCAACACCACCGATAGCCACCTTCAAAACCCGAAACACCATCAAACACGAGCACCACCTCGCCAACCATCTTCCTTGCTACACTACCGAGCAACACACCAACTCAATCTCCCTCACAACTGAACATCACACCAACACCGATAGCCACCTTCACCGCAACTTGCCGCAACCCAAACAGCAACACCACACCAACCACTGCCTCCTTGTTGCCCTCTGTTGCAATTCCGAACCCAATGTCGCATCACCGTTCGTGTGGCTATCATCGCCGTGCTAGTTGTTGTTGTTGTCCGTAGTCTGCCGTAGCCATTGCCATTGCCGTTGTTGTTACTGTTGCTGTTGCCGTTGTCGATGTTCTTATTTTCATTCGTAATCGTCACGTTAAGGCAAGCATCTCTTGAACTCTTTCAATTGATTGTTCATGTTCAAGTATTTTCTTGACCTCTCGCAACTAGTATTCCTATTGATCATCATGTCTTGGAATCCATTATTATTGATATTCATGAAAACACTCTTTGTATATCTCAATTGTTGAACCATCATATTGTTACATGCTTGTGATCTTTCTGTGTTTAAAACAACTGTTATATGTTGCATTGAATCATTTCATTTGCCTCCGTTGATTCAATAACCACCGTAAGATCGTAAACTTCATTGTCATTATATACACTGCATGAACACGATTTAGAGTCATATATAAATATTTGTATATGGATAAAATATAGTGATTTGAGTGAATTTTGATTGAATGTAATAGTATGGTATATCCATAAATTAATATCATAGAAATAATAAGTCTCATCATGTTAACAATAGGAATCCCCTTTAATTACTGGATGTGAATGTATGTTCAATTCTTGATATTAAACTATATGTTTGTAAATCACAATCGTTACAATTACAATTATTATATTGTTCTCCTGCTGTTTACTCCATCTTGTAATGAGATTATGACTCAGTTACTGATAATATAAATTAGAACTTTATAAATGAAAGTTGTAGCCCTCTGTGTCTGGAGTCTAGATCATCTGATGATTTTGCAATCTGACTAACGGATTGCAAGATATTCAATACAGTTTGAAAATACATCACCATATTTAATTAGTTGAAATAATAGATTAAATTAGGAATTCGTTATGTTTTTGTATATAAACATGTTATTTTCCATATTTAACGAATTGAACTGATATAATAGATAGATAGAGCGACTATATATCATGTATTGCACAGCATAATTATTGGTACTACCGTTCACACTGATTATAGTGACTGCATGTTCACGAATGATCACAACTGTTCCACTGATTATACCGACTGCATGTTAATGATTCATCACAATAAAAGAATAATAAGTCGGGGTAATAAAGGGTACGACCTAGTAGTGGACAATATAGGGGATTATACTCGGAAGGGAGCTCGTGGTTTCCCTCTTGTTACTAGTTACTGTTACTGATTACTGATGACGGAAAACTGACTGCAGTATCCCGATTATTGAATACTATTTACATATTTTCCCGAGTACATGATTCTACAGAATTCACCACTTAAGTCAAAACATTCACTTGATTGTTATGAACCCAAATCTGTGGTATGTGATACATGATTGCATGCATTAGATAGATTAATAAAAGATTGATAAACTTAAGATCGACACTGAGCATTGACACTTGCATTTTGATCATTGTTTATTGTTACTGACTGTCGTTTTATTGACTATTGCATATCAATTGATTTAATTTCATGATTATAATTGCATTTTATTGTCCTCATTGATATTGTACATGTTCGTATTGTTTTCTCTCTTTGTTTTCTTCTATATCTTGTTTATCGCTTGTTACTACTCGTCACCCGTAGCTTGCTCTAACGGGCACCCCCCCCCATTTCTAGATGTTGAGCTTGTAGGTATCGCAGAGGAAACTATTGAAGGAACTTTGCGAACTAGTTACTGCATTGTATATTATCGAACATTTTGTAAGTTCTTGTATCTTAAATATTGGTTATTGTATTATATTCTTATTCATGTGATTATTATTATATTGTTGAACTTACTAGTATTGTACAACTTATGAATGATATGCGTTGGTATACTTATATCATTCGTTGGGCCTTTAGTTGCGTGCCCGTATTTTCGTATTTTAGGAAGTAGGGCGTGACACCAAAAGAATAGTTGAAAAGTTAAAATTGATTGATCCTCTCAAGTCAACATTGTTAGTCCATCCAGACTCATGTTGTTCAATCTCTACTTAAAAGATTGACTTTATTTCCAAACAGAGCCTTCAAAAGTTACAAAGTTACAACAGCAATCAAATTTGTTGATACTCATTTGCCATGGATCTATTCCCATTTTTTTATTCTAGAGATTCGCATCTCGTGCTCCAGTCTCAAGAACCTGTTGGATATATAGGTATATTCTCAATATAAATAGAATATTGTATAATATTGTATGGGGTAATACGTGTTATCTATTAGTTATTGGACCGGTTGAGTAGGTATACAGTCCAGTACCCAAAACACAGTCATATTTCATATATACTGGTCTTGTGGTAGTGCATGAGATTATTCAAATTTTGATAATCATGGTATAATATCTCAAGCAGTAGGGATATTAACACCCTAACCCTAATTTCTTTTTTCTTATTGTCTCATAATTATCAACCAAACCTTAACCCGCAACTATCACCACCATCACCACCACCCTCTCCTCTTAATCCCTCATCTCAAATGGGCTATGGTAGCATCTTCGAAATTAAATTTTGCACTTTGTGCTCATACAAGTCAATTCCACTTACCTAAGCTTCTATTTTACGCAAGTTTAGTTATTTCGTACTAATTCTTGTTACGAGTGGTTGAACATGTTAAGCATAAAAAACATGAGTTTTGATTTGATTCACAACATAGAGATTAGGATAGTGTTTCAGCATGTTCAAGACTTACGACACACATTACTTGTTATGAGCCGAGTTTATTATCTAAGTGTAAAGATAATCATCATTGCCCCCTTTTCGTTCCCAGAATTGTAATGAGGATTTGTATCACTGCCATTGTGTTATCTCCTGTTATAGTCGTCAATGCACTTAGCAGTCCACAAAACATATTTATATGTATCATTTTTGTTCAAATTTATTGGCCTTTTGTTTAAGCATGATTATAAGAATGTTTCTTTATCATCCTTGCAGGCTTAGGTTGGAACCCGTCGACTAATTTGGTGAATACTATTTGCAACGAGATTGTGGTAACTATGAAGAAGATGATAGAATCTTCCTTCTTTGGGATCGATGGTATTCTCTCAGATTACCTCCCTACTTGATTCCAAGCGCCAACTTAGTCATTTCGTTTCTGTAGCACAACTTGGTGTTGCGTTTGCGATGGGAGATGAGAATTTTTTCTTATGGTTCGGAATGCCACAACCTCTATATCCTGACAACTCGGAAATCATGCTCAATCTGTACTATAGGGCTCTGGTGCTTTTGAAATTTACTGCAATATCGAATTAGTAGAATAAATAAGACGACTTGAACGTGTTGGTTGATGCTTGCAAATCCTTCATCCCAAATGTTACCAATTCTGCAACTGCTGCTGTTCATCCAACGATGAGTTCCTCAGCTATTCCTGGTGCTTCTCCTGTTACTGCAATTACTATTGAAGATGATGATGAGGATGTTCTTGTTGATTCTCATATACAAGATGGTCATGATGATGAGGAAACTTTAGTCTCCAACACTCTTGCCTCGATTTCTAACATGTCAGCTTATCATCAGGAGTTGGTGACTGGCATTCTGCTTGTGCATAATTTACAAACTGCTCATGCGGAGCAGGCGTCCTCTAGTTCGGGATCGGATGGTTCTGCTTAAAGTCTTTGTTCTGGCTGTTTCTTATTTTTTGTCTGTTGCTTTATCTTATGTTTAAACTGTTATCCTCTGAGTGAGGTTACTTTTGGTTGAGTTGGTGGGGTTTTTTTATCCTCTTAGTGAGGACATTTTGCTCTGTTTTGTGACCACCACTCAATTTGAGTGAACTCTATTTCCTTTTATGTTATCTTGGCTGAGGTCTTCGGACCTCATCCCTTTTATCAAAAAAAAGATATATGAGCAAAACATGGTCAATCTTTGTGACTCACATTCTGATATATTTCATGATCATGTATTTGGATGATGAGAAAGTTGGTGTTTTAGTAGAATATCCCCCCCAAAAAAAAAGATGTGATAAAATAACTTGAAAATCTAGCATATCAATGAAAGAGCTAGTAATTAACTTCTTGCCCCAAGTGAATATATATCATAAGTGAGAAATTAATTATGTGGATAAAAGTTGCCTACTTTTGACTAGTTGCATATCTATTTAATTTGAAATAATTGTCTCCAATTCTTTTACAGCCAAATTTGAGTGAGTGAGAAAGGAATGGCTTCCCTTCGCTTTGGATTGCTCTTCTTCTTCCTTGTGGTAATTATCAACACGAATTCTTCTGCTGTTTCAGGTATATACCCTTTTCCTCCTATCTTTTTTCGAATTCTTCTGTTGTTCTAGGTCTATACCCTCAGGGCCGGCCCTGAGTTTCCGGGGGCTCGAGCCGAACTCACGAAATGGGGCCCCCATAAAAAAACATGGATACAAAAAATTTGCACATTGTTGAAAGTAAAATATGCAAAATATATAAATTTGTTTTAAATAACCCAAATTAAAAGTCTCAAATTCAATTCAAGTCTTCGAGCCTAAACCCAAATAATTTTAAAAAAAAACTTTAAAGGCTCAAATAATTATTTTTGGGGCCTCTAATAACAGCATTTTTCTTTTACGCGCACAATACGTGCCTATATTTACAAGGGAATTACAAATTTGGGGCCCCTAAAATTGCAAAAACGCTGGGGGTCTGAGGCAGCCGCCTCACCTACCTCAAGGGTGGGGCTGGCCCTGTATACCCTTTTCCTCCTATCTTTCTTCTCATGTACCTCTATCTCTAATATTATAATGTGAGAAGACCTTAGTGTCATTTATAAATGTATCAACGCGTGTGATGCACGTACATAACTAATATGAAGGGAGTTTCAGGTTCGAGTTCTCACTACATCAGAGTTTTTATTTTTATTTTTTTAAATTATTATTAAGAAGTGCAACGCACGTGTAAATTACTAGTATATGTTACTTTCTATGGAAGGCCCGACAAATTGGCTAAAACATCAAAGTTGTGGTAATGGTTAAGAATTTAGTATTTATATTCTAAGAGCATCCACAGTCGTGTTTCTCAAATATGAGAATATGGCAAAGTAGCATATAGCGAAAAGAGAGAATTGCTGTAGTAGTGAGTTGCTATAATTTGAGAAACAAATATTAAAAAAGGAGGTCGGACGGAACATATTGTTTCGTCTTGTTTTTTTTTTTTTTAAATAACGTGTAAGTTAATTAAGTCGTGATTAGATATTAAAATAGGTTAATTAAATTAATTAAATATTAAAATATATATTAAGCTATCTAATTAATATCCTAAGATTAACATGCAAATTAAATGGGCTAATCTCCTTTCCATGGCTGATGTCCCGTCCAAGCCATTTTGGCTTCAAACGGGACAACATGTCCTGTTTGTTGATTTTTTGATTTTTTTTTTTTGTTCGGACGGTACATGTTGTACCGTCCAATTATTTTTTTAAAAAAAGAAGAAGGGGCCAGACGAAACAACTTGTTTTGTCTGATCCCATTATAAAAAAAAACAATGGAACGGAACAACATGTCCCGTTCCCTATAATATGAGAATCGTCATTTCGTTTCTCAAATATGATAACGCACTGTGACAAATTTGCTAAAATATGGCAAAATAAGAAATGACCGCAGCCCCAACTTTCTCATATTATAAGAATATGGCAAATATAGGAAACCGACTGGATGACAATTTTTTGGACCAAAAATATTTTTTGAGAAATACTATGTGCACAAAGCTTTTTACACAAATTTATTCCTTAAAGTGATGTGGCACAATTCACCATATAAAAGGGGAATCTTTCATTATACATGAGGATTGGAGATTTTACAACATTATATTGTGAAGTAAAACTTGTATAAAAAACTTGTGCATGTTCCTATATTTTCAAGTACCCAATTTTTTTTCTTCTTATCAAAATGTTCGTCATCATTCCTAATATTGCAAAACACACACACACACACACACACACACACACACACACACACACACACACACATATATATATATATATATATATATGCGCTTATTAACGTACTGAAGTCATGCAACAGGAAGGAGCTCACTGGTCCTGAAAGAGGCGAAAAGGTCAATGATGGTGCAAGCTAATGACTACAGCGACCCTAAACCAACCCCAGCCCTCCGGCCCGTCAGACCGAGTCCACCGGAAACTCCGCCAAGGCCAATGATGGTGCAAGCTAATGACTACAGCGACCCTAAACCAACCCCAGCCCTCCGGCCCATGCGACCGAGTCCACCGGAAACTCCGCAAAGGCCAATGATGGTGCAAGCTAGTGACTACAGCGACCCTAAACCAAGCCCATCCCACCAGCCTGAGGTGCCATCCAGTGGTCCGATGATGACGAGGTCTAGCATGCGCAGGACTCGCACCCATCACCATTTGGGCCACCCATAATAATACTTTGCCCTAAGTTGACTTTCCCGGCATTATTAGCTTTGTGGTTGTATTAAGCAATGTTTGGTACTACTCAAAGTGAATTTTTGTTGGAAGACAGTAATAAACCATGGAATAATTCTATTATAATGGCATATATTGTGGATTTTTATTTAATAAGCAACTTTCGAAAGTATTACTTTCGCAGAAAGATGACAGTTATCAAAGTATTTACGCTTGTGGATTCAACAATTAAAATCGCCGTTCCAGGAATGGCTAGTCTTCAAAATTTTCAATGAAGACTCGTCTTTCCCAATGACGAGAACATTTACACTAAACTTGTTGTTGGGAATAACGAGTTTAGTTCAAAATTTTCAATAAAGACTCGTCGTTTCCAATGACGAAGACATTTATACTAGACTTGTTGGGAATGGCGAGGATGTATGAAATTTCACAGAGTGAAACACTGCTGGACTTAGTGAATTTTCGAAAAAAAAACTCAATAGAAATTTTTTTTGAACTAAACTCGTCGTTCCCAACAGCGAGTCTAGTGTAAATGTCCTCGCCGTTGGAAACAACGAGTCTTAAAAAAACAAAAAATAACAAAAAAAAAAAAAAAAAAAAGTTGAACTAAACTCACCGTCCCCAACAGCGAGTTTAGTGTAAATGTCCTCGCCGTTTAGAACAACGAGTCTTCCCAAAAAAAATTTACTAAACTTGCTGTTTTCAACAGCAAGTCTAGTGTAAATGTCCTCGTTGGGAACGGCGAGCCTTCATTGAATATTTTGCACTAAACTCATCGTTGGAAACAACGAGTTTCTAAAAAAGAAATGCTACACTCGCCGTATTTCAATGACGAGTATGAAACAACTAAACTCGCCGTTTCCACAAGCGCAAATAATTATTTGAGTCCACGAGCACAAATAATTTGGCAACTCTTATCTTTCGCAAATATTTTCGCAAATATTTTCGAAAAGTGGCATATAAGAAAAAAAAATATATATTGTGGCAGTATCTATAATGATGTCACGCGTGAGATGTTTATGACTTATCAAGACGTTCATGCAGAAGCTTATGACTTTCTCCTCTAAAGTAATGCATAAGAATATTACGCTTATTTATCTGTAATACAGAATGAATTTACCTAGACTAAACATGATACACTGGTTATGTTTTACTGTTTTTTTTTTAAATATAAAAAATAACCCCTGTCATCGCTTCATTAATGATTGTTAACGAAAAAAAATAGTACCAAATAACATTCAAAAGCAGGAGCTTACAGCTCCCAATAACATCCCCCTACACACCCACTACATACCAAACACTAAGTAAACTCTCTATTACAACCATTACATGAAAAGCAATAAAAGGCAAACGTCCCACAGTGACTGGACGTTTCTTCCCCCCACTATGAAGTGCCTCTAAACCTCCTCGTCCATCTTCATCTTCTTCTTTGCTCCCACGTAACCTGCCCAATCATGGATGAGGAGAAATATCTTATGCATTGAAGTAAAGAATGTATATAAATTATTGCGAAAGCATAAATCGTTCCGGTCTAGACATAGGTTCCACACTGCTGGCTGTTGCTGCTACCGCTATATTCCATGCCCGCCTATTCTCTATCCTAATTAGATTATCCCTTATTCTACCCCAAACATCTGCAGCTGAACTAGGACGCTGTGCGCAACCAAACCCCCTACAGATAACTTCCCATGTGAGGACAGCCTTATGACACGTGAAAAAGATGTGTGTGACGTTTTCTTCCGCATCTAGACCGTACTCGCACCTGACATCTATTTGCATATTTTTTTTCCTAAGATTGACTTTGGACAGGATAGCGTCATTGTACACCAACCAGCAGAAAACTTTCACTTTTAGTGGTGCTTGTATTCCCAAGATAGTTATATTTTACTGTTGACTTAATTATTTCTGGATTTTAATATCTAGTTTATTTGCATTAATTTCCACACAAAAAAATGGAGAAATTAAGTACCGTCGATGCTGTTTCCCATAACATGCACCAACACAAATAAGATGAAGATTTAACTGAAAATTAACAAGTCTTACAAGTAGTGATGATTAAGTAAATATCTCTCCAGAAGAGGGAGAGATGATACATTGTCTTCTCTTGGAGAATTAAGCGCAACGGGAATGGGTTCTAGAGAAGCGATAATCGATCACAATGAATCAATCAAGCAAGTAATCCAAAACAAACACACAAAGCGTATAATTTTGTCCCGGTTCGGACAAACCTAATCCGAGGGAGATATAACTGAAATATTATTCAACAAGAGAAGATATAAGAGTTACAATGACTCTCACCAAGAACCTATATATATATATATATCTCAGGTCTCACAAGAAGATACTCCGTTGTTTACAATGGAAAACTCTCAGATTGAGTACTACCTCACAATGGATATCATTACATTGATATATAGAGATCTAGAGAAACCCTAGGTTGAGTCTTGATATAATAACTGTCTAATATATCCTAAAGAGAAAGTCACACGATATGAGTTGTACGATCTAACTTGGAGAAGAAGTTGGGCTTAAATTGTTTCACCCAGAACTGGCCTAATTGCTGCATTGCTTACTTGTGATCGGAGTGATAATCGATCACAATGAATCAATCAAGAAAGTAAACCAAAATAAACACACAAAGCATATAATTTTGTCCCGGTTGGGACAAACCTAATCCGGGGGAGATATAACTGAAATATTATTCAACAATAGAAGATATAAGAGTTACAGTGACTCTCACCAAGAACATATATATATATATATATATATATATATATATCAGGTCTCACAAGAAGATACTGCGTTGTTTGCAATGGAAAACTCTCAGATTGAGTACTACCTCACAATGGATATCATTACATTGATGTATAGAGATCTAGAGAAATCCTAGGTTGAGTCTTGATATAATAACCGTCTAATATATCCTAAAGAGAAAGTCACACGATATGAGTTGTATGGTCTAACTTGGAGAAGAAGTTGGGCTTAAACTGTTTCACCCAGAACTGGCCTAATTGCTGCGTTGCTTACTTGCGATCGGCTGCTCCCAAAAGCAGTCGACTGCAATTCATTGCAGTTGAATGTGGTCTGATGTTGCTCCTCCTCCTCCTTCCATCTTCACATTTGCTTCGAAACATTTTCTCGCTTCACCGCCTTCTCTTCACATCGAACATAGTATGCAAGACATAAACCCAACACGTTCTCGTTGAAATCAAGTTTTCTCATATATCAAAGATTTATTATAAGATTAAGTCAATGCATAGTTTTTTTAAAAGGAAAAAGGTGGAATATTGCTACCTGTTTCATTAATAAAATTTTAATAAAACAACCTCAGAGTATTGAGAGAATGTACACAGAACTACAAAGCAGAAAATAAAGTATAAACCTCAACAATGCCTTGGAGGGTAGGACATATCCAAAAGTGAAACCAACATGCAATATAACAAGTATGAAAGAAAATAAGTACAAATATAGCAGTTCTTCCAGCTAAACTCTGGAAGGTGAGCATCTTGATGCCGTCTCCCCGCTCAGTCTAGGTTACGTCCAAACTCTACATCCTCATCATTGTACTCGTTTATCTGGAAGGCTTTGGCGATCCTCTCTCTCGACCATGTGGCAACAGCTGTAGCCAAAAAGAAATAAGATGCATAATATGAGTTAAAATACTAGAATTACTATTACAAGTTCCACGAAAGTAAAAGTTATTTATGTCAAGCCATAAAATTCAGGTCATAGCAGCGATGGCGATGTACCATACCTCTTTCATCACGTGCCATATAGTGGCAAATTTGGGACCAATCCACAAATCCTCATATGTGTTGGGATAATCACTCATACCCAAGGTCCGCAGAACCTAAACCAATTTTGCCTTACTCCGATGGCAATCAATGAACATGTGGTTCAGCGATTCTGTATGATAGTTGCAGAACCCACAGTTGGTCAAAATGTTCGGTTGTCTTTTGGCTAGGTTCTCTCTAGTCAGGATGACATTATTGACCACAAACTAGATGAATACCCATACTTTAAGGGGCGTCTTTGCCTTCAAGAGGACTATAGCCCACCTAGGCCTACATTCCCGAAAGTGGATACGGTTGTACAAGGAGCAGATTGTGAAAGAGCCATTGTTCTACAGCCCCTAGGATTTTCCGTCAGGGTCGTGTGAGCAATTCACCCCGGTCTGTGTGATGTAGTCTTGGAGGGATCCTGGCCTCATACAAGATTCTGGATTAAGCTGGGTTCTAAATGATGGTTTCCAAGTTCCTCTCCTCCACATCTTGGCCACAAAGGTATGAGGTTGGGACGCTTGCTCGTATAGGTCTGGAAATTTTTCTCTATGTGTGTGAGCAGTGCACCATTTATCCCACCAAAATTGGTCGACTAGCCATTACCTATAAATTGTTAGGTTTTGTGAGAAATTAACAATGGGGAATTAGGGTTAATATCCAGATCTAAGTTGCTTGAGATATTCACCCTAGGTATCAAAATTGAAATACCTAGACTACTATCACAAGCCAGTATTTATCCCTAAATACTGGTTTGGGTATCGGGTTATAAGCCCACAAACCCGCGTTCCAATATCCAATCAATTGTACGTTCAATACACGTGTTACTCATATGCACATGCAATATTTATATAGAGAGAATATACCAATATATCCAACAACTCCTCCTATATTCTCAATATATAAAGTACAGGATTATCTCATCAGTTCAGTATAAAACTGGCTGGCTAATAACAGTCCATAAAAAGAAAAGCATCATAAAGGTATAGTTTCACAAGAACCAATATAATTATAAAAACTGAATAGTTCAATCAAGACTAAACCAATATAATTAAAATAGTTCCAAACCATATCCAATTCAGAATAGTTCACAAAGACTAAACCAATAGATAAAATAAACCATAGTCTCAAAACTAAATAAAGCAAATAAACTTCAAACCAAATTAAAGAGTTTTAAGCTCTAAAATGCAGTCTTAAACTCAAAAGAAGTTCTTAACAAGCAGGTGATCGACAATAGAAAATCCTTGCATGCTGCTTCATGATTACTCCTCCATATCGAGCAAGTCATTAGCTTCAAAATCGAGATCTAGGATTCCATATCTATTATCTTTGCTAGCACCTGTTGCTCAACATTGCAAATAAGAATTTCAAGAGTCATTTCTCTTTGAATTCAAACAAATTACATAAAAGTATCTAGTTCAAACAAAAGAACTTAGTACAATTCAAATTGACTAGCAAGATTTTAACACAAGCATCACAATCAAGTATCTTTAACAAATAAAGTACATGAACTTTTATAGTTTCTACACAATGACCATACTATGTTTCATATTGGAATGAAAAGACTGCCCTTTCAATCATGGTTTAACATTAAATCGTCAAAATTGGAATGAAACATGTATCCAAAGAAGACATATCATCAAAATTGGAATGATATTTAAGACAATTTAATCATCGGAAACACATTAACAAGTTTTCTTGTTTCGTATTAGAATAATATGATTATTCTAAGTAAATTCTATAGATATATAATACTATCAAAATTGGAATGACATTATATATTTGTGGAATTTATGTGCAATCATCAAGATTATCTAAAACATGTTAACTGCCAAATTGATGCTTAAGTTTGAACTTCTCTATGGCTGTTATGGGTTCTAATTATCAAAATAACTAGGGTGTTATGGTCTTTATGACTTAATGGCTCTTAACCCTATTTTCCCCACAGTTTTGACAATTAGACCTCTTTGTAATCCCTTAGTAAGGGCATCAACCACGTTCTGTATTGATCTTACATCAATTAGGGTAATAATCCCTTGCTTAATGAGATAGTTTAACTTTGCCTGTCTAAGAGCAACAATTCTTTTCTTACCATTGTAAAGAGAATTAGTTGCTACAGTTTTTGTAGCTTGGTTGTCGCAAAACAAGCTAAGAGTAGTTACTTTAAACTTTCTCAATGGAATATCTAGCAACATATCTCTCATCCATTCCGCTTTCTTCACCAGCACAAGATAGCGTAAAAAGTTCAGACTCCATAGATGAGAATGCAATGTCTGGTTGCCTTTTAGATTTACATGACGCAGCTGCTCCTCCTAGTGTAAACACATAACCACTAGTGGATTGACTTTCACAAAGTTTTGTGCACCACGATGCATCGAATATCCTTCCAAAACTGAAGGATATCCAGAGTAGCACAAAGCTAACTCTTGAGTACAACATAGGTAACCCATTAACCTCTCAAAGGCATTCCAATGTGACTTACCGGGATTACTAGTGAATCTGCTAAGCATGCCTATTGCAAAGGCTATGTCTGGTCTAGTGCAGATCATTGCTTACATGAGACTTCCAATTAGTTTGGAATAATCCAACTGTCTCACTGTTGCACCATCGTTAGGTGTCAACTTATTGTTATAATCATAAGGTGTTTCAAACCTTTTGCAATCATTGTATCTCCACTTTTGTAACACATTATTGATATAGTGAGATTGACTAAGGAATATACCTTGCCTACCAAAACTCACTCTCATACCTAGTATAGTGTCCACAACACCTAGGTCCTTCATGCTGAATTATTTGGATAGCATTGTTTTAACTTCAACTATAGTTAAGAGGTTGCTTCCAACAACAAGCATGTCATCAACATACAAACAAATTATAGCAATTTTATTTGATAGATCACGAAAATAAACAAATTTATCAGAATTACTAGATTCAAAACCTAAGCTCTTTATTGTTGTATCAAATTTTTCATGCCATAGTTTTGGTGCTTGTTTTAATCCATACAAAGATTTTACCAATTTGCAAACTTTGTTCTCTAAACCTTTTAGTACAAAACCTTCTGGTTGATTCATATAGATTTCTTCATTAAGATCTCCATTTAATAAAGCAGTCTTAACATCCATTTGGTGAATAACAAAATTTTCAATGGATGCAAGGACAAGAAGAATCCTTATTATAGCGATATGACAAACATGTGAGTAAACATCAAAATAGTCTATCCCACTTTGTTGAGTATAACCTTTAGCTACTAGTCGTGCTTTATACTTTGCTACAGACCCATCCAGATTAAGTTTCTTCTTCAAGACCCACTTGTTTCCTATTGTTTTAGCCCATTTTGGCAGATCAACTAATTTCCAAGTTTTATTTTGTAATAAAGAATCCATCTCATCATCAATAACCTCTTTCCAAAGTAAACTATCCCTAGAACGAAGGACTTCCTTCATACTAAGTGGATCAGTCAATAGTGCATAAATTATAAAATCATCACCATAGGTTCTAGGTGTCTTATCTCTGGTGGAGGTTTTTCTAAGCTCAATTTCATTTGTAATTTCATTGTCAGTTATGCTAGGTCTAGATTCTGTTTGTGAATCATTGACTAAGTCTGTGCGGCCAAATAGTTATGCCTTTGTCTTTGATGAACACATCTTCAAAGAATTCTGCATCTCTAGATTCAATTATCTTATTGAGAGATAGGTCATAAAATCTGTATGCCGCACTATCAACTGCATTTTCTAGATACACACATGTATTTGTACGAGGTCCTACTTTAGGCCTCCTATGGTCTGGTATTCTAACAAAAGTAATACAACCTCATATTTTTACTTTATCAAAACTCGGTGTGTGTTTATGCCATAACTCATACGATGTTTCAGACAATTTAGAGTGTGGTAACATGTTAAGAATATTATTAGCAGTCAATGCAGCCTTTCCCCAAAAGCTCGAAGGCAAACCAACAGTCAATAATATAGAATTCAATATTTCTGTGAGTGTTCGATTCTTTCTTTCGGCTATACCGTTTGACTGTGGTGAGTAGCATGCTGTTGTTTCACATATAATGCTATGTGAAGTGCAAAATTCTTTAAAATCCATTGATACATATTTCCCACCTCTATCAGATCTAAACCTTTTTATTTTAGCATTTAACTGATTTTCGACACGGTCTTTAAATTCTTTGAATTTATTAAGTGCTTCATCCTTTATTTTTAACATATAAATATGACAAAATCTAGAATAATTATATATAAAAGTGATCAAATACTTCCGACCTCCTTGCGTCACAAAGTTTTTTAAGTCGCATATGTCAGAATGAATTAGTTCAAGAAGTTGTGTACTCCTAGAAACAGAACTAAAGGGTTTTCTAGTGATCTTTGTCTGAGCACACATTTTACATTTGTCATATCTTAAGGATGTATCAATTGGCAGATTAAAAGTTTTAGCAACAGCAAGTAATTTAATATAGTTCACATGTCCCAATCTGTTGTGCAAAGTATAAGGGCTACACAGTTTTGAGCTAACAGTATTAATCACTTCATTTGCTAAACTAAGTCTAAACATGCCATTGACTACGTAAGCACAACCAAAGTAGTATGAGTTAACAGATAAAATAGCTCTACCACTTATCATAGATACTACCATGCCAGCATTATTCAGTAAGCTAATAGAAATTAAATTCTTTGCTAAAGCAGGAACAAAATTAACATTATGCAAAATTAAATTTTTACCTGAAGAAAGACTAAGATTTGCAGTTCCAACCTGAAGCACCTTGACTGATTCCCCATTCGCCATAGAGACAGACTCGTTTGCATCTTTGAGATCAGTTAGCAGGTTCTTATTGTTGCAAGCATGGCATGTAGCCCCCGAGTCCAACAACCAACTAGTAGAGGCACTGACCTTATCGTCACCAACAACACACAGAAAGTTGGTGGGTTCAGTGTTGCCCTCTAATAAGTTCACCGTTTCATTGTTAGATTGTTCTCTTTTGGGTAGCTTACATTCGGTAGCATGGTGACCCCACTTTCTACAGTTGTAGCACTTTCCTTTCTTTTTGACAATCTTTTTAGTGGCTTCCAACTTGGACGGTTCACCCTTAATTTTATTAAGTTTGTTCTTTTTAAACTTAGGAACATATTTGGTATTGGTTAGCACATTAGCATGAGAAAGTTGTTTCTTAGCCAACTCCAAACTGATCCTAGTTCTTGTCTCATTCTCTACTTTAACACATCGTTTGAGTTGTGCAAGCTTAATTTGTTCTGGTAGTCTATATATTTCAGTCATAAATGTAAGCCATGATGCATGTAATTTAAAGATTATTGCTCCAGCAAGAAAAGCATCACACACAATGATATCTTCAGTTTTCAATTTAGCTACTAAATTTTCAAGATCAGTTACCTGTGGGATAATGACTTTCTCCTCTCTGAATTCAAACTCATGAACTTATCAACCAAGTGAGTCTTGGAGACTTTTTCCTCCTTTTTGAATTCATCCAGCAGATTATCCCATATCTCCTTAGCTATTCCGTACTTCATGTAAATATCTGCCAACCGATCTGAAATACTATTTAACAGAAACTCCCTACACAAGTCCTCATCTCTGATCCAAGTGGCATCATCCACATCTTCAGTACACTCATCATAAGTCGTTTGACAAGTATACAAAATCTTCATGAATTTCATTCCATACTGTGCTTTCCTCTTCCAGCTTTTGAATTCAGAACTACTAAACGCCTCTAGTTTAGGAACCTCATACGGTCGATTATGTTTTTCCATCTTAAGGAATAAACGATGAGTTCCTAAAGTTTGAGAGTATGTTCTGAATTATTACTACACAAGTAATTTAGATAAAGAAGAAGATTTATCTGGAAATCTGACAACTCATAACAGAATAAATTGATCAGATAAATTGCACGAATCTAAAAGTTAGATAAGTACCCAGATCTGATGATGAACACAGTGGATTGATTTCGATTCTGCTGCGGGTTCCGGTTCGGATCCGATAAGACAAGAACATATCTTGCAAGTGACAACTGAAGATCAAAAGATGCCAAAACGAATTTGGGTTCAATTTTCAGGTTCAGATCTACATAGCAAAGAGGAACACGAGGATAAGACGACAGAGCACGGCATCTGTTGGAGGGTGGCGCCGTCAATCAATGACCACAGCGTCTAAGGGAGGGCGGCGAGGCTGCTGCAGTCGACGTCACATGCGGTTGGGGGTTCGGATCGGCTCTGGACGATGCCTCAACTGAAGGTCGACGAGTGTCTGTGGGAGCGACGACGACTGGCCAACAGAGCCCCTTCGATGACTGGAGGCGAGCATGCAACGACGACGACCCCGATGGCGATCGTTGACGATGATGACCTCGACGGCTTTGAGGGTTTCGACGAGAACGACGAGATCCAACAGAGCTCCCTTTTTCTCTCTTAATTAATTTCACAAATTGATTAATAATATCTCAAGATTGTTAGGTTTTGTGAGAAATTAACAATGGGGAATCAGGGTTAATTACTTAATATCTAGATCTAAGTTGCTTGAGATATTCACCTATCAAAATTGGAATTCCTAGATTGCTATCACAAGCCAGTATTTATCCCTAAATACTGGTTTGGTTATCGGATTATAAGCCCACAAACCTGCGTTCCAATATCCAATCAATTGTACGTTCAATACACGTGTTACTCATATGCACATGCAATATTTATATAGAGAGAATATACCAATATATCCAACATAAATGACTTAGTCAAAGTGCATAACAATTCATTGGCTCCAGCAGTCCCTTTCGAGAACCATGATACTTTAGAACCCATCGGGCAACCTAAACTTCTTGTTATTTTCCCTTGCAAGTAAAACTGAATGAAATCATGTCAACCTTCGCCATTTGGATGAAACACTTTCCACCATCATTTGCCCAACAAAGCAAAGTTCATATCTCTCAGATTGATGATACCTAGTGCACCATGCAATTTTTTCCATGCCTCCCTTATCAGTGTCAACTCATTTCCACAAGAATCTCTTCCGGGTGTGGTCAATTCTTTGGATCACCCACGTTGGCAATTCAAAGAAGGACATGTAATAAGTAGGTTTGACAGCACCGAGTTGATAAGGACCACTCGCACTATTTCCGGTAGTAAAGAATAAATTAAAGCAGTATTGTTTGTATCAGTTAATTATTACAAATATTTACAAATATTCCTTATCCAAGTGAAGATGTGTGAAAATGTTATCAATTTTTTTCTTCTTCTAATATTAAAATAATAATACTCCATGGTTTGTTACCCATTTTTTTATAAAAAAAAATTGGGAAATTTACAGAGATCCCTGAGAGTTGAAACAGATGACTACAGTGGGCCTGAATCAAACTCTAAACATCCCCCAAGCCCGAAGTCCAGTGGGCCTTGCAAGCCCACTTGCAAGGGCCCAAGAGCTCTTTTAACTCTTTGAACTATAACGCTTTGTTTGGTGTCAAATATGCAAATTTTATATGTCGACTTGAAAATAAGATTTAGCCGTCGTCGGATTTAGGCTCATTAAAAGTGAGGTGAATTTAGAGAATATTGGGCATCGAGCTCGTAGCAGGTCCTATCGGGTCAGGTCCTTCACTACTCGGACGCGGACCCGATATCTCAAAGATCCAAAAATTGGATCTGGACCCGGACCTGGACTTGCAAAAACCGGGTTCGAGTCCGGGTCCTAGTTAAAAGAATCTACCTGTCGAGTCCGCTAGCGGGAAATAAATATTTGCATTTACGTATTTTTTCCAACCGATACCCTACGGTTCCAAGATTTTTTGCACTTAGGTATATGAATAAATATTATATATATACATCTATCTTCAACAATTACTTTCATATGTATATCTCTATAACTTTATTATTCAAATTCGATATTTTTGGGGGGTATTTTTTAACGGGTCCGGATCGGGTCGGTTCTATTTTGAGCGGACCTGGACCCGGATCCAGAAGTGCATTGGGTCTTATTTTAAGATCCGAACTTGGACACATATAGATCGGGTTGGTTTCGGTCCAATCTGGATCCGGGTTGGATCCGGGTCGGGTTCGGGTATCAGGTAAATGTGACGGTGCTAATTGGACATGAATCAAGAAATGGAATGAAATACTGAGATTGGTTGGCACTTGATCCATTTTGTATCCTAATTTTTTTAGTCAAAAGTCTAGAATTGTATCTCTAATATTATAATGGGAGAAGACCTTAGTGTCATTTGTAAATATTTTGTCATTCTATCAACCCGTGCAACGCACGTGCATAACAATTATAAAGAAAGTTTTGGGTTCAAATCATGACTACGTCTAATTTTTTTATTTTAAAAAACTATATTTATTAAAATATGCATCGCACGTGTAAACTACTAGTTATGTATAAGGATATTCAAACTCAAAGGCCGAATACTACGTGTTAGTAGACTCAAACAGTCAAACTCAAAATTCAGAACCATATTGAAAAGTGCACTCGAACTAGATCCAAATGGATCATATAGTTACTCGAAACTTTTGCAATTTTTAAATATTTGCTCATGCCCGTATCAGATGAGTTTCATCGAGTTACTCCTTGGTGATATTTTGTTTGAATCTTTAATTTAACGGTAGGTACCTACGGGTTTTTTCGCCTACATTGGTCACTTTTTAAAAATATTTGCGCTTTGGAGCCAGTTTTCCAATTATTAGTACTTTTGGGCTACTTTGTGCCACGTCAGCAGCGGCCGCTATGTCCAATAGCGGTTTTTTCATTTTCGAGGTCGGTAATGGGAATAGCGACCTATGTTTTAATTTTTTTGGATTTTTTTGTTTGCTGTCCCTATTCCCAGTAGCGATCTTAGTATATATGAGGTCGCTAATGGGATTAGCGCCCTTTAATGAGCTGTATTCTAACACTTAACAAAATCTAGAGAGCTTTTATTTTCTGAAAAATGACAATCAATTTATTTTTAAAACTAAGGTCGCTATTCGGAATAGAGGCATTTATTGTACTAAGGTCACTATTCCGAATAGAGGCCTTAGTTGTATGATTATTTTGCAAATTTTACAAAGAACAGAAAGATCGTGTTTCCTACTAGCGACCTTAGTGATCTCAATTTTAAATTTTTGGGGAAACTCTTTAGGAATCGTTAAGTGTCTCAATACATTCATTCAAGATCGCTAATTCCATCAGCGACCATATATATATTAAGGTCGCTAGTGGGAATAGCGACAGCAAACAAAAAAAATCAAAAAAACATTTAAAACATAAGCCGCTATTCCCATTAGCGATATTCAAAATGAATAGATCGCTAATGAGAATAGCGACCGCTGCTGACGTAACACAAGTTAGCCCACGAACATTAATAGTTTCGAAACTGGCTCATAATAGCAAATATTTTCAAAAAGTGGCCTATGACTGCAAAAAATTGTACCTACGGACCAAGTCTAAAACTCGTGATCAAATTCTGTTACAAAGAAGTCCATACTTTATTCGTTGATGTTTTTTGACCCAACTCATCTAATGTCACTGTCCTACCCCATTCGTAAGATCTTAAAATCCATTGCGATAAGAAATAAATTGATATAAAACATTATAGTACGATCACTTTTTCTTTTACGGAAAATAAAAACTAAATATAATGATAAAAGTTCAAAACTTAAATTTAAAATTCAAAATGGGACTTAACAGCATTCACAACGGTGTTTCTTATATTTAAGAAAATGGCACAAATAGATATAGAAAATCGGTATAACGTATGCAGTGGTCGTTTGTTAAAAGTTTCTCAAAAAATAGCTAGACGAAACAACTTGTATCGTCAAATAAAAAAAACAAAAATTGGTTAAGTTAATAATGTTTAGGTTAATTAACTATTGATTAGATATTAAAATAGTTAAATTAAATATTAAAGTATATACTAATACCTAATTAATACACTAATCTACCCCTAATTAATACACTAAGCTCACCTTATGTGCTAGACAACGTGTTGTCCCGTCTATTTTTGGCTTCAAATGGGACAACATGTCTCGTTTGGTGATTTTTTCGAATTATTTTTTTTCCCAGATGGTACAACATGTACCGTCTGATCATTTAAAATAAAAAAATTAAAAAATGGTCAGACGAAACAACTTGTTTCGTCCCTCGCCATTAAAATATATATATATAGAAACGGAACAACATGTTCCGTTCCCTATAATTTGAGAATTGCTAATTCGTTTCTCAAATATGAGAACGCCTGTAGCTATTTTGCCAAAATATGGTAAAAAAACAAACGATTGCAGACCATCGTTTTTCAAAAAATGAAAATTTGACAAATATAGCAACGACTGTGGATGCTCTAAGAGATTAAATATTTTTTAGGGTAATACTATAACTGTCAAGTACAATTAGTATAAAAAATGATCATGAATGTATGATATCTTCTAACTTGCCTATTCCAAAAATAGAAATACAATAATATTTTTTTGTGTGGAATAAAAATAGGAATAATGATTAGTTAATAACAATAGTTTAATTGAATATATCCTTATTATCTGGCTTTTGTTTCTTAGTAAATTAATATTAATCATTAATAATTAAATTTCCCAATCACAATCATTGTCTCTTTTTTCTTCCTCATTTAAAAGGCTACATTTTTATTACTTCCTCTCTATCTCCATCTCTATCTCTCTCTTCGTGCTCCTCCTCCCAAACTCGTGGACTCATCTCTCCACTAAAGGTATCTCTTTGATTCTACTACTTGAATCTTCGCTCATATTCTTCATATACGGCGGAATAACCTCTTTTTTCTGTTTTATTTTTGGGTTTTTATTTTGGGGTTTTGTTTTGCTTATTGGGGTTTTGATTATGTAAGATTTTGAGTCTTGGGTTCATCTTAGAATGCTAATTTCTATTGGAAATGACCCATTTAGAATAATCTCAAATTTTTTTTTTTGGGGTTTTAATTTGGGTTTTAGTTATGGTTGTTAGGGTTGTGAATTTATAAGGTTTTGATTAATGGGTTCATCTTAGAATTGATATTTAGAGTTAACCTGGCCATTTTGGTGATGGGTTTTGTTGCGAAGATGATTTTGTAGCCCTAATGATAGTGATCTTAAACTTGGTGATACACTAATGGTGGGGTTTTTCTCCTGAAATAATGAGATGAGAAATGTGTGGTTAGGTTATGATAATAAATTTGCAAGTTGGAGAAACATGACAATCATGTTTGTCTTTTCGCATGGAACTGGGGTTGGGTGATGGATGTGTATGATAATAGATGACTTGATGTTATATTTGGGTGTTCAACCTGAAAAGGGTATGAAGATAGATGACATTATTTTTTTGAGTTTGTTGGAAGTTCTTTTCGACTAGTTTTCCAATTCGTTTATAGTTCATGTTATTTGGTCACAATGTCAATTCTCTTTGGTGTTCTGATCATGTTATCGCCAAATTCACACCTATCCTTTATGTGAATAATGTTAAGAACGACCGGAGCTCCGATACCAATTGTAGGGAAATTAAGGCGCAACGGAGGGTGTTGTAAAGAGGCAACAACCGATTACAACGAACAACCAGGTGAGTAGATCAAACAAAATAGCGATATTCAAAAATCAAAAGCTATTCCCATTAGCGATATTCAAAATGAATAGATCGCTAATGAGAATAACGACCACTGCTGATGTGACACAAGTTAGCCCACGAACATTAATAGTTTTGAAACTGGCTCATAATTGCAAATATTTTCAAAAAGTGGCCTATGACGGCAAAAAATTCTACCTACGGACCAAGTCTAAAACTCGTGATCAAATTCTGTTACAAAGAAGTCCATACTTTATTCGTTGATGTTTTTTGACCCAACTCATCTAATGTCACTGACCTACCCCATTCGTAAGGTCTTAAAATCCATTACGATAAGAAATAAATTGATATAAAACATTATAGTACGATCACTTTTTCTTTTACGGAAAATAAAAACTAAATATAATGATAAAAGTTCAAAACTTAAATTTAAATTTCAAAATGGGACTAAACAACACTCACAATGGTGTTTCTTATATTTAAGAAAATGGCACAAATAGATATAGGAAATCGGTATAATGTATGCAGTGGTCGTTTGTTAAAAGTTTCTCAAAAAATAGCTAGACGAAACAACTTGTATCGTCAAATAAAAAAAAACAAAAAATGGTTAAGTTAATAATGTTTAGGTTAATTAACTATTGACTAGTATTATACACGTGCTTTGCACGTGGGAATTTTTTTTTGAGGGGGATTGAAAAGGGAAAAAAATTTACGTGATTTGCACGTGGGAGAATTTTTTTTGGTGGGGGAGAATGAAAAGGGCAAAAAAAAATAAAATTTACCAACACGTGCAGTGTACGGGTTGGGTTAAGGACTAAGGTCTTCTCCCATTATAGTTGTAGAGATTAGATATTAAAATAGTTAAATTAAATATTAAAGTATATACTAATACCTAATTAATACACTAATCTACCCCTAATTAATACACTAAGCTCACCTTATGTGCTAGACAACGTGTTGTCCCGTCTATTTTTTGCTTCAAATGGGACAACATGTCTCGTTTGGTGATTTTTTCGAATTATTTTTTTTCCCAGATGGTACAACATGTACCGTCTGATCATTTAAAATAAAAAAAATAAAAAATGGTCAGACGAAACAACTTGTTTCGTCCCTCGCCATTAAAATATATATATATAGAGACGGAACAACATGTTCCGTTCCCTATAATTTGAGAATTGTTAATTCGTTTCTCAAATATGAGAACGCCTGTAGCTATTTTGCCAAAATATGGTAAAAAAGCAAACGATTGCAGACCATCGTTTTTCAAAAAATGAAAATTTGACAAATATAGCAAACGACTGTGGATGCTCTAAGAGATTAAATATTTTTTAGGGTAATACTATAACTGTCAAGTACAATTAGTATAAAAAATGATCATGAATGTATGATATCTTCTAACTTGCCTATTCCAAAAATAGAAATACAATAATATTTTTTTTGTGAGGAATAAAAATAGGAATAATGATTAGTTAATAACAATAGTTTAATTGAATATATCCTTATTATCTGGCTTTTGTTTCTTAGTAAATTAATATTAATCATTAATAATTAAATTTCCCAATCACAATCATTGTCTCTTTTTTCTTCCTCATTTAAAAGGCTACATTTTTATTACTTCCTCTCTATCTCCATCTCTATCTCTCTCTTCGTGCTCCTCCTCCCAAACTCGTGGACTCATCTCTCCACTAAAGGTATCTCTTTGATTCTACTACTTGAATCTTCGCTCAAATTCTTCATATACGGCGGAATAACCTCTTTTTTCTGTTTTATTTTTGGGTTTTTATTTTGGGGTTTTGTTTTGCTTATTGGGGTTTTGATTATGTAAGATTTTGAGTCTTGGGTTCATCTTAGAATGCTAATTTCTATTGGAAATGACCCATTTAGAATAATCTCAATTTTTTTTTTTTTGGGTTTTTAATTTGGGTTTTAGTTATGGTTGTTAGGGTTGTGAATTTATAAGGTTTTGATTAATGCGTTCATCTTAGAATTGATATTTAGAGTTAACCTGGCCATTTTGGTGATGGGTTTTGTTGGGAAGATTATTTTGTAGCCCTAATGATAGTGATCTTAAACTTGGTGATACACTAATGGTGGGGTTTTTCTCCTGAAATAATGAGATGAGAAATGTGTGGTTAGGTTATGATAATAAATTTGCAAGTTGGAGAAACATGACAATCATGTTTGTCTTTTCACATGGAACTGGGGTTGGGTGATGGATGTGTATGATAATAGATGACTTGATGTTATATTTGGGTGTTCAACCTGAAAAGGGTATGAAGATAGATGACATTATTTTTTTGAGTTTGTTGGAAGTTCTTTTCGACTAATTTTCCAATTCGTTTATAGTTCATGTTATTTGGTCACAATGTCAATTCTCTTTGGTGTTCTGATCATGTCATCGCCAAATTCACACCTATCCTTTATGTGAATAATGTTAAGAAAGACCGGAGCTCCGATACCAATTGTAGGGAAATTAAGGCGCAACGGAGGGTGTTGTAAGGAGGCAACAACCGATTACAACGAACAACCAGGTGAGTAGATCAAACAAAATAGAAGAAGCTCACAATTTTAATCCGGAGGAGAAATAACTGAGATATTATTCAGCTAGAGAAGATACAAGAGTTACAAACACTTTCATTAAGAACTTAGCTATTTTTCAAGCCTCGCTAGAAGATAATCTGTTGTTTACATTGGAGAACTTTCAGATGAAGTCCTACCTCACAATAGAGGCCATTACTTAGATATATAGAGATCTAGTGAAACCCTAGATTGTAATCTTGATACAATAACTGTCCGATATGCCCTAAAAAGAAAGCCACACGATATAAGCCGTACGATCTAACTTGGAGAAGAAGTTGCGCTTAAACTGATTCACCCAGAGTTGACCCAATTGTTGCCATCGCCGTTGTCGGTCGACAACTCAAAGGAGCAGTCAACTGTACCTAAAGTTGAGCCCCTCACCTCCTGGCTGTAGTCAACTGTCAACTTCCAAAGAGTCTGAAATGGAAAATCCTATTGCTTTCCGTTTTCGCTTCAAACATCATATCGCTTTGCTCGTTTCTCTTCACATTGAACCTAGTATGCAAGACATCAACCCAATAATCTCTACCTTGGATTGCATACACATGCTTCCACATTTATGTGATTAATTTTTTCTAGATTTTTTTCATTCTCCTCTTGTAAATAACGTGATTCAGTGGCTTCTTCTGCTAGTCAAATTTAACTTCACTTTTAATTTCTCCAATCATATACCCCCACAAGGGCATACCCCAGTATGGTGTCAACAAGGGGGTGCCACCCTCCGCACGAACTCCACCTACTCCAAGGCATCTTCCACCTCTCAACTATATTCAAATGTCGTGATCTCACTTCAGTGATTCTAATAGCTTCAAACTAGATGCTTTAGGAATAATATGCTTTAAAACACATAGCCAAGTCTTTCCGTTCCCACAAAGTTTGTAGTTGTGTTGAACAACCATCCTTTCCCTTTCCCTCATCACTTTACAACGACCTTTCCAAACTGATAGAAATGTATCTCGAGCTGTGTACCTGTAGTCTTGTGCTTTTAGAGTTTCCAAGGATATTAGGATATGTTCAACTAAGGAACATGCATGACCTTCTCCAATGAGAGCCATTTTTCATCTGTCATTTCCAACTCAACTGTTTCCTCACCCATTACGTCACGAATCTTACATGTCCTTGTCCTCACACAACGACATGTTGTCGACTTGTACGCAGAAAATATCTCCCACGCGGAGTAAATATGAGAACTTTTCGGATCAAGAAACCAGCTAGAATTCACATCTATAGTACTTGAAACAAGAAGACGGTCTAAGTTTTCACTTGATTCAGCAACACTAAGTTAACACCCTTCTAATTCAACAACTTGTGACAATCCCTCTTGTAATACTCAATTCTCTGCAATGCTGGCAACATATCTCACTCTTACTCGCACTTTTCCTTTCAATTGAAGTTCCCTCCACCGTCATGCAACTCATAGAAGTAGACCCTGATTTCTGAGTTCCCTTCCTAAGTTTATCCTCCTTCAAGTCCTTGATTATACTAGCCTCTGAGAGCTTCTCCGTAGCAGATTTTTCGTGTAGCATGGTGGTTATCAAATGCTCGTACAAATATAGCCACGAATATATCAAGTTGAAAGCTTTATCCTCTTCGTTTAGATCATTTGCATTTATTGCCCTCAATTTGAATAACACCTTATTGAATTTACCTATATAATTTTTGAAGAGCGGTACCTTCTTTAATTGAGAAACATAACAATTTTCTCTTTCAGTGCATCTGATCCAGTAACGGATGATCCCTAGTAGTCAATTTTGAGTCCCGCTCACATACTCACCATGTATATCTCCTTAAGGAAGTTGTAGTTGACTTCGTCCATCAATGACAGCTGGATTAAACTCAAAGCTTTTAAACAAATCTCATTCTGCTTCTCATGCTTTATGTCGGACTGCTTGATCTTCGCGAAACTCTGATCAGTCATATTCAGCAAGGAATTCGAGCAATCACGACCCCGGGACAAAATAAATTGTTAAGAACGTCCGGAGCTCTGATACCAGTTGTTAGGGAATTAAGGTGCAGCGGAGGGGGTTGTAGAGAGGTGACAACCGATTACAACGAACAACCAAGCGAGTAGACCAAACCAAACACAAAAGCACACAATTTTGTTCCGGTTCGGTGAAGCTAATCCGGGGGAGAAATAAGTGAGATACTATTTAATTAGAGAAGATATAAGAGTTATAAACACTCTCATTAAGAAATTATTTATCTCCCCCTCATAAGAAGATACTTTGATGTTAGCAATGTAAAACTCTCAGATGAAGTATTACCTCTCATGGAGGTCATTACATTGTTATATAAAAATGTAGAAAAACCCTAGGTTGTAGTCTTGATTCAAACTGTCTGATATACCCTGAAGAGAAAGCCGTGCGATCTAACTTTGCGAGCAAACCTGGGCTCAAACAGATCCCCAAGAATTGGGCTCAATAGCTGTTGCCGCTGCTATCGGTTGACTGCCCAAAGCTAAACCTGAAGCCGATCCCCTAACCTCCTGGCTGTAGTCGAATGCTATAATTTCTATAATTGCTATAATTGCAGTTGAGACAATAGGAGCTCATCTTGCTTCCTTCTTCGCTTCGAACATCTTCTTGCTTCGCCCGTTTCTCGTCACATCCAACTTAGTATGCAAGACATTTACCCAACAAATAATTATTCCTTGGAATATAATCATTGAAAGTGTGGAATATTTGGATAGTGCTATGAATGCTGTTACTACATGAGGGAGAACTATCTTTTCTAAATTGTCCTGGTGTCCAGTTTATTAAAATTGAGTCCCCTACTCTTACCAAACTATTATTCACTACTCAGTTCAAGTAGTCAACATGTTATCTGATACCTTAAAGTGGATCAACCACATAGTTATAGCTTTATATGAAACACCTTCCTGTGTATCTATGTTTTGAATTGAAGGTTACCTAACTTAACTATCATGCTAACATGCCAGGATGATATGCTGTGTTTTATCTTGTGATGTATCTTGTTGGGAGGCGTTTGGTTGCTAATGTGCAAGTGAATCATGTAGTTTGTCTTCATAGTAATTTACTGTCTACCAAACGCAGTATGTAGGATCCCTTGGAATTTGTTTTGCTGCCATCACATTCCCAGGAATTTGTTTCCCTGCTAACCAGTGGTGGACGTAATTGAAGACCAGGGTAAGCAATGGGCCACCCTGAGGAGAGGGGGGGGGGGATCTAGCTCTAAGAATGACACATTATGAAAAGGTCACCATAAATTTATAGTTTTACAAGATCCTCCTTTCTTTCATAATGGATTTGATTGAAAGTCCGTCATCTTTTAAATAAATTTTAAATTAAAGAAAAAAAAAATTAAAAGCCCACACTTAAAAAATCCCACCCACAGTAACGTTGATCCAGTAAAAAAAGAACCTCATTTTCTAAAGACCCCTGGTCAATTTAATGATTTGCAAACTCATCTAATAAGGCCAGAAACTATTTCTTTTAATTCTAAAAATAAGAATGATTCCTTGGTTAATGTTGCATAAGGAAAGGGCATTCTCTGCAATAAAATATACTCAAGGGTCGCTAGGAAACCGAATGAGATGACTCGCTGAATGATTCCTTAGTTACTTACAGCGAGCAAGATGTCTTGGATACTATCGATAATGAGATCATCATGCAAAGGTACCAAAACATGACAAACCGTAGAGAAATGCTCTATTAGGTTAATGCCTTATTTCATTACACTATTTTGTTTTATTTTTTCTATAGTTATATATTTCAACACGTTATTTCATTGAAGTTAAATGTTACTAGATTATGTGTTCAACATATCTTATTTTAAATCATGCAACGACTTCGGGAATTTTTATATGGAAAATAAATTAACTATTTAATCTATGCCCACCCTGACTAAGAATCCAGCATTTCTAACACATTACCAGGAATCACCTAATTCATGCCCCCCCCCCCCCCCCCCCCCCCCCCCCCCCCCAACACACACACCCCCACACCCACACCCAAAAAAAAAAACTCCCCCCACAAGTTCAATACGTACCATGCTTGTATCTTGGAAGCACAGTTTGGTAAATCCAACCTTCTTAATCAATATTTTCAGTTAATAATGTAGCTTCTCAGTTCTTACAAAACAAATACTTGGGAAAATTTTGAAAAACACCTAGGTATCCAATTTCGAAGAATTACCTAGGCATAGGATAACTTATAGATATAATGGCAAATTTGTCTCCCCCTTATGTTTTGTTAGTTTGTTTTTAGATAGTTGGGGACTTACATACAATCTCAATATGAAAGGTTAGGAGGTTTTTTTTTTTTGGGGGGGGGGGGGGGGGGGTTCAAGTCTAATCTTGTTGAGTGTCGCTCTCTGTTTCTTGTAGATGGGAAGCTCAAAATTTATTATTGAATCTGCAGTGTTTTGATTTACTGTGTTCTCTTAACTGACATAAATACGAATTAATACATCATTTCATTTTAGCAGTTTGAGCATATATTGGTTTCTGTTCTTCTCAAAATCTAGTTGATTTTTGAGTATATGACTGGCATAAGACTTCTATAGTTGAACTGCATAACTCATGCATAACTCATTTAGCTTTTTCTTTATATGGAATAAATTGAAAAACCGATGAATTATCTTGCATAATCTATGCAAGTCAGGTCCTGAAGGGCTTATCTGAATGATGTTGAAGTAGTCTTTGTTGACAACCAGTATAAGCCTTCTGCTTAATTACTAACATCAAGTTGAGACCTTACACTTACAGTGACAAATTTCAAATTTGGAGACACTGGAAATGTACAAGAAATATATTGTTGATGCCTATCTGTTTATGATAGATGAATCTCATCATCAGAACTTTTTCCCATCTCTGGAATTGTCTATAAAGCACCAATCACAACAAAGGGTTCTAAAAAGTTCTTGATATCAACATCTAAAATGGACGCTGAAATTCTAGTTAGCGAAAAAATGGAAAAACAGGTGTTGCCATATCTAATATATTATATATATTAGTTAGTATATAGAGAGGGGGGGGAGGGGAACCTATCTCATTATCAAAAATTTTATAATATAATGATTATAAAGAAGGATTTTTAAAAAGGTGAAACTAAGAAGCACTGGCATATCCACGGCACAGAATTGATGTGACATGATGCACCAAATTCTCGAATCATCTAAGTTACTATATTGAAATAGGAAGGTGTCTTGTTGAAGATTTGTTCCCGACTAGGTTTAATTTGTGGAATAAAAACAAAGGAAAGGATATCAAAAGAGTATACCAAAAAAAGCTCTTTTATTGGTTGGTTTGCTAGGTTATTTACTCCCGTTAGCTATCCAATACACCCTCTTTAGCATTGTTAGTGCTACATTATCATGTTGGAGACAATCATAGCATTTAGCTAGAAAAAGAAGGCATGGCTATTACAAACATGTTAGCAGATCTGATTTTTAATTCTAAATGAAGTAAACAACTAAAAGTCGAAGAACATCAGGGTCTGGCTTAGATGAAAATTTTAAATCATTCTAAGTCAGGTTTAACTGATCTGCTAAACCTCCTAAGAAAGTGAAAACTCACTGTCCTGGGTTGTATCTTAATTATGCTTTCTGAATAACTGTGAATTTTTAGATTGTTCATTTCTTTTGATTTCAATGGTTATGAGATTATCCTACAAGTAATATGTTTCATGATACTTATTCATCATCGAAGCCAATGTTGTTGTTGACAATACTGGTTCTTGCAGATAGCTATTTGTTTGCTCTTTTTATATTTTGAAGCAATAGTATCATTCGTATAATTTCATTGTTTATATTTAAGGCTTCCCTTCAGTTATTTTCTCCATGTTCTTCTGTTTATAGCTTTGTTCTAGTTTAGTAATGCACTAATTGTGGTTTCGGTCTGTAACTTCTTTCATCTTCTATGAAAATTAATTGTTAATTGACACAAGTCATCTACTGGATTAAATTTTTGTTCAATAAGGTTGTAGTAATAGTCTTCAGAGAGCATATAAACAAGGGAAATATTTTGTTATTGCATGGAAGTTGTATCGTTTGTGCACTACAAGACACAAACATTGTGGACTGTATGTGTTTTCTGGAGCACCATAGTATAGAAGTTTTAGATTATTAGCACTACTCCACAGATGATTCTTACAGATTGCATTTTTGCAGATGGAAAGGCACGCTTCCGCTTCATCTCAGGTCATCGACATAAGCATCGATGTTCCCAAGGGGAAGGTTTGCCAAGTTACTACATGCGGCTTATCCGATTCAGGCCCAGATTCCAAAGATGCCAGAGAGAGGCAAGCATCAATGAGAAAGCTAATAATCGCGGTCATACTCTGCGTTGTGTTCATGGCTGTTGAAGTCGTTGGTGGCATAAAAGCAAACAGTCTCGCAATCCTAACTGACGCAGCCCACCTCCTCTCTGATGTTGCTGCCTTTGCCATCTCTTTATTTTCCATTTGGGCGTCGGGATGGGAAGCAAATCCTAGACAGTCTTATGGTTTCTTCAGAATAGAAATCCTCGGTGCCCTAGTCTCCATCCAACTAATCTGGCTATTGGCTGGCATTCTAGTCTATGAAGCAATTGACCGACTACTACACCAAACCGGTGAAGTCAATGGAGTGTTGATGTTTGCTGTTGCTGCCTTTGGCTTGGTGGTCAACATTGCAATGGCTGTCCTACTCGGCCACGATCATGGGCACGGCCCAGGCGGTCACAGCCATGACCATGACCACCATGGCCACAGCCATGCACATGCTGACGGTCATGACCACCGCGCACACGACCATACACATGCTCACAGCCATGATATCAGCATCACATCATCATCGTCTCATGATCACAAACACGAGCCCCATGAACCTTTGCTACAGCAACATGAACCTTCAGTGGAGCAAAAGGAGCGGAACATCAACGTGCACAGCGCGTACCTCCATGTGCTTGGGGACTCGATTCAGAGTGTTGGGGTTATGGTGGGAGGAGGGATTATATGGTACAAGCCTGAATGGAAGATAATTGATCTCATATGCACGCTCGTGTTTTCTGTGATTGTGCTCGTGACTACAATCAACATGTTGAGGAATATACTCGAGGTTTTGATGGAGAGCACACCAAGGGAGATTGATGCCACCAGAATCGAGAAGGGGCTTTGTGAGATTGAAGGAGTGGTGGCGATTCATGAACTGCATATTTGGGCAATTACCGTCGGGAAAGTTCTGCTTGCTTGCCATGTCACGGTCACTCCCGACGCAGATGCTGATCTCCTGCTTGATAAGGTGATAGGGTATATAAACAGAGAGTTCAACATCAGCCATGTCACTATACAAATCGAGCGGCAGTAAATCAATCGTATATTTTAAGAGGATTAGGAGCTTTTTCTTTTATCTACTTCATGTTCAAGACATAGCTTGTTATGCAGTTTCTTCTACTGGGATCGATTTTGCATATTCATGGTAGTTATTATTCAAGAATTTGTTGCCTGTAATTATATTCCTGGTTATAAAGTCTGATTAGTATTCTTAGTGTTTTAGTTTTTATTATTTTCTGAGCAAATATTTGTCGTCGATAAAAATGTATTCGATATATATGTTACCTGCGAATATTAGGGGATAAAATGATACTTTACCATAGCACATGTAATTTCCAACATAATATCTTTACACTCTTAGTTTCTTACTAACTAAATTTTAACTAAAGTAAGCTTAATTTTTGAAAAACATAATAATCAAATAAGAGGGCATTTTCGTAAGTACACGATTAATAATTGAATTAATGTGTTCAATTAAGAAGGGTATTTATCTCATAATTAGGGCTGCAAACGAACCGAGCTAATCGCAAGCTACTCGACTCAAACTCGGTCAAAGCTCGGCTCGTTTCGAGCTAGAGCTCGAAAGCGAGCACGATATGTAAACGAGCTGAGCTCGAGCTTGAAAGTACGTGGGTTTTAGGCAGAAGCTCGCGAGTATTCGGCTCGAACTCGGTCAAAGCTCGGCTTGTGTCGAGCTCGAGCCTGAAAGTGAGCTCGATACATAAACGAGCCGAACTCGAGCCTCAAGGTATTTGGCTCGACTTGGCTCGTTTAAGCCCTACTCATAATTCTATAGGGGGCGTTTCGTACGTGGGAATGTGCCCCCTTCTATTAACTTGTTTGGTAAGTGACAAACATAGTTTCGGAAGTATTGATGGATTCCCATGAATCAAATTTTTTTGTTGGGAAGGATTTTCATTCCCAAAAAAAACCATGGATTTTGAGGATTCTCTTGGAATTTCCATAACAAACAATAAAATAACCTTAAAAACTAGAATTTTAAAAAAAACATTCTCTCATCAAATCGTGTGATTTGAGAATTCCCATTAGATTTTCATAACAAACAATAAAATAACAACAACAAAAAAAGAATTAAAAAATACAATAATAAATGATTTACGGGAATATAATGTATTATACCAAATGCGATAATGCAACATTTTCGAAAATCTTCATTTCTATCCTCATATTCTTGGGAATCTTCCAATCCGTATTTCAAACACTTGTGTTTTTTAAAAAGTGTGTGAAAACCTTAAATAATTTACATTTTAGAATGAAGAGAGTATTAGATTGGTATAGGGTTTCCATATTTCTCTTGAATAATTAATACATTTAATGCAATCTAATATGTAAAGTATCTCAAAAGACAAATGAAAGTCAAGCAGTTACAATGTAATTTATAAGATTTTTCTTCTTATAGTGAGATGTCAAATCAGTTAATTAAAAATATTAGAAAATATGAATGGAAGAAAAAGGTATACATTATGCATTTCAAACACATGCTTGAATTCCAGACACTTGCAACTGAAGAATTGTACAGTCATTAAGGCATTAATTATTTAGGGCAATGCTACACCTACTATCAATTTGCAACTTTTTCATCTACAATTTTAGGTGACATATTACAATTGGACATCTTTATCGCATACTCTACACCTACTCTATAAAAACCTCCACCACTAATATGACACCTAAGATTGTAGATGAAAAGATTGTAAAATTGATAGTAGGTTTAGTATTACCCAATTTATGGCTGACTTTCAAAAAACCACAAACTTTTCGATCAAATGCCAAACTCAACTCGTTCTTTAATTTTGTTATATTGGTTGTTTTATGAAAAATAGTTTTGACCGTCGCAACTTACACAACTTTTTTCAAGATCGGTTAACATATACGCTCTTACAATTACACAATTTGGATATGAATTCCTTAATGCACAAAACAATTTATTGAAAAGATGATCGATCCAACATAAAAATGAGAGAAATATGTGAATGAATAAATTATGAGAAGTTATATGAAATTTAGTCAAAAATATATAAATTATTGACTAAATTTCATATACCTAGCATAGCTTAAAAAATTATATAGTAAAATTAGTTGTGGAGGTAACATTACTCTTATTTATTTACCTTACAAAAATATATAAATTAATGATGCATGACCCAACTGTAAGATTTTGTTCCCAGTGGGCCCTCACTTTACCCAAAATGTTTCATTATCTTTGTCTCATTCCATATTAGCAAATAGATCCTACCAAAATCAAAACTTATCACTTTACCCAAAATGTTTCAATATCTTTGTCTCATTCCATATTAGCAAATAGATCCTCCCAAAATCAAAACTTACACACTATCCCTAACTCCAATTTGTCGGGGGATCAACTATGCAAAGGCTAAATATAAAAAAGGACACAAAAGTCTCCATTGGGTTAGTTAGGGTTAGGGTTAGGGTTGGGTTAGGGTAAGGGTTTAAAAAAACCATATTCATCTTTTACTTGTGTTTAAAAAAAATCACTTAACTAATCAGATATTTCAATAAACCTCCCGAACTAATCCTAACCTTAACCCAAACTAATCCAATGGAATTTTTTGAAACTTTGTGTTTTTTTTTAAACAAAAATATCTTACTATATTTTTTTTAAACTGGTCCAAAACTTTGTTTTCTTTTTTTATATTTAGCCACTATGCAAATAACAAGTTCGGAACAAATTCTAAATCCACTGAAAAGAATTTGACATGAATAAAACACAAAAAATATCATATTTGAAAACACAAATTTCACCTTTAAATTTTGATAAATTCTATATTATCACCCGAAATACATTAATTAATATAAAAAATTGCAACCGATCTATTTTCTCCATGGAATTTAACAAACAGGGTATTTTAGTGTCCTGATGTAATAACTATACAGTTAATGAATTTACTTCAAGTACAAACATTACCACATACAATCCTAAATTCCTAATTAAGCAGCTATAGTAACTGTTTTATAGCGTTTGAAGGAAGGCAACTCGAAGCAGTCTATAAATTTCGCTCAAAGTCGGTCAACAAGCCATGTGCATAATAAAAAAAAAGTTATCAAAGAATTCAAATCCTCACTTTTAGCTGCTATTCTTTCTACACTCTTATGCATTAACTATCTCAACCCCCGCTCTCTTCTCTGAAATTATAGCAAAGCACTGTTGCAGCGAAATTTTCATATTGCTATTTTCATTTGCCATTTTATCATATTTTTTAGCAAACGATTGTGAATGCTCTGAGAGCATCTGTAGTCGTTATTGCCAAATTTTAGCAAATTTGGCTTATAGCATATAACAAAAATAGGTTTCATTGTAGTCGTTGGTAGCTAAAATTTGGCCGGACGACTGATTATCTTCGTCCGACGTTTAAAAAAAATTAATAAAAAAATTATTTTACATACCATGATGATAGTGACATTAAAAAAAAATAATTTAAAAAATTACAAAAGTCCACCTGAATGCATGGATAGTAGATTATCCTCCGTCTGGTCTTTTTTGGTCTTTAGCCGGATTGTGTTGGACGGTAGAATACCGTCCTTCACTTTTTTTATTTTTTTTAAAAAAATTTAATTAGTGGAACGGAAGATCATCATTCTTCCAACAACTTCGTCGTATGCGAATTTGGAGGGACGATATATCGTTTCTCGTCCGACGTTTCAGACGAAAAATAATCTTTCGTCTCATTTAATGGACGAAAGATTATCTTTCGTTAGTTATAATTTGGCAAAAGCTAAATTGTCTGCTATATTTGGCCAGCGACTGCTCATGCGCGACTTATATTTTGGGTAAATGGACAATGACTGCACCATTTTTTTTCTCATTTTTTTCAAAATATGGGTAAATGGCAAACGACTACAGATGCTCTGATGATGCATAAATTCTTATCGAAAATTTGCAATTAGTCTTTCACAAAAACAAATATGTGGTCTCAAAATAAAAAAAAGTACACACTACACTACCCCAAACCGCAAGTTGTTGGGTGTTACAAATACAGATTACAAAGGGGCTAATATGCAAAAGTACAAATTTCACATGAATACTCCCGACTCGATCGCTATTACCCGGGAAAAGGGGTTTTCTTTGGTGCCCAAGATTCGTTCTTGCTCTCTCTCAATCCACCGTTAATGGCTCCCTTTGTGTGTGGGTGCGAGCGGACGAGGAGGAGGAAGAGGAAGAAGAAGCAGGATCAGTGGAAGGTTCTAATTGGAGAGCAAGTTGAGGTATAATTTTTTAATATTTTAATGATTTTTTTTATTATTTAGGGTTTAGTGCATTGTTACATGTGAAACAGAGAAAACCCATTTTGATTTTTTTTATATGTTAAAACCCATTAGTTTTTAGGGTTTAATGCATGGTTTAATTGCATAATTTGATTTTTTGGTAGGATTTAGAGGTAGTTTGTGATTGATTGTTTAAGACCAGATTGATCAAAGATTAAACAATGCTGTTTAATTGGTCTGTAATTTTGCCTTAGTAAGTGAGTAGTTTCTAATTGAATTTTTCTTTATAAGACACTTTTTGAAAATATTTGCAGAAAGAGGACAGTTGTCAAAGTATTTGTCCTTGTGGACTCAACAACTAAACTCGCCGCCATTCCCAACGACGAGTTTCATTGTTTCATGCTCTCTGTTGGGACACAGCGAGTTTAGTGCTAATTTTTTTGAAAAACTCGTTGTTCCCAACGGCGGGTTCAGTTCAAAATTTTCAATGAAGACCTGCCGTTCACAATGGAGAGGATATTTATACTAGAATCGTTGTTGGGAACAGCAAGTTTAGTTCAAAATTTTGAAAGAAGACTTGCCGTTCCCAATGGCGAGGATATTTATACTAGACTCGCTGTTGGAAACGACGAGGATGTAGAAAATTTCACAGGGTGAAAACATTCTGTTGGACTTAGTGATTTTTCGAAAAAAAACTCCATATAATTTTTTTTGAACTAAACTCGCCGTTCCCAACAGCGAGTCTAGTGTAAATGTCCTCGCCGTTGGGAATAACGAGTCTTCATTGAAAAGTTTGAACTAAGCTCGCTGTTCCAACATCGAGTCTAGTATAAATGTCCTCGCCGTTGGGAACAACGAGTCTTCATTGAAATTTTTTGAACTGAACTCGCCATTGGGAACGAGTTTCTCAAAAAGATAGCACTAAACTCGCCGTGTCTCAACGGCGAGCATAAAACAACTAAACTCGCAGTTGGTAATGGCGAGTTTAGTTGTTGAGTCCACAAACGTAAATACTTTGGCAACTGTCCTATAAGTCCAAATATTTTCATAAAGTGGCATATAATAAAAAAATTTCTTTCTAATTGGAGAGCAAGTTGATGCTATTTCTTAATGATTTTTTTTTTATTTTGGGTTTAGTGCATTGTTGCCTGCCAGAATAAACAAACCCATTTTGGGGAATAATTTTTTTATTAAAACCCATTTGTGTTTAGGGTTTACTGCATGGTTATTTTGCATAATTTTAATTATTTGTAAAGTCCGGAGGTAGCTTGTCATTGATTGTTTAAGCCCAGAATGATGAAATCAAAGATTAAACAGTGCTGTTTAATTGGTCTGTTATTCTCTACTGGTAAGTGGGTAGTTTTTAACTGGAGTGCAAGCTGATGTAATTTTTCAATGACTTATTATTATTATTTTGGTTTTAATGAGCTGTTGCATTCAAAATATACAAAACCTTTTTGGGTAATAATTTTTTATTAGAACCCATTAGTGTTTGAGGTTTAATGCATGGTTAGTTTGCATAATTGTAATTATTTGGTAAGATTTGGAGGTAGTTATTGATTGTTTAAGCCCAGATTAATCCGTAAGATTTAACAATGCTGTTTAAGTGGTGTGTGATTGTCGATTAATAAGTGTGGTAGTTTCTAACTGGACAGCAAGTTGAGGTAATTATTTAATGGTTTTTTTATTTTTTAGGGTTTAATGCATTGTTGTAGGTCCAAATAAACAACCCCCTTTTTTAATACCAATTTTCTATCAAACCCATTAGTATTTAGGGTTTAATGCAGGTAGGATTTGATGTTAGTTTCTCACTGATTGTTTAAGCCCAGATTAACAGGCCATAAGATTGAACAATGCTGTTTAATTGATCCGTAATTCTCTATCACTAATGAAGCGGTGGCGAGGTCACATTTTTTCTCCAAAAAAAAAAAAAAAATCTCTATCACTAAGTGGGTAATTTTGGCATGTTTATGTTGATGTGTATAGTCTGAATCTGCATTTAATATTTCTTTTTCAGATGGGTTTACTTTTGCTTCCCCCTTCTCTCCTTGTAGATTACGGTTCTCAAGGCCGACCCAACACTTATTGAGGTCTAAAGCGAACTCCGAAATGAGGCATTTTGAAAGCTTATAATAATATTTTGTTAAAATTAATATATTTTTATTTAATTGTTATCTTTCGGGCTTTTTGAGATGCAAAATCATTTATTATATTATTGTAATCAATTTCGGGGTTTTATGTATGTGAGGAGGCCTATTTCGGGCTTTTTAGTATGTGAGGAAGCCTTTATTATTATATTATTGTAATCAATTTCAGGCTTTTTGGTATGTGGGGAGGCCTATTTCGGAATTTTTGGTATGTGAGGAGGCCTTTATTCTTTAGATTTTTTTTTTCTTTTGGAGGCCTAAAGCCCTAGCTTTGGTTGCTTTACCCTTGGTCCGGCCCTGACTGTTCCTTGTATGTATTAATATAGTTTAAAAAAAATTATAATTTCATTCATTTACATCATACATTCAATTTTGGTGTTCACTTTAGATTTTGGGATTTAATCAACTTGTTGATAGTTTAATCTTTACACTACTTTTAGTTTTAGCCTTTTAAGTACTATTTTTGTATGAAGAAGGTTTTGAATGAGTGAGAACAAGTTCTAGATAGGGTGTTACAGACCCAACTTGGCAACTAATATTCCAAAAATGAATTTAAGTAAATTGCATATAGTGTTTCTAAAGTTTTTTATCTATATAATAAAACACAAAGAAAGCTATCAAGTGGCTCTCCTTCAATCTCCCAAAAATCAAAGGTTCAGATCTAACCTCACAAAACACATTTCCCCCCCAAAAGTTTCACCCCAAAACTCAAATTCAAATCCCCCAAAACAACTCCTTTATTTATTTAATTATTTCAAACTTGAGCTATATAATTGTTTTTTTTTTTTTTGAAATAAAAGTGACCTGCGTCACCAATCTCATTAATGAAAGATTAACGGGATTACAACAAAAGTCCTACATCATCGCAAAACATCATACTGTGCACGTCGGCACTCAATACAGCAAATCTATTACAACATAGCATCTATGATAAAGAACGGTAAGAAGCTCTAAAGCATACAAAAGGTAAATGGCGTGCCAGATCCCAGTTATCTCCTCCCTGATCCACCTCAAATGTACTAGCTACTGGATACCTGCTGCTCGGCCCATCCCGATCAGACTTCCCCGTCGACTCTGCCTCTCTTCCTGGGTCATGTATTCCCTGCCCAATCATGTATAAGGACAACAATTTTGTACAGTAAAATATGATATTGACAACTAATATTGCGAAAGCATAAATTATTTCTATCCCTCCATAAAGCCCACAAAATCACCCCAGTGGTGATATCCCATAATGTCTTATATTCTTTCCTAATATTAATATCTCTCCAGTTCCCCATAGGTCTTGTATGCTCCTCGGCGTCTCTATCGTGTGGAAACCCAACCCAAACACTTCCCAAACTAAGGCGGCTCTAGGGCATTGAATAAAAAGATGGTTAGTGTCCTCCTGGTTACACTGTTGGCATGTTATGTCTATCGTGATATTACGCTTCCTTCGGTTTGTTTTGGTCAAAATCGCATTGTGGAGAACCAGCCACGAGAATGCTTTGACCTTGCTCGGGTTGCGACTTCCATATGATCTTTGCATGATTGTTTCTGGTTCCCCCATCGTTCAGCACACCGTACATGGACGATACAGAGAACGTCTTTGCTTTCCCTCTATTCCACTCTCTTACGTCAGATTCTCCTCTAGTTGGCCTATCTGCTCCTTTCAATAATTCTTTCAAATCTCCCAGTTGATTTTGTCCCTTATTTGTTAGACTTTCTCCGTCTAAGATTCTCCAACTTCTATTCCTCCATCTTTCGTTGACAAGGTCATCCCCCGTGTCTACTTCGTTAGCCAGATCTGGGAAAAGCGATTGAAATGTATTATCCCCACACCATTTATCCTTCCAGAATCTAGTGTTATTCCCATTTTCTATTTTGCATAACGTGTTAGCGTGGAAAGCTTCCTCCAGTTTTTCAATCCCCTTCCATAAAAATGAAGCCTTGCCATGTCTACTTTTTCCTCCAAATTTGAAGATTTTTTGCCTTTTATATCTCATGAAAGAATTGCTCCACCACGCTTTCCTTTGCTTGTGCATCTTCCACCACCATTTGGACAGAAGTGCCTTATTCATACCTCTTAGGTTGACAATCCCCAATCCTCCAAACTCCTTCTTGCATACTCTTTCCCATTTCATGAGGTGTATCCCCTTCCCATCCACGTTTCCTTTCCATAGGAATCTCCGCATGCACCTATCAATTCTTTTAATCACCCATGTGGGGACCTCATATATGGACATAAGGTAAGTTGGAAGGCTACTGAGAACAGAGTTGATTAAGGTGATCCTACCTCCCAATGAGAGAAACTTTCCTTTCCATCGAGCCAGTTTCTTCTCAATTTTTTCAATTAGGGGCTCCCAGTCCTCTTTTTTCATTTTACCCGGTCTTAAGGGAGTCCCTAGGTAACGCATTGGGTAATCTCCCTACCCGCACCCTATTAAGGATGAGGTTACCTCCATTGAGCTCGCTCTGTTATCACTCAGACCAACCACACAGCTTTTTTGTAGATTGACCATCAGTTCCGACCAGTACTCAAAACTTCTCAGCATAGTTCTAATAGCCAAAATTTTCTCCACTTTGGCCTCCCCGAACATCAGGGTGTCATATGCGTACTGCAGGATAGAGAGCGGTCCATCTATCCCCTTCACTTTGACCCCCTTGATTATACCTCTTTGTATTCCTCTTTTATTTATCTCCGTCAATCCATCGGCTATGATCGAAAAAATCAGTGGCGACAATGGGTCTTCCTGTCTGAGGCACCTCTTGCATCTAATTTCTGCCCCACTCTCTCCATTAACTAGGATAAAAGATTTTCCGTTCCTGACACACATCTTCATCCATCTCTTTCATTTTTCTCCAAACCCGTTAAGGTGATGTGCTTCATCCACACAGTCTCATTTGACCGTATCATATGCCTTTTCGAAGTCTAGTTTCAACATGAATCCATCTATTTTATCCTTGTTTCCTCAGAAGACCATTTCATGGGCTGATGCAATACTGTCCATAATATCCCTTCTTTTAACGAATCCGCTTTGAGACGCATCTACGTTGTCCGCCATATGAGGTGATAGCCTATTGGCCAGCACTTTGGTGATGATTTTGAACGAGCCGTTAAGAAGACTAATCGGTCGTAGATCCTTAACCCTAAGAACCTCTGACTTTTTCGGAATCAGCACCACATTTGCTTAGTTAAGCCGCTCTATCTGAGTCTCCTGATCATGAAACTGTTGGAAAATATCTAGGAAATCCGTCCTGATGATGGGCCAATAAGATTTGTAAAAGAAGATAGGAAATCTATCAGGCCCTGGAGCCTTGTCCTGCCCCAGGCTCTTGACTGCCGCCATGACCTCCTCTTCGCTGAAGGGCCCCTCCAAGCTCTCGCATCTATCTATTCTCGAATCGCTCCACATATCGCGGTCAAGTTCGCATCTAATCCTCCTTTTCTTTCCCAATAACTCTTTGTACATAGCATCTATGTGACTTCTAATGGCCGTGCTATTCTCTGTCCACAGTTCTCCTACCAATAGTCTCCCTATATGGTTCTGACGCCTTCTCCCGTTAGCCACCTTGTGGAAAAAAGCCGTGTTAGCGTCCCCTTCCCTTAGCCACTGAACCCTAGATCTCTGTTTCCAGTAGCATTCCTCCATTTCCCCAATTATATGAAGTTCGGCTCTACACGAGGCCAGCTCTTGGAATTCTATCTGTTGCAAAACTCTGTCTTCCTCCATAGATTCCAATTCCTGAGCCCTATTGACCAGCCACTCTTTTCTTCTTCTATTTTCCTCATTTTCTTTCCTTGCCCAAATACGTAGGCATTTCCTAAGTCTTCTAAGTTTGAGAATCCAGTTCGATATCGTGTCGCCTGCGGTGGTAGGTACTTCCCAAGACGTCTGTACTATCTTTCTAAGATCCGCATTGTATGACCATGCTTTCTCAAACCTAAATTGACGTATTTGGCCTTTGGCCTCTCTTTCCCCTTCCAAGATGAGAGGAATATGGTCTGATGTGGACCTAGGACTTGATCTTACTGACGCCATTGGGAAGAGGTCCTCCCAGTCCGTTGACACTAGTATGTGATCTAACTTGGCCAAAGTCGGGTTAGCCTGCATGTTAGACCAGGTAAATCTTCTATCGTTCCCCTGGATGTCAATGAGATTAAGGTCGTTAATGGTAAGGTTAAATCATTGTCTGTCTCTTTCTTCCGGTCCCCTCCCTCTATGTTCGTCTCTAAATCTTGTCAGATTGAAGTCCCCCTATCATCCATGGGCCCGCTCATGAATTTCTGATACCCCGAATTTCCTCCCAAAATTTCTCTCTGCGATTAGAGAAGCATGGACCGTAAACCGCCGATACCATATGCTCCCACCCGTCCCTTTTACGCCTGATCCTAATGGTGACCGAGTAGTTCCCTATCTCAGCATCTATCAAATCAAAAAACTTGGAATCTACCCCCAACACTATTCCCCCCGACATGCCCACTACTGACTTGAATCGCCAAACGAAGTCAGTAAGCGAAGACATGCCTTGTAATTCATTGGCCTGAGGGTCGACCATTTTGGTTTCGATTAGCGCGCATATTTTGGGTTTGATCCTAGAAATGGTGTCATTAACTAATCTTGCTTTAACCTTAGATCTCATCCCTCTAACATTCCAAAAGATGTAACACATAGATAAACACTATTGAATAATCTACCCCTACCCTCCTAGCAGCCTTACAGGCCCGCTCTATATAGCCAATCTGTAAGCCTCTTCTCTAATTATATTAACTCTCTTAAGTTGATCCGCATATGTCGCACCCATATCCAAACCAAAAATGCACGCATAATAAATAAGATTATCATCTGAAATGAAATTCAAAATAGAGAACATACCTCCGCACGCGGATGTTGGCTCCCTCGCCTTAGCAGCCGATCTAATAAGATCTCCCTCGCTCGGACCTTTCGCCCCCCAACGATCCATTTGTCTCTTACTCTTCCTTTTAACCTTATCCATAGTTCTGTCTCCCTCATCTGTTTCTATACTGTCACCTACCCCCGGAGTGAGCGCCTTTACTCTACTCTCGAACTCTCCCTCTGAATCCGAGTACCGAATGCCAACTCCTTCTAAAGTGCGAATTCTTTCATCCCGCCTTGCCTCATTCCCTCCGAATTCAGTTTCTTCATCCGACCCCTCGATAGTCCCTTTCCCTTCCATGTGCTCCCCCTCTCCTTTGACTACGCACTCTTCGACAGCCAACCCTTCTTCGTCAAGGACTCGATGAATCTCCCCTTGCTCATACCCATCTGTTCCTGAACGCTGGACCTCTTCATTTCCCCCCGACAATTGTCCCGTTTCTATTTGGCCTCTTGGCGTAGAAAGCCCAACATGCTTAGGCCCTTCCCCCACCTGAAATGGGCCTGGGCCCCTGTTAATGAAATTAGCGGTAATTTCTCTAACTGCGCTTTCCACCGCGCTTCTGAAGTCTGAGTTGGACAAGTTCAGCACATCCAGCTGTGTCTTCGTGGACCCCCCTGTCTCTATTGGACGGGACTCCGCCATACGCGCCGCTTCAGACTCTGAACCTCGTAACGCTACTGGATGACAACCGATTTGACACGCCGCTGATTGTCGCTTCACTTTCCCTTCAACATGTGACTGCTGCAAAGATGGGAAATCCGACCCTTTGATAATTGTCACTTTCCCCTGATCCCTTGTACTCCCACCATGTAATACCCCAGTTTGGCAGCGAACAGTCGACTGGTCGATCGTACAGTCGACTGGTACTGCATATTTGAGACGGATTTGAGAAGGATTTGAGAAATTTAGTCCCACATGGGAAGTTTACAAAAATAATTTGAGTATAAATACTATTAGCCAATGATCAAGAGTCACCTAATTGGTTAACCACCTTTTGAGAGGCAGCCTGTGGTGGGCAGTTGTACTACATAGTATCTAATTTGTCTTCTGAAAATATTAAAATTGTCTGAGTATTGGGGCGGGGCGTTACACATTATCCGCTGTATGCTGTTTTGGTTGGTCGAGATTTCTCCTCATCAGATCCACTGGCTTAGGTTCTTTTGCTCACTGAAAACCACCCAGACGCTCTTGATTGATTCTCGACAGATCCAACGGCATACCATCGTCGTCTACCTTAAGTGTAGACCTGACCTCCATTTTCGAGTTAGATCCTACTCTCTCTGGCGACTCTCTGAAGGATACCGATTTTTTCCGTTCAACGAGAATCTTAATCTCGTATCGCTCCTCATCGAATTGCGCTATGATCCCCAAAGGGATCAAACTTGTATCATCTGTGCCTATTTGTATTCTCGCAAACTCTCTCCTCTCCATCGTTGCCGTTGCTCTGTCTATACTGATGAGATCCCCAAACCCGTGCACTAAGTTTTGAAACCCTGTTTTCACCCAGCATTGAAGCAGCTCGTTGAACAATCGAACCCACACCGCCGAACGAGAGTCGATGCTCATCGCCCCCATTTTTCTCAACCACCTACTCATGGTGATGTAAAATTCATCACCTTCGAGGCTCCCGCTGGCCAGTAGCTCCTTCGTTATTTCCTCCGATTTGCAATATACCATCAAAGAATCCTCTTTCATTTTCTTGATGATCCAGTCTAATCTAGAACATGGACGAACCGCCACTGAGAGTAGTTCCTTGATTGCTTCAATTGATGGATGTCCAGTGTAATTGAATGGTTCAGTCGACCCCCGAACTCCGCCATGATGGGTGTCGGCGTGATAATCGCCCTCGCAATCCTCCTCTGACAGTCATTGCTTTCCTCCGAATGAAGTTGCTCTGTTTTGGGGATCTCTCCTCTGCTCTGGATCAGGGAGCCTGTGTGTGCGGATCCGATCACTTTGGTCGCCTTGTCGACACCCTTAAACTTATTACAGTCCTTCGAGATGTGGCCGAACTGCTTGCACGCGTAGCAAAACCAGTCATTGGTACACTCGTGGATCGTATGACCCTTCCCTGCACACTTGTGCCATTGCAGCTGCTTCGAAGATCGTGCAAGAGCGGAGGAAGAGGAGGAGCTCAGCGCTTCCGCCTTTTTTACTCGTTTGGGCTTATACAAAATTCATTCCCCTTCCTCGTCCTCTTTCTTCTTCATAATCTCCGTCTCCGTCGAAACACCCCCTCTGCGAGTACCGTCACCTCCGATCTCACCCATAGACCTCTTCGTGGCTTGTAGGTACGAGCCTCTATAGTTGTGCTGCACACCTTTCGGAGCACTCTCCCCTACCGGCGACCCTCTGTGCGAGCTCCCCTTAGTAGCCACTCTATGTCCCTCTTCATCAGCACCTCTATGCGTCGGACCTCTATGGTCGCGACGACCCTCCCTCGAGCTCTGGCACATAGAACCTCTAGTACCTTCACCTCTAGCAGAGCCCTTTCCTCTCACCTGAACCCATCTCTCAGTTTCCTCATCCCTACCCCTCTTCATCAATGGGCATTGCGAATGGGAGTTTTCTTGGTGGAACTTGGACACTGACGACCTGTGATAGTGAGTTGGTTGGTAGCTCCTCTCTTCTCCTTTCATCTTTTTTCCCAAGCTGTTGTTGACAATAGTATAGCTATATAATTGTTGATTTACTGTTTACAAGGCTTTCCGTATGCTGTATTGTTCTGAAGACGTGCCGTAGGCACGTGCCCACGGGCAAATATAGTTTATCTATATATTAGGAAATTTATCATAATGTCAATGATCAGTGCATTGGTGATTCACTCTGTTCATCACGATCTCCAATATCTATAAAAAACATCAAGTGGTTTGGAAACTTTTTAGTCTCTCATCAAGTGTTTGCTATATGTTTGATATCGTTCCTTATGCAACGTTTTGATGGATGAGTAAGAGCTCTCCAGACCACTGAGTTTCCATGTATACACATCTTATGTGACTGTTTGATATTGTCTGGCTTGAGTTGAAGTGTTCAAAATTTTGTTAATTAGTTTGATCAGTTTGTTAGTTTTTTTATTTTGTTAATTCTGTTGCAAAATTTGTATCAAAGTTCTGTTTATGCTTATTTTATGCATTTATTTTGTTTTTAGGCTTTAAGTTATCTATTATTTCTGTCCATTCAGAGTTTCTTCTTAATTATACATTCTGTTGTGAGTTTACTTTTGCCTTCATTCTCTTCTATCTCAGAGCTAGAATCATCCATGTTCTTGTGGTTTCAATTACTAGGCCTACCTCTCCTCTTGTTTTGAGGCCTCGTATGGTATGAACACCCCATGAAAAATTCAAAGCGTTCATCTTGTTCTACATGCTTAAGATAGCCTAATGGAGTAATATCAAGTTTTTTTATTTTCCTCTCGTAATGCTTTAGGCTTATGGTCCTAAGGACTTTTACTTATAATTAACAATTTCAATTCATTCTTTTCCACTGAAGATTTACCTTGTGCTTTTCCTATTTACTGTCTTTGGCTTGATTATTCTGTTGAAGCTTTTACTTTCTGTATCTAATTCGGATTTATTACCATCTGCCACTCGAACTTAAAGGACATTTTACTATATCAAAGCATGATGTCGTAAATAGTTAAATACTTAAAAAGCCTTAACACCTCTTTTATCTGGATGCAAGAATCACCAAGTACAAATTCATGGTCAGAAGTTTGCTGCACTTATTTCCTTGGACTAGTTTGTTTTATGTTTTACATTGATTGAAGGGAGAGTCTGATTGTCTCAAGTTACAAGTACCTAAAGAAAAAAAATTGTTATATGTCTTTCAAATCTAAAACCCCAAACCTAAATTTAGATTGTGGGCTAATAAATGTTTCCTTGAGTGAAGTGGTACCAAAAAAATTCTCTGTCAAAAGATTTGAAAAGAAACTTCCTCCTTTAAACTTGGGCCTGATGAAATAACACCTATTTAAGGAACTCTTTTACTGGTTGTCAAGAGGGGAGGAAATTTTTCTTTGTTCTCAGTTACTATCTTTCGCTTCACTTTATATTTTTATCCAGCAAATGTTATGATTGTGTGTTTGTTGTGATTGCCTATTTGCCTTGGTATGTCTTTGTTCATTTATAAAAGGTTATAAAAATTATTAAGAAATAACTGCGGCATCATCTTAATGTTCGGTGTGTTTCTACTGTTGTATCGTAGTTCTCTTATTGGCGTGCTTTTCAGCCCATTTTTGGATTACTTTTTTGTAATCTTCTTTCTGTTTTACAACTTTGTTGTATTTTCAGTCTATTTTACAACTTGTAAAACCTCTTGTGATTTTGTCTATAACTTACTATTTTTATTGATTTATATATTTTTTGATAGCTGGAGCCGTTTGGCTCTATCCGATATATCAAAAAAAAACTGCGGCATCATCTTGGGAATGGTAGATATCTTTGACTTATTTTTCATACTACTATTTAAAAAATGTTGCAAAAATTATTTGCATAAATTGTTCAACGTACTTGTTACCTTAAAAAGGCCGTCACGCTAAAAGTGTTCATGTATGAAATGCGGATGTAGCAGGTGCCCACACTAGATACTACAACAACAACAAACCTTTCATACCAAAATTTTTGAGTCAGCTATATGAATCCTTCTTCTTCACTCAGCTATATTAGCTTCTATTGAGGGTCACTGCTTTGTCAAATTAACAAACTAACATTGTCGGTTTCATTGCATGTAACGAATCTGACCGTCTTTTCTGGGAGGCCGGCCATCTGCAATCTAACACAACCGGCATCCTTCTTTATCCTGACTTGGGCAGACCGATTGAGACTTTAACCACATTACTCTGGCAGGTGCCCACATTAGGTATACATTTTTTCTTTTTCTTTCATGATTCAGTAGATATGCATATATGTGATATATATTGTGTAGTTAGATGCAATAAAGTTTTTTTTTTCTTAGGGTTCACTTGTCTCATATAAAGTCACCACCAAAACCTGGTAGACTTAGCTATTAATCCAGCTATATATCCTTCTTCTTTCGTATGTCTAAGCCCCATTTGTAGTGTGTTTGGTGAAGTTTTCATGTGTTTGGTGAAATATACAGCTCATTAGTTCATTCTACACTTAAAATAGAAAAAATAGAAAAAATAGAAAAAATAGAAAAATATTTCTTGGCCCGTCAATTGACCATGATTTTCATTAGTTCCTTTGGTGATGAAAATATAGTTTGTTATTCAAAATCATGGCAATTTTATGGGCCTGTAAGAAATTTGTTTGTAGAGCAACTTGTTGTGTAGTGGAAGAGTCTCACTTTATTTTTTTATGAGAAGTGATTGAGGTGTAGGAGAATTTCATAATATTTTAAATGGAGTAGGAAGTTGGAATTGTACAGATTAATGTGGAGTGAGTATGAAATATTGTTAATCTATAGTAGAAATTAGGGCATGAAGAGCAGGAACTCACCACCTCTTGAGAAAGTTTGTCATTGTGAAAAGAGTGTTCGATTTGTTGCAGATGCAATATTTCTTGAGTTGAACGAAATAAATGATTTTTACTTGTAATTTAATTTGCAACAGAGAAAGATATTGCAGTTGAAATTGTAATAGCTACTTCTAACCGAACCAAATTCGCACAAAGCTGTAGTCTATAGAAGTTTGAATCCTTACAAAATTTTGGATTCACCATTCAAATTATACATTACTCAAACATTTCTCTTTAACCCTTAACAACATATAATTTTAGTTAGAGAAATGTTCCAGAGCGCACTAGGCATCTGTGTGAACTCGTGTGCACTCGGTCTTTCTGCCTTCGCATCGACGACTCGAACCGTTCACATTGATCTACATATCTAAATTAGTCTAAATATGTAAAATCAAATCAATTGCAATTTATTTGCCCATCCATCATGTGACTATAAAAAACAACAATTTTCAATTATACAATTTTGTAACACTTCAATGGATGGGTAAATAAATTTCAAATAATTTGATTTTACATATTTAGACTAATTTAGATATGTAGATCAATGTGAACGGTTCGGATCGTCGATACGAAAGTGGGAAGGCTGAGTGCACACGGAGGCCTAGTGCACAACGCAACATTACTCTTTTAGTTAAGGATGATTTGGTGGCAGTAATTAATAAAAATATGCTCATGGTGCTAACATGCCAAATTCTATACAATGTTGAAGGAATCAATTAACTGACTTTGCAATGAGCATTTCATCCATCAATATAATCAAAAGGAATTTCCTAGTCTCCTTCATCTTTGATTAGCCTCAAAGTCTAAACCAAAACGTTAAGAAAAAGTTAAACAATTAGTATACAAACAAATAAAAAGACAAGGAAATTTGATTTTGTGCCCCATTTTCAATAGCACTTACATTCACACCCTCAGAGTTCCAAAATAGTGAATAATGTATTTGTATTTCTTAAGATGCACTCTTAAGATAAATGCATTGTTTAATTTTCTTATTGAATTATCTGTAACTACTATAATTTTTTAAAAAAATTTTGAACAGTTACAACAGGGGTTTAATCTTTAAAGTGCACTAGATTATTTTATTCAGTTATCAATAGATACCTCAATTATTTCTCAATTATTTTTCATCAGTTTTTAAGTTTTGTAAACACATATGTAGTTCATATGTCTATATCTTAAGTAATGCCTTATTTATTCTTTCATATGTATAATTGGTATCGCCAATAGATGCCTCACCAATTTTTTTCCAAAGCATTCTAACTATATCAAATCATTAATTCATTGAAAGGAACACCCATTTGTCTGTTAGAGTAAAACCACACACATTCTTATCTTATTTTAATGTAGCATGGAGTATAGAAAGAAAGTCAAAGGGGCTAAAGACAGTCACAATCAAATAAGGGTTTAGATATACTTTCCCATCCACAAAACAGGGGGTTCGCTTTCAAAAATTGGGTACAAAAGTAATTTTCCTAAATATTCAAATAGTAGGTTACAAGTTACAACCCCCACATTCAATGGTAGTCTACAAGAAACCCCCTCAAGAAAGCCACACTTCACCAAATTCTCCCACCTAATCTCCCTTCTTCTTCTTCACCCAACCAATAACAAAAGAAGGAAGAAGAATATGTCTCTTCTTCCTAAACACCCCTCCCTCCTCTCCTCCTCCTCCTTCACAATGAAGCCAACCAATCGAAAACCGGCAAGTGGCCTCTCCATCTCCCTCCTCATCCTCTCCCTCCTCCTCTTCACCCTCTACATCTACACTGACAACGCCCGTTTTCTAGCCAACTTCTCCTCCTCTACATCTACACCAAGACCAACACCAATACCAAACTCTAACCAACTCAACCAAGAAGAAGCCAACATCGAAAACACGAGGAAGACGAAGGAGAGAGAGTACTATGGGAGGATGGTGGAGAGCATACCGGAGACATGCGATATATTTACCGGAGGGTGGGTGTTGGATAACCTCTCCCACCCTTTGTACAAGGAGGAGTGTGAGTTCTTGACTCAACAAGTCACTTGCATGAGGAATGGGAGGGAGGATGATACTTATCAGAAGTGGAGGTGGCAACCAAGAGATTGTTCATTGCCAAGGTGCACACCATTAGGGACAATTGCTTCCATTCCCTTCTTTTCTATCCCATTTTCTTCATATTTATGTAGCTTAATACTCCATTTGAGCTCATATACACATTCGGAATGTGATATATAACTTGGTTATGTGGTTATTGTCTTAAATTTATGATATAAGTAATATATTGTATAAGATAAAATGGGGTTTTCAAATAGGGGTATGGATACAATTTCACCTAATTTTTTTTTTTGCAATTTTTCTTTTGAGGTTTTGATTTTTGTTATGGAAATGCAAAATTAAGTTGTTAATGGTGGTTTTTGTATTGGTTAAGCATAGGTTTGATGCAAGGTTACTTTTGGAGAGGTTAAGAGGGAAGAGGTTGATGTTTGTTGGTGACTCTCTCAATAGGAACCAATGGGAGTCAATGGTTTGTTTGGTTCAATCTGTGATCCCACCTGGCAAAAAGTCCAAGACCTATAATGGGTCCCTCAATATTTTTAGAGCTGAGGTAAATATGATATGACTCACATGTTTGTTTCATGTAGTACAATCCGTATTATGTTTTAACTCAAGTACCGTAGTCGTGTAATGTGTGAAGGAGTATAATGCTACGGTCGAGTTCTATTGGGCTCCATTTCTGGTCGAGTCCAACTCTGACGATCCGTCAATGCATAGCATCCTGGACCGTATCATAATGACTGATTCAATCGCGAAGCACGGACAGCATTGGAAAGGAGTGGACTATTTGATCTTCAACACCTACATTTGGTGGATGAATACAGCTAAGATGAAAGTCCTGTAAGTCTCTCTTTCGGTGCCATTCCATCATGTTTCATTAAAAAGAAAGTTTTATAAGGTTGATGATAAGTACTTGATTCAAGGTGATCGATTTAGTAATTAAGGGGGTTTCTGTTTGGGATTGTGCTGATTAGGCGAGGATCGTTTGATGAGGGATCGACGGAATTTGATGAGATTGAGCGGCCAATAGCTTACCAGAGAGTGCTGAGGACATGGGCTAGATGGGTTGATGATAATGTCGATCCACAGAGGACTTCGGTGTTCTTCAACAGCATGTCTCCTCTTCATATCAGGTACCTACTCTAATTTCTGCGAAACTTGCGTGCATTACAACTATCCACTCATAATAACTACTCATTCCTCCCCAAATCACAAAAAAACATAGATGACTACATAAACAGCTCGACGTATACAAGGAAAAGATTGCCGAGGAGTGTTGGTTACTACTTCTAAATGTTGGTTAAAATTTTCTTCTTTGTATAGGGAGAATATAGTGTTGACCTTCTCTGTTTCTCTGTAATTCAGAACTGAACATGATGAAGAATTTGGTGAAAAAGAAACAGGGAAGAACATGCACTAAATAATGTGACTGTGTTAGCTAAACCCACATGCAACAAATATAAGAAATTAATTAGGTGATAGCAATCACAACTTAGGGAAGCATATCTCATTTAAAATCACATTTGCATAGCAGTTCTTCAAAAATCAATATTCTATTGCAGTCTGATACTTACATTTTATAATTCTTGTTTATCAGAAGAAAAAAAAGTTGAAATTTGGTTATGATTTATTACATATTAATCCTTTAGAATGACTATATGTCATGGAATGTTAGAGAATATTAAGAAAATTAATAATAGTTTATGAAGGACTAAGATACAGACATGAATCTGTTAGGGAATAGCAGGTTTAGGGGCAGGCTTATCATTTTATAACCTTACATTATTGTGGCATTCATCACCATCACATGGACCCATAATTGACTATTTATATGACAAGTTCTGTTTTATGAAACTACTAAATAATCAAATGTAGAGTGTAGGAAGAAAGGATTACATCGATCTTTTAGAACCTAACATGCCGTTTTTCAGATAGGAAGGAAAATTTACGCAGTCTTTTCTCAGATAACCATGTAAAATTTACGTGTTTTTACTGATTTTACTGTTAGCAGTACGATCTAATAATAAAAACGACAACAACATGATGCAAGTGACGAGTAAAAATTTCTGCGTCTGTATCGAATGTGTCGAAACACAAACATTTTCGGGAAAAATTATAAAAATAATAGAATACTAGAGTTGGCTTTTTCATACCTGAGAAATCTATTTTGAATAATTTTGTTCCACACAAAATAAAGCTGGTCACCTAATCAACAAATAATGCTCCTTTCTAGAAGGTTATCAAGACTTGAAATCAAGTAGAAAATTCAGAGATGGTGATCATGATTTGCGTGTGTTTGATAAAAGTCCAAACAGTTAGGCTCCTAATTCAGATGTTGACAGTTTTGAAATTATTGTGAAGATGAGATGGAATGCATATCCTTAATGTAGTATTGATGTATATACATAGGAATCATATTAGAGCATCCATAGTCGTGATTGAAAAAAAATAGCAAAATGTATATTATACATATAGCAAAGTGGAGTTTGCTGCGGTGGTGAAATGCTATAATATAGCAATCAAATATAAAATATGATTGGACGAAACTCTAAGTTCTGTCCTGCGAAAAAATAAAATTTCAGCGCATTTTAAATAAATAAGTTGAATATTTTAATAATTTTAAAGGTCAGACACAACTTGAAGCTTCGTCGGAGGCGAGTATTTTTTTTTTTACCATGGGACGGAACTTCATGGACAGCACTTGAAGTTCTGTCCAAGGTGTTTTTTAATATATTTTTTAATTTCTAATATATTTTTTGAACAAAAAAAAAATCTAATTTTATCGGACGAAACTTTGAGTTCCGTCCGATATAATAAAAAATTAAATTTTTATTTGGGACGGAACTTGAAGGTCCGTCCTCTATAATATACATATTTTTATATCGCCTCTCAAATATAGCAATCTTCTGTAGCGATTTTGCCAAAATATGAATAAATAGCAAACGACTATAGATGCGCAATTGCTAATATGGATAATATGGAAATTTAGCAAACGACTGTGGATGCTCTTATAAGATCAGTTGGCCTCAATGTCGATTAAGTTCTACAACCGGACCTTTGACATCTTGATTTGGTTAAGACAAAGTGCTTGGTGAACTACTCCCATCATTGATCCCAATCCTTGATATTTCATCTCTACAACTCAATTTTTCATCAATCACTTTCATAATTTCATGTTAGTACATTAGAAATGCAGAACCCATGTCAAACTCTTCTTAACAAAATTTGTTCACCATGGTTGGATACAGGAGCATAGATTGGGGCAATCCCGACGGAGTCAAGTGTGCGAAGGAGACTCTTCCAATAATCCCCAACACGACGCACCCACTCTTTGTAGGCACAGACAGGCGAATGCACGTCATTGCAAACAACATGACACGATCCGTCGCTAGTGTGCCTGTCAACTTCCTTGACATTACGACGTTGTCAGAATACAGGAAGGATGCTCATACATCGGTACATACTATACGACAGGGCAAAGTACTGACACCTGAGCAGAAGGCTGACCCCAAGACTTACGCCGACTGCATCCACTGGTGCTTGCCAGGACTCCCTGACACATGGAACGAGCTGTTGTATGCAAGAATCGTTTCCAAGCCATGGCGCTAGCGATGCTTGGCTTGTGTTTGGAGATACATATATATTTTTTTTTGGAATTTTTTTATATCGATGTTCTTTAATTTCTTTATTCTTAAGCAAGTTAACAAATTCTTAGAGAGCTGGCAAACCAGGGTTCACTCAGAGGTTCTCTAATACCTGCAAGGTTACAACTAAATACATATACACACAAATACATATCTCTACAGGTTGGGTTACTTTGGTAAATATTTTCGAAAGTGGACCTGTTTGGTAAATATTCCCGAAAGTGGATCAGTTTGAAAATTATTTTCTTTTCACTTATGGACTAACTTGGGTAAATATTTTCGAAAGTGGACCTGTTTTGTAAATATTTTCGAAAGTGGACCTGTTTTGTAAATATTTTCGAAAGTGGATCGGTTTGGAAATTATTTTCTTTTTACCCTTTTCATTATCCTTCAATTTTTTCCACGTGCACGTGTGCACGTGTATGATACTTGTACATACTAACGTATATACATACTTACATACTTACGTAACATAGCATAGACAAACGTATTTGTAAGTGCATCTCTAATCTCTAATCTCTAATATTATAATGGGATAGTTGGAATTGTAATGTTGTCAACATACAAAACGCACGTTAAACTCTAACTCTTCCATTAATTACAACAAAAATGCACAAATAAAAAAATCCACCTATTTAAAACGTGCAACATATGTGCAAAATAAATTTACATTATTTTTTTAACACTAAATATACACATGTTGCACGTACAACTCAAATTCTACTTACAAACACGTGCATTGCACGTATAAATTGTAGCTTTTTCTTCAAAATATTTTTACCAATTACCTGCAACGTACGTCCAACTCCAAAACTATTTCTTAACGCGTAAATCGCACGTGATAATTCTCCAACTCTCATCAAAACGTGCATCGCACGTGAAAAATCCAAGTACTGATGATTTGATAGGGCATGATGATTTGATAGGGCAAGACGAACTTTGTCAACGGCAAGAGGTACACATGTTAGAAAAAGATCTAATAAACCTTAATTACCTTTATTTCATATAATTACCTTTATCTCTACTACTATTTAGTATAATTTGTCCATATCCCAACCCGTGCAACGCACGTGCTGGTATAATTTTTTTGGTTCTTTTCATACCCCCCTCACTCCCCAAATTTCTCCACGTGCACAACACGTGTATAATACTAATTTCATATAATGAATGAATGGTTTGCCAAAATGGGCCTCTAAAGAGTATTCATAGTCGTTTACTAAATTGCCATTTTTGTCATTTTATAGCAAAGAAGTCGTTGCTGCAGTTATTTGCTATTTTACTATTTTTTTGCATTTTTGCTACAGTAGATTGTTGTATTTGAGAAACGATTTGGCAAAATATATATTACAGGCGTCCCAAATATTTTATTATATTTTTTAATCCATCGGACGAAGCAAGTAGGAAAAAGTTGAATTTTAGCTTTAATTAGTTATGTATTTAATTCGATAATTAATTAGTTAATTAAATTATTTAGATAATTAGTTAAATAATCAGTGCGATAATTAAGTTTAGTTAGATAGTTAGTTAATTATCCCAAAACAGTGAGACTTGACAAAACACCACATGTTTCTCTCACTTTTACTTAGACTAGTAATCTGCACGTTGCGATACACGTTCTAATCAATTTATTTTATAAAATAAATAATAAGGCGTAATCTTGCATTGAACCTGAGACATCTCCATACTTATCACATACTCTTTACAAATTACCTCTAGTGACACAAACTTTTATTTTATACTAGTAATTTACACTTGCGAGGCACGTCTTAATAAATATAGTTTTTTAAAATAAAAATTTAGACACAGTCTGGATTTGAACTTAGAACCTCCTTTATAATAGTTATGCACGTGTATTGCACGAGTTGGTAGATTGACAAAATATTTACAAATGACACTAAGGCCTTCTCCCATTATAATATTAGAGATGAGCGACACTTGTGTAAATAATTATGTCGTAAATAAATTTGAACTTTGATGGAATTTGAGGGTATTATGGTAACTAACAACAGTTGAGTAAATGAATGGTTGATATAACTCCCACTTAAAAAAGAATGGTTTAGATTAGATGGTTGAATATCTACAAATTACCGGATGCATACAAATGACAATCCCATTATAATAGCATAGATAGTTAATTATCCCAAAAGACCTTGTTTCTCTCATTCCAATTGGTGCAAATTCAATGATACATTAACTAAAGTTACATACAATAACAATTTCAAAAGGGTTTTTAACATGTTTACCCCTAACAAATATGATAATATCATATATACCCCTCACAAATCTGTATTTTCGTATATACCCCTAACAATTTGGACTTTATTTCATATTTACCCCTATGTTAGATATCACTAAGTTAACCATGATTTTACCCTTACGAGACAAATAGAAATCAAATTAAAATATCAAATTAGACTATCAAATGAGAAAAGATTTAACAGTTTTAAGAAAAATATATGAGTAAGATTATAATCTATCATTAAAAAACAAGACTGATGGTAAATTTGAAGAAGTGACATGAGAAAGAATATGTAGTTCTCAAAGATGCATTGTTAGTTTATCCATTTCATGAAGAAAAATGAAATTTTTTTAGAAGAGTTAATAAGTCTTGGTTGGATTAACAATTGCCCGGATTTACAAGGATGAAAAAGATAAAGTTTGAATGGTAGAGAATATAATATTTTAGTCATTTTTCATCAAGTCCTTTAAAAAAAACTGAAAATTCTCTATCGTTTTGTGTTTTTTTAACTAGAGGGATAATTAAGAGAAATGACATATATTGTTGGGGACATATATGAAAATACATATTTATAGGGGGCATACATGATATTCAAGTATTTGTTAGGGACATACATGTTAAAAACCCATTTCAAAATGGCCCATATTGGATCCGGATTCGTACCATCATAACCCTTATCGGAACCGGGCTCGTACCAGAGTACACTTCACTCTCCCGCTCCGCCACGCGCAGTGCACTTGCTTACACCCTCGCCGCCTTCTATATTAAAGATCCAAAATTCCCAAATCTCGATATTAAAGATCCCACCATTTTCTAGGGTTTCGATTCCAATCCCGATAGCGATGTCGGACGACGAGGCGCAGGAGGAGAAGGAGCTCGATTTGTCGACTCCCGATGTCGTCACCAAGTACTAGATCGCCGCCGAGATCGTCAACGGTAATGATCGATCGATACCTCAATTTCTTGATTTTTCTATTTTTGGGTGATTTTTGATTGATTTTTGAGGAATTTTACAGAGGCGATGCAGTTGGTGGTTGCGGAGTGTAAGCCGAAGGCGAAGATTGTGGATATATGTGAGAAAGGAGACAACTTTATTAGGGAGTGAGTGTTCTTTTTGCTGGTTTTGGTATTTATTGTTCATTTGTTTGCTGCATAATTTTTCATGGGAGTTTGGGAATGAACGGGGGCAATGAATGATCAATGGCATTGCATGGAATTTAGTAGATTCTGTAACATTCAATGAGTTGGTTAATGTGTCTCATATTTCATGTTAGGATGTGTTTGTACGATTTGTATTTTTTAACATATATATGTAAAAATCTAATTATTTCCTCAATAAACTAAAGTGTTCAAGCAATCGGCAATGCTTGTTTTACTACATTGGTACTATAAGAAGAGGTGCCGAATTTACTACTTTCACACACTGCAAGAGAGAGGGCGGTGCCCAGGGTGCAGTGCCCTCAAATGGCTTTTTTTTGCATGTGAGAATTAGTGCCCACAAATAGTTAAGGCAAAAGTGTTTTACATGCTTTCCACATTCTGGAGTGTAGTAGTGTGAAAGGTGTGGGACCCACAAAGCAATTTTTTGTTACGGGGGATAATGCTTCATGAACTAGTTTGATTATCAAGAAACAAGAATGTGGAACAGAGAATTGAATGAATGGTTGTGGAATAATTCTGCATAGTCCCACAACTTTGTGAAAATTTTGCCGTACTGATCCACTTTTTGAAAATATTTGGCGCCTTGATCAACTTCCGAAAATAATTAGCGAACTGACCCAGTTATGGACATGTCAGCAACAAACGTTCTTGGAGAGAACGGCATAGGTCATTTCGATACCGTTCTTCCCAATAACAGCATCTGTTTAAAAAAAAGTTTCATGCCGGCATCTGTTGCTTTTAGTCGAAAGAGCAAACAGTATCAAATTTTCGTTGAGGGACAAGTGTGAAAAGAATTTAACCTTTGCCGTTCTCTGAGAGAACGACAATGTTTATATTGATGCCGTTATTTTGAATAACGACATCAGTTAGTTTCTAATTTGCACAGTTACCTATACTCATATTCCCCCAAACCTTTCTCCTACCTCTTGTCATTCGGTTTTTTCTCTCTCTCTTCACTCTCGTAACCCACAAACCCTAGATCCCTAAATAAAAAAATTCCAACCATTGGAGTGCTCTAAAATTTCATATATCCTACCTCCTTACTACCACTCTCATTTCATTCTTCATCCACAACAATTTTTCAAGCTAGCGGCGGTACGGTCTAATTTGAAGGTCTTATTATCTTAACCGTATTATGAGTAGTGAATGATTTGAACATGTTTGAATTTTTATGGTTAGGTATGAAATTTGATATCTCTATTTGGTTATATTTTGGGGGTGAAGTAATTAAAGATCCCAAGATTGGATATTCTTATAGTGATGTTGAACCGGTAATTATTTGGGCTTCCCGCAACTTTATGTATTCAGAATTAATAGATAAGATATATGAAGTCACCAATTGGGATAGAAGTGAAATAAGTGAAAATCAGAGTCCGTTATGCTGCCGGTAAAGGGGATGTGCAATATTTCATGTTGGAACCCGTAGACAATGACAATTCTCTGAGGTCCATGATGGGTAGGACACTTGATCCAAATTATAGTTGGAACGCAGTTGAGTTATATATCGACCAAACGAGGCTTCCAAATACTAGACGGGTGGTTATTGAAAGACCAAAGCCCGCACAGACATTGAAACCATCTGCCGAATCACATGCTAGAATTTCAAATACAGTGTGGAATTGCAACTTTCATTTGACCTCTTGCAGATCAAGGAGGAGGTTAATAAAAAATGTTTTTTTGGAGCCCCAAGTCAAATCTTTGAATACTTCCACAAAGTGGTGACGAAACATATCACTTTCGTTTTTCAAATCTTTCCTCTAACTCGATCCGATCCCGTATAATAAGCGAGCTCTTGACTAGATCGCAGACATTTCTGCAACACCTCTAAGAGAGGAAAAAATAGTCCATTTTGAAAGCAAATATTGTCATAAGTCAACCTCTTTAAAATATGAATCTATCTGATTTAGAAGGGAAGAACTTGCATCAGTATCTCAGTTTCAATTCAAACATGGGTTTGATTCACACTCCATGTTTTCAGAAATATTTACCATCCGGAAAGAGGAATTTCTCCGAATACGAGCAGGTACATCCACTGATAGTCACAAAATATTTTGGGAGCCGGCATGGCAATGGAAGACTTTGACAATGCCGTTGTAAATAACGATTTGGTCGAAGAGGAAGAAGATGAGGAACGCGGTCTTGAAGATGATGATGAGGAGGTTGCCGTTGAAGCTCCGGTTGTTGATGTCAATGTTGATGTGCCGGTTAACAATGCCCGCGTGTTGCCAAGTCAGGACACAAGTGCAGCTATGCATGGATCTCAATCCAATGAATGGATGTCTCGTGCCACCATACATGAACATGGACAGTCTTCCGTTGGCTCTTCCAACTTGGATGAACTCTTCATAGGTCAAAGATTTCCAACCAAAGATGCTCGGTCCTTCCTCATTGCTCTAATCCCAACAACTGGTACTCGGTCCTTCCATCGAAGAATTTAAGGCATGTAGACCAGTTATAAGTGTAGACGACACTCATTTGTACGGAAAATATAAAGGCTGTTTGTTGATTGCTGTTTCACCAGACGCAAACGATAGGTTATTTCCATTTGCGTTTGTACTAGTTGACGGTGAAAGCATAGAGACGTGGACATGGTTCATGAACTGTATTCGGTGCTTCGTCACAGATCGTGTAGGTCTGTGTCATTTCTGATCAGCATGCCGGTATTTTATCAGCAATGCAAAATGAATTCGGTACATGGAAGGAACCATTTGCATATCATTGGTTCTGTATGCGGCATTTTGCTAGCAATTTTCAAAAAAAATTGGTTGCAAATTTTTGATGAGTAAGTTAAAGGTGATCGCGTGTCAAAATCAGTGGAAAAAGTTAGAGGAAAAGATGGCACAACTTGAAGCGAGCAATGCTGATGGGGCTAATTGGTTGAAGGAGAAAGCGATTGAGAAGTGGGCACTTTCTGCCTATGGAGGTCATAGATATGGTATAAGGACAATAAATCTATCGGAAGTTTTCAATTCGGTTCTAAAAGGTTCGTAGCTTGCCTGTCACCGCAATTGTAGAATGGATTTTTTTCGTCTAAACATGTATTTCACTGATCGCCATGAAGCCGCGCAGACGCTTATCAGTGAAGGTAAATTATGGGCATCACGCATTCAGGATCTTATTGATGTACGCTGTGGAAAATCCAATTTACATGAGGCAATAATGTTTAATAATCGGTCAGGTATTTTTGGGGTGAAAACGGGCATTAGAATGGAGAGTGGATATCGAAAGGGTGGACATTGGCACACGGTAGACCTCGAGAGCCGAATTGTACTTGTGGCAAATTTCAACTATATCACATTCCATGCTCTCATGTGTTAGCGGCATGTGCTTCCCGTGCGCTTGATTATCAACCATACATTGATGTCTTTTACTCTACCGGTTTATTAGCACAAACGTGGGCGCCAACTTACAATCCTATTCCAGATGAATCTTATTGGCCGACACAAAGTGGACCTGTGCTCATAGCCAATTCAAGTCTTCGTCGGGTAAAAGGGCGACCAAAGAGTACTCGTATCCGCAATGACATGGATGCTCGAGAAGGTGGGAGCACTGGGAAAGTTTGTTCGAAATGCGGAGTGAGTGGACACAATAGACGGAGTTGTAAGAATGTACAGAGTGTGGGGACTTCCCAGTCTACCGGCACTTGAACTTGTATCCCGTTATTGTATTAATGTTGTAAAATCTATCGTTAAGTTAGTATGAATTAGAGAGCTTTTGTTTTATGCTGTGTAATTTAAGTTTAAATAGTTAAGCATGAGATGTGGAGTGAATGGTTGTTGAATTTGAGTAAATTTGATTTCAATAATTTATCTCCACAAAACATGCACAAAAAACATGCTTTACTATTCATATAACGGATGCCGTTCTTCTGAATAACGGCATATTCAGAAGATGCCGTTATTCAGAGAAACGACTGTGAAGACAGAAAGAATGGCAGAAGTCCCAAAATTTTTGATTTTTGACACCTAAGAGATGCCGTTATTCAAGATAACAGCATTCTTAGGAGATGTCGTTATTCAAGATAACGACATCCTTAACTGATGCCGTTATTTTGGAGAACGACTGTGAAGAGAGAAAGTTTGGCAGATGTCCCAACTTTTCGAATTTTTCCATTTAACTGATGCCGTTATCATAAAGAACGTTATAGGATTCAGATGCCGTTATTTGCAATAACGGCGTCTGTTATTGCTGTTTTTCACTTAAAACATGCACAGACATGCACAGAACTCATACTCCACTTCAATACATGCACATTACACAATTTTGTCAACATTTTCCCCACATTTCACTCATCAATTCATCACTTCGCTTCAAGTTTTTTTCAACTCTTCAACTCCTCAACTCATCAATTCAACAACTCATCAATTCATCAAGTATTTCCATACACTTTAATATGACAAAAAAATTACTTCGAAGTGCTTCAATACATCAAATTCAAGCGCAGACTACCATTACACAATTTTCTCGTACACTTCAAATTCATGCACAGAATTCATACAACCCAAACACTCATCAAGTTAATTCAATTTTTTCAAAAACATACATTTACAAAACATCAAACTAGTAGTCATCAACATTTTCCTAGAATTACATGAAAACTCCATTAAAAGTACAACAACTGACGCATAAAGTTGATTCATGAAAAAAACTAATTAGGCGTATATTGTTGTGGCTTCCTCCTCTTTCGAGCCGGGACTTTCCTCCTACGATCCCCAATCTCTTGTGTCGCAGGAGCACTTGGACCAACATCTTCTTCTTGCCCATCTCCAACTACTTCAATCTCAGGGGTTGCCAATTCACTGTGTAGGAGGAAAGCGAACACTCTTACTCCTTCTCGGAGGATGTGAAGGAGTTTGTGGTTGTCTTCGAAGTGGGGCGGGGGTTCTGCTTCAACTGTTTGTTGTGGTGGAGGTGGTGCTTGGCCTACACTTTGTCGGGCCGTTTGAGTTGGTATTTCAGTTGAGCGTAGAAGGGCATCGAAGCACGAACCATCACCAACTTCTTTAAGAGAAGTACGACTTGGAAGTAGTTCTCTTGCCAATTCCTTGCATGCCTTCGATGCGTTGCTCTTCAAGACATGAGCACATTTCCTCGCAATGTCCCATGTGTTGTCAATCTATATTAGGAATAAAAATTATTAGTAGTAAACCAAACTTTTATTAAACAAACATAAGCAAAATGATGTGAATAAAATTTATTAACACTAAGATTACTTTACCATTAAACGATAGGAGGAAGCTTTTTGTTGATACATGGGCTGCGATGTGGAATGTGCGGGTGGTGGTTCCACTTGGTGCCTAGGTATCGGTTGTTGGATACCCGCGGGGAGATCCGTTCTTGGCGCTATATACAACCGTGTGATACGACGGTACCATGCCATGTACCCGGTTTGCAACGATCCGTCGTACGGCACAGTCCCTTCTACAACCAAGTCATACTTCCTCTCATTCCAACATGCTACATGAGCACGGTGGTGATCGGCCCAATCCATATTCGATAAACGACCTTGACCGGTAATATTGTGAAGTCTACGGTCGTACATTGAGTTTTCGGGGATGGGCTGCTGTGCATTGAATTGGCGGAGGACGCGATCGGGGTAATAGAACTCCGCAATTGAGAAATTTACAAGTGGAGGTTGTGTCAACCATAGTTGATTATTGGCAGTGCAAATGGGGGGTAGACGATGTAGCCTATCGTCTGTATACGGTGTCCAATGGACGTACTCTTCCCTCAGCTGATCGAGTTCATCCCTGTAATATGTGAGCACACCGCGTGGTTTATCTCTCCACGTGAGCTTACCCGTCCAGTACGCACCAAGAGGAGCTCTCAACGCTGAATTTTCATATTACACACTCCAACTATTTGAAAGTACCGTTACCTGGTGCCGGCCGAGATGTATTCGTTCCCAAACCATATTTGCAATATCCCCATCGGTCCGGTCATTTGGATCGACCCCATCGAACAATTGCACAGGGCACGGTAGAGGGAGGCCAGAGCCGTACTTCCCCAACTATATCGGCCGGCTCTTTGTATGTCGGAGATCAATGGAAGGTACATCAAATGCACTACATCACCAAAAGAATTAGGGAATAGAATACCTCCAATCATCGACAAAAGATAAGCCCGCGTATAACATTGAAGTTGGAAGTCCGTCGGTATGTCTGGCAGACTATTATTGAACTCCGTATACAGCCAAGAACATCGGATTGATTCCCCAACGAATACACCCTTATCATCTTCATCCACCTCGTGCCCAAGATAATCTCTTAACAATGCCACTTTATTGAACATCAAGTTGCCGGTGACGACCACCCCATCGATTGGAAGACCCGATATGACGGCTATATCTTGTAGGGTGACCGTCATCTCCCAAACTGGTAAGTGAAACGTGTGTCTCCGGCCTCCATCGCTCCACAAGAGCGGTAAGTAGTGCGTGGTCATATTTTACTTTCGCCAACTTCGACATTTCATAAAATCTGCTACTTACCAAATAATTTTGAATACGAGGGTGCGTCGGCAAGATGGTGTGCATTCGGAAACTCATTTTTTTGACATCTCCAGTCTAAACCGCCTGCGACCTATGATCATTTTGCAGATAAAGCACGGTAGGATCTAAAGGACCCGGATGTCCCCGTGGTCCATGCGAAGTACCAGATGAAGCACCTACATCATGGGAAGAAGATGGTTGTGTAGGATCCATTTGCCTGTCAACATTAAATATAACGTGTCAACTACAATATTAATAAACATTACGAGACTAAAGATACTAAAATTTGTACTAAAATATTACTAAACATTAACAAACAATCACCATCACAACATCTCCACACACTACAAATAGATGAATCTAAGTTCGCATGGATAGCAATATAGGTCATCCACATCTCAATCTCCTATAAAAATCACTTCACATATCTATTAGATCTAATCTACATCGATTTTACTATACTACCAATATAGCTCTTACTAATCAACAACAATTTCACAAACCCTAGATCAACAATTCAACATTTCACAAACCCTAGATCAACAACAATCCATAAGTACATTTCCACAATTACTACTTAGATAAAACAAATCTACAACACTTGTACTATACTACCAATGTATACAGCTCTCATACATCAAAATCAACATTGTAAAAAAAATTAGGGATTTTGAAAACTTACCACAAATTCGGATTCCGGATTCTTTCGAAAAGAAATGAGAGAATCAAAACTACAGTCTATGTTTAATTGTTGTTTGGCAACTTACAAATCACTCCAATAGTTGGGATTTTAGTAATTTATGATTTAGGGATCTAGGGTTATGGGAGTGAAGAGAAAGAGAGAATAGATCGAAAGACAAAGGGGGAAGGAGAAGGGTTTGGGGGCTCTGAATATAGGTAACTGTGCAAAAAGAAATTAAATGATGCCGTTATTTTGAATAACGACATCAGTATAATCGTTGCGGTTCTCTCAGAGAACGGTATAGGTTAATTTACTTTAACAATTCTCTCTCAGCTCACAATTGAGACTGTTAGATCTTTGGACAAAAAGTAACAGATGCCATTATTTGGAATAACGGCATGAAACTTTTTTTTTTCAAACAGATGCCGTTATTGGGAAGAACGACTTCGAAATAACCTATGCCGTATTTCCCAATAATGTTTCTTGCTGACGTGTCCTAAATAGGGGCAGATCGCTAATTGTTTTCAGAAGTGGGTCGGAGCGCCAAATATTTTCAAAAAGTGGGTCAGTACGACAAAATTTTCCAACTTTGTTTCTCTTCGTACCAAAGAAGTATAGCAAGCATAACCTTAGTACAACATGTAGTGAGTATAAAAAAGTCGTAAGTTACTAAACTAGGTTATTGGCATGTGCTATGCACCGGTTGTCTTTTCATAGTGTTGATTGTTTGGAGGTCATTTAATCCCTCCATTTGTAATTATATATCCCCAATTTCTTATTTAATAAATGAAGATAAGAGAAACGTATAAATTACATGTGGTAGGCCAAAGATTCCACAGACACCATTTTCTCGTTATCTAGTTGTAATGTTGTATAGATTTGTAATATATGGCAAAGTGCTTCAGCTTTATCACACAATTATCTTCTTAATTTTGATGTCCCAAAACACAGAAATAGTATACAAAATTTCTCCATCATCACAATTGTAGTTTGACACAAGTCCACACACTCAGAACAAAAATGAACTCTTAAAATTTTAAAAGATCGGAAACTTCTGAAAGGTGTGAGGTAGGAAATTACATTGATATTGGAATGCTTGTACTATTTTTGATACGATAGTCCATAGTTGTCATTTTTGTGAAATTTCATATTTCACTATTTTGGCATCCCCTGCTTTCGGTCATTTTCGTCAAATTTTGTATTTAAATATTTTTTGGCCTTAATTTGTGGGTATAGTCCACAGTTTCCTTCAATCTTGTGAAATTTTGTATTTCACTATTTTGACCTTATTTTGTGGGCAGTCAACAGTTTTTGGCCATTTTTGTGAAATTTCGTATTTCACTGTATTGGCTACATTTTGTAGGCTATAGTCCACATTTTTTGTCTAATTTCTTAAAATTTTGTATTTCACTAGTCCACAGTTTTTGATCATTTTTTTTAAATTTTGTATTTCACTGTTGTGACAATATTTTTTTGGCTGTCCACAGTTTTGGTCAATTTCGTAAAATTTCATATTTTACTGTTTTAACCTAATTTTGTACGCTACGTTTTTGGGTATTTTCGTCAAATTTTGTAATTCACTATCTTATCCTCAATATATAGATTATAGTGCATAATTTTTGGTCATTTTCATGAAATTTCGTATTTCACTGTTTTTGCCCAAATTTGTGAGCTATAGTTTATTTTTTCTTCTATTTTCGTCAAATTTTGTATTTCACTGGTTTGGCATCATTTTGTAGGTTGAAAGTTCGTAGTTTTCAGCTATTTTTGTGAAATTTTGTATTTCATTGTTTTGGCTATATTTTGTGGGTTATATAGTCCACAAATTTTGGCAAACTTTGTGAAATTTTGTATTTAACTATTTTGGCCAAACTTTGTGGGCTCGTCCACATTTTTTTTTTCATTTTTGTGAATTTTCGTATTTCACTGTTTTGACACCAATTTGTGGGCTATAATGCACAACTTTCTGCCAATTTCGTGAAATTTCATATTTCATTGTTTTCTAGCCTATTATCAAAGTTTTAAATCTCGGATTTCGGACTTGTCTTGGCAATGGGCGTTTCGTCCCGGATTAGAGATATCGGAGGAGATCTCGGGAAAAAGTGATCATTTCGGATGTTAATTTCGGATACTCAATAAACATATTTTTTTGTTACTGAACAAGATATTATATGTTCTAAATATCATTTATCATATAAAATATTATATAATTAACTAATGACATGAATCATTCACTGTAAATATTTGCAGAATTTAACAACAATATAAAAGAGAATGTAATGCAAGTATATAACTATATTGAATTTGTATTGATTAGAAAAAATGAATTAGTTAATAGACTTACTTGACTTTGTATATAGACAAACAATAGAGTGACGAAATCTTCACATTATCTTAGCTTAAGGTTTTATATTGAAATACATATATGCAAAAAGTGAAAAAAAGTTATATATTCCCAATAATATGTCTATTTCGGTCAATATTTCGGCAATTTCGGCAATATTTTGTCAGATATTTCAGTAATTTCGGTCGAAATGTACACATTTCGGTCCAAAACCATATGGAGTATAAAATATGTGATTTCGTATCGAAAGCTACGTATTGAACGAAATTTAAAATAGTGCTATTATAGTCCACAGTTTTCGGTCATTTTCGTGAAATTTGTGGGCTGTTCACAAATTTTGGCCAATTTCGTGAAATTGTGTATTTTACTCGTTTTGTTGATTATAGTTCACTATTTTTGGTCATTTTTGTGAAGTTTTGTATTTCACCTTTTTGACATTATTTCGTAAACTGTCAACTGTTTTCGGTAATTTTCGTTAAATTTTGTATTTCACTATTTCGTTATTTGGGCCTCAAGTTGTAGGTCCACAGTTTTCAGTCAATTTTGTGAAATATAATATTTCACTTTTTTGGCATAATTTTGTAGGATATAATGTATTGTTTTCCGTCATTTTTGTTAAATTTGGTATTTCACTATTGGCCTCAATATGTGGGTTATAGTCCACATTTTTTTGCAAATTTTGTGAAATTTCATATTTCACTATTGGACGTAAGTGGTGAAGTCTACAAGATCATGTACTCGGGTCTTCGAATAACAATAAACGGTGGTCAGTAAATAGTAAACGGCAAGCAATAATTGGTAACAATGGTACGGGAAACACGTGCCCCTTTCCGAGTTCACTCATATATATTGTTCACTACTAAGTCGTACCTTTTACTACTCCGGTTTGTCGTTATTTTATCACAGTCAATCATGAACATGCAGTTGATGCAATCAGTGATGGGGACAGTTGTATCAAAGAGGTAATCAAGAAAGTAACAAGAGAGATGCAATGCATGGTATATAGAAAGTCTAAGGAGCTACAATATCGGTATTAATCATTACACAAGATTCAAAATATATTTATAGTCGATCAACACAAATTACAAATCTGGACAGCAATACATGTCTCTACTAAAACTTACTTTCCTGCTGCCAAAGAAAAGCAAGTCTAATTTCGTCAGAGATTCTGGAAAGTACTCTCTTCCGAATTCAACGCCTACTTACTTATGTCCAGTAAATATGCGTACCAATATGTTCGTTACAGGTGCACAGTCAACAAACGTGACTATATCAATCGATTCAAGATTTTAGTAAATTAATATGGCATGAATGGGTATATGAATAAAAATTTAATGACACGATGAATTGATACGGAGATGATTAACGGTCCAAGATTTGAATCAATAACATGACACAAGGAAGTTACAAATTGAGTTTGACTCTAAAATTTGATGATAACGAAGACTATTTGCTAAGAGTTCAAGGGACGCTTGCCTCGTTTCGACGAAACCTTCGTGTGCGTAGAACTCCGTGCATTGCTTTGGCTCCAGTTCGTGCTCGGCTTCCGACAAAAGAAGGCAGCAGCAAGGACAGCAAAGACGACAACAACAATGGTAGCAAGGACATCAAGGACGACAGCATGGACAACAACAACAATGGTAGCAAGGACAGCAAGGAAGACATCAAGGATAACAACGGTGGTGGCAAGAGACAGCAAGTGACGACAATGACAAGGGGCTGAGTTGATGTCGGGTATGGATGGAAGCAAGGTGTTCGGGTTGTGGGTGAGGTTGTTAGATAGTGGATGGAGTTGGAGGCAACAAGGGGTTTGGGGATGAAGATGGAGGCTGGGTTTGAATGATGAGTTGGAGTTGGAGTTGGAGAGCGGTTCGGGTTTGGAGATGGGAGGGGCTGTTGGTGGTCGGGTATTGATGGTGGAAGGTTGAAGTGGTTGTCAGGTATGGAGGGTGGAAGATGGAGTTTGGGTTTGAATGTGATGGAGTTTAGAATGGTTGATTGGAGGTCAGGTGGTGATGGAGTTGGTGATTGGGGGTGGGGGTTTGGGTCCTAATGAGATGGAATCATGGAGGTGATGAGGTTTGGGATGGAGTGGAGTTCGGGTATTGATGGCAGCAAGGTGGTGAGGGATAATGTAATGGTGATTAGGGTTAATATAATGGCAGTAGGGAGGTTAAGGAGAGAGAGTCGGTTATGGTTAGTGGAGAAGTAAGTGGAAGTGGTTTAGTGGAGTAGTGAGGAGTTAGGGTTTGGGTTTAAAAGGAGTTACGATATACAATAGCTCATTAGTCGGTCCATTGGTTAGTTAATTTGGAGCTCAAATTGGAGATCACGGGTTCGATTCTGATCTTCCACACCATCTTTATTTTTGGCTAGGTTTTTTTTGTTTTTTGGAATGTGCTAGGAATCTGGGCCTTCCATATGAATTAATAAATAATTAGATAATCTAGTGCATGCAAATGAGTTCAAAAGAAAGGGTAAACTATAGATAACCGAAATAAAAGAATAACGTAGGAAAATACGTACTAATGAAACAGAGGGTTATAATCGTACCCATCTTAGAAGAAAAATTTCTTCCTCAAAATTTGCTCAAGCGGAACGTAGGGTAGTGTTAAGGCAAATCTATGAGAACGAAGCAGAAAATTAGAAGAAAAGAGACGAGAGGTTGATAGCACCAGAATCAAAGAGAACATGAGTAGGAAAGAAGTGAACTATTACCTAATGATGAATCAATGAATGAGGATGAACGCAAGGTACAGAAGGAATAATACACGAACTGAATATGAAGGAATTACAAAATATATGCAACCACGCCTTCGGCAGTTTTTGCCTTCTCTGCAGTTAGGTTGTAAGCTTGACCATGTCCTCCAGTATGTCCTTTGGGAGCTGATCCTCATGCTGGTGTGTTCTGTCCAACATCTTCGGGCAATCTCGGGCCATGTGATCCTTGCTCTACACACAGCGCAAGCAGTTGGCAGTCCTGCAGTCCTTGCATTTGTGGCCAACCTTGTGGCAATATTTACAGATCTTGTCATTCAGAGCAACTGGGTGGGTAAGGTTGTGCTCTAGCCATCTGGGCTTGAGCTAGTCTCTGCATCGGTCCTCCTAATGGCCTCGCGGTAGTGGCAGGTAGAACTGCTCGTTGAGCTGCCCTCCTCTGCTGGGTCTGCTCCTGGATCCTAGTTGCATCGATCACGCTAGCATAGGTGCAATGCTGATGGGTGACTAAGCGGTCCTGGATGTCATAGTGCAATCCCATCAAGAATCTCCAGGCCATGTCCCCGTTCACCACCATAGCCAGTGCAAAATGACTCAATCGGGTGAACTCTGTGGCATACTCATCGATTGACCGATTCCCCTGGGTGAGTGCGGTGAATTGGCGCTTCATTTCCACATTGGCAAACACCCAGGAATAATTTGGTTAGGAAGCTCTTAGTGAAAGTGGCCTAAGCGATAGGCTTCTCCAGCCGGTCGGAAATGTGAGCAATATCCTAGAGCTGAATGCTGATGGTGCTGGTCCAGTGGTAACCTAGTTGGCAGCTTCGTGGGCTCTCTCCAGACTAATCCTCATCAATTAGTTGTGTTCCTGCTGCAGCTCTATCATCCGTTGCATCGCTTAGAGAATTGCAGTGTTCTTTGATGGTCCGTCCATGGGTCGGGGAGTTGATGTACCTCTGCAAACCATATTATGCAAAATCGAGTAAGGTTAGTATCCAGTTCACAAGATGGTTATCAATGTTCGTGTGATCAATTCGGTGTGCATACTTGTTGAGCTAAACCTGGTACATGATCCTAGGGAGAAATAAGTGGAAGTGGTTTAGTGGAGTGGGGAGTTAGGTGTAGTACCCCGTATTTTTTAATATTATTTTTGAAGGTTTATAAATGAATTAAAATGAATTTTTGGAGATTTAATAAATATTTTTATGGAAATCTATCTTTTTACACGTGCGAAACACATGCAAATATTTTCTTGAGAAGTTAAAAAGCCAAAATTTTTTCATGGAAAATCATCATTTATTATTTGGGATTTAATTGTAATTTTTCTAGAATATTTATTGGATCTATTTGCAAATATTAAGAAAAAGGATCTTTTTGCAAAATTGTCATTTTGAGGGGTGAAAGTGCAAAACTATTTTTTGGACTTTCAAACAGTGCCGATTGGAAATAAGGAGTTTATTTTGCTTTTAAATCTCAATTTAATTAATTTTATCAAGTTTCCAAGTATAGGGATCTATTTATGTAAAGTTATATTTTCAAGGGGTTATTTTGCAAATGTGTTTAAAAACCCTAATTCTCCTATCCCGTGTATTTAAAAGAGGTGGAGTGCAGCCGTCTTTCGCTGCACAACACGAAGTTTTTATTGTGTTTGGAGTATTAAGGAGGTGATCTTTGATTTCGCAAAAGAAAGGTTTTCTTACCAGATTTTCTTCATTCGAGGTGAGTGATTTGTTGTGTTTTATTTTATTTTGTGTATGTTGTATGCGAATGATAGAAATGTTTGGGATTGTTCTTGGATGTTAAATTTCATCTACTAGAAAGCATGTTTAGGGTTTGAGTATGAATGTGTACATGATGAATTGGATGGATGGATGAAAAATTGGATCTTGTGAAACCCTTATTGTTTGTGAATAAAATTGTATATGGGTAATTTGAGATTGATGAATGTCCTATTGGAGATCATGGGTATGCTATTTCTTTTGGATTAATGTTGGATTGATTGAATATGGTAGATTTTATGCATGAACCTAATAAAAATGAGACTTTTATCACTTCTGAATATTGGTTGAATACAAATTTGATATGGTGATGTTATCAACTGATTATGGATGTGAGTTTTAGTAGTAATTCAGTTTTGAGAAATTTGGAGAAAGAATTTATGAATGAAGAGATCATGACATGAAAATCGAAATTGGGAATTTAGTTGAGTTGAGGAAATATATCCAAATTGGGGATTTTCTTTGAGATTTTGATATTTATATGGTTTGGATCTGAATACGAAACTATTTGAGTGATCAATAATTTTTTACGAAATTCTATTTTGACTATATGCACAATCCATGTTTTAATCGAAAAAAATCAACAAAATCTCTATTTTTATAAATTCAAGTAGTTTCGATTTAGTTTTATGGGCTATTATATGTCCTACAAGTTGTATTTGATCATATAAGAAATAAGCTTTTCGTAGTAATCGTTTTCATAAAGTAAAACTACGTATCGGTTGAAATGTGCACAACCAAAAGTATGCAGTCTGTAGGTCGACAGTCGACTGGTATGACTTCTCAGTCGACCGACACGACCCGTCTGCTATGTTCTTTGGTTTTTCTTGAAATTTCGTTTCGGACAGTCGACTGAGGACTTTTACAGTCGACTGGTACCACTTAGAATTATTTTCTCGAAGTTATTGTAATTTTTTGCTCTGGACAGTCGACCTATACCCTTTACAGTCGACTGTCACTTAGAATTATTTTCTTAAAGCTATTGAATGTTCTCTCTGGACAGTCGACCGATGGTTTTAAAGTCGACCTATAGCACTTAGATTATTTTCTTAAAACCATGGAATTCCTTTCTGGACAGTCGACTTACGCTTGTTATTAGTCGACTGGTACTGATGTATCTTTATATTCTTGAATGTTCTTTCAAATGGTTTATTCTCTAAATGTTTTAATCTATAATTTACTATTCTATACTTTATTTTCTACTGAACATATGTTTTCAAGTTGTTTTGACTGAGCAATTCATATTGGAAGATTGGTTTGGATATTTGAGTGAGTCTCTAGAGGGTGTGTGTGACCCTAGTATACCGGTAGTTGAGATATTTATGTTTGGGCCTGTTGAGGCATTTAATTGATCAGTTGTTTGAGTTAAGTCCGGTAGGGTACACCAACTCTAGGAGATTCGTAAGGTAATAAAACAACCTAAATGATAAGGACAGGCACTAGTGGTGATCTGACGAGAACATGGGTTATGGACCGCAATATGGCTTGCGGTGTGAGATAATCCCCGAAATTATTCAGGTGTGAGTGAAATAGTCTTCGGAATTACCTGTGGTGTAGGATTGATCTCCGCAATTATCGGGGTCGAGGCGACGCACATGTGGTATTCGTGTGATGAGGTGCCATTGCTTGCGGTGTGGGGTATTCTCGAAGATTTCCAGGTGTGAGTGAAATAGTCTCCGGAATTATCTGTGGATAGAGTTTGACCTCCGGAATTATCGGGGCATGGGCTAATACTCACAGCTTATCTTTATCTCTTAGTAGTCATCGTGATAGGATTAGTTGCATAGCGGGAAATTAAACCCTATAAAGTGGAGACGTTAAGGGCTTGCACCGGACCTATGTAGAGTGGGATGCATAGACTCCGACAAGTACGCATTAGAGAGTCAACATATAGAATTGTGTTTTCTTGATTTGGTTTCATGCATGTGATTTTCTGTTTTCTACACTTGACACTTAGTCTAGCTTTACTTGTTGTGTTTCCGCATTTCGTGATTCTCTATTTTCACCTACTTCAGTTATTTCCTGTTGTTATGAATCTATGCTTTACTTATGTTGTTTGTTTTTATGTCATTTACACCTTTATGGCTGACCCCTTTAGTTTTGGGTGTTAGGGTTATCTCTAACCTCATATTTTACAGGTAATTTCTTATAGCTCAGATTTGGATGCTTGAGTTCAAGTGATGTAACGATTTATGTAATTGTAAAAGAAATTGTTGAGAAAAGAGAATTGTGATTTAAGGTGTATTGTATTCCGTTGTGCTATGAAATTGATTATTGAAATGAAAGATGAAATTTTTTTATTGGTGTTTGGTTGTGTTTAATATTACATTGAAGTTGATGCTGGGAATTGTGCCACGTATTTTCTAAGATATTATATTAGAAATTTGGGGCGCTACATTAGGTTTCGGGTTTGGGTAGAGTTTAGGATTTGGGTTCGGGTTCGGGTTTAAATGGAGTTAAGATATACAATAATAGCTCATTGGTCGGTCCACTGGTCAGTATACCCCTAAAAACATGTCACGCCCCGCTTACCAATATACGAAATCACGGGCACGTTACTAAGGCCCATCGAATGATACAAACATCATCCATTGTTGTACAGTTATAAGCTCAACAAAATATTTATAAACACATCCATGCAGGCAATAATAATTCTCACATGAACATGAAATATAATTAAACTATCCACAAATAACCATCATATGGAAATATGTAAACTTCGGGTAAACTGCTCGGGAATACGATGTACTGAAATAAATATAAAGCGATAAACAGTTCGCTACGACTAGCTAGATAAAGTAGCAACTAGAAATAAAATAACGATAGCACAACAATTCCATCACGATTCGTCTAGAAGGCCTGTTCACCAAGTCCCTCCGGTATTTCACCATCGGTTCCTGCATAATCATCATCTGGGGTTATGTGGGGGGGAGGGGGTGTCCGTTAGATTGAGCTTCAGACATCAAGTAGTAACAAGCAATACGATAGTGAAGCAACAAAATATAACATGGAAGGAAACAAAAAATTGTAGTGAAAATTCTGAGACGATATGATAATGTACAATGCAAATAACAACTGTAAGAGAACGCAATCTTGACAGTAAGGTGTGATCAATCGGTAATCGGGATGCAGGAATCGATAACCATTGTAATCGGTAATCAGTAATCACGGTCAAGCTTATCAAGTATGCACACCGAATTGATCACACGAACATTGATAACCATCTCGTGACCCGGATACTGACCTTACTTGATTTTGCAGATTATGGCTAGTGTTCTGAAAAATTCCATAGGCGGCTGCCTCAGCCCTGCCTAGGTGTTAGGCTGTCCCCAGCCGACTCGCCTAAGACCTGGGTCTTTTAAAAAATATGTTTGGCTGCTTATGTGGGTCTAGGCGGGTCTGGGCAGATTTTTGTGTGTTAAAATGAACCAGTTCATTTAAATTCCCACATTCTCAAAACCCTCAAACCCCGTGCTTCTCTCTTCCCAAAAAACCCAAATTTCTAAATTAGAAATCTCCCAAATCGCTCATGCTTTTCCCAAATCCTCAAAATCTTAAATCATTAAAATCTCAAATCGATCGCCCCTCTCTTATTGGAATCTTAATAATGGACAATACGCAAAATAAGTGCTCTACCATTGAGCCAATTCCCATTTATGATTTTTTGGAGTTATTTTTGTAGTATTACACATCTTGTATTTTATGCAATATTATATTTTCTTATAAATATTTTTAAAAATATATATAAAATTGCCTAGGCCCTGCTTACAAGGTCTAGGCGCTAGGCCCCCTTCGGTCGCCCGACTACCGCCTATCGAGTGAACACTGATTATGGTTCGTAGTGGTACATTGACTTCTCGACCCATGGATGGACCATCGGAGAATGCTGCAATTCACCATGCGATGCAGCGGATGGAGCTACAGTAGGAACACAACAAGGTGATGAGGATTAACCTGGAGAAGCCTAAGAAGTTGCCAACCGGGTTACTGCTAGACCAGCACTAGTAGCAGTGTCGCCAAGACCTAGTACAATATCTAATTTCATGAGGTTGCACATGAAGAAATTCGCGGGTACAGAGACGCCATTGTAGGAAGAGTAGTAGCTGATCAAGACAAAGCAGCTGTTGCAGGCGGCACAGATCTCGGATGTGGACTAAGAGGATGTGGTCAGCATCTGGCTCTCGGATATCGCTCACATTTGGTGGAAGTTAGAGATTGACCGGGTGGAGAAGCAGATCGCTTGGGCCACTTTCAATAAGAGCTTCCTAACTAAATTCTTCCCGGGTGTTGCCAAGGTAGAGATGGAGCGCCTTTCACTGCACTAACTCAGGGGAATCGGTCGGTCGATGAGTATGCTTCACAGTTTTCCCATTGAGTCGTTTCACATCGGCTATGGTGGCGAAGGAGGATGACAGGACCCGGAGGTTCCTGATGGGATTGGACTATGACATCCAGGACTGCTCAGTCGCTCATCTGCATCACATCTATGTTGGCATACTCGATGCAGCTAGGATTTAGGGCAGAGGAGGAAGGCAGCTCCGCGGGCAGTTCTGCCCGCCACTACCGCGAGGTCTTCAGGAGGACCAATGCAGAGGCCAACTTAGGACCCAGCGACTAGAGCGCAACCCTACCCACCAGTTGCTCTAAAGGACTAGATCTGTGAATACTGCCATAAGGTTGGCCACATACGCAAGGACTGTAGGACAGCCAAACACCTGTGCTTTGTGTGTGGAGCGAGTGATCACATGACTCGGGACTGCCGGAAGAGGAAGGACAATACAACAGCAGGAGGATCAGCTCTCAGGGGAGGACGGACTGGAGGACATGGTCAAGCTTACAACCTGACTGTAGTGTAGGCAGAGACTGCCGAAGATGTGGTTGCAGGTATTTCGCGATCTCTTGATATTTCAGTTCTTGCATTGCTTATTTCCATATATACCTTGCGTTCATCCTCATCCATTGATTCATGATTAGGTATCATACTAGTTCACTCATTTCCTAGTCATGTTCTCTTCGATTCCGGTGCTGCCACCTCTCGTCTCTCTTCTTCGAACTTTCCGCTTCGTTATCTCATAGGTTTGCATTGACACCATCCACGTTCCGCCTAAGCAAAATTCAAGGACGAAAATTTTCTTGTAAGGTGGGTAGGATTATAACCATTCGATTCATCAGTACGTATTTTTCTACGTATTTCTCATTTCTGTTATGTATTCTTATTTCTTTCTTTTGGATTCTTTAGCATGCACTACACTTATCTAGTAGTTTATTAATTCATGTGAAGGCATAGATTCCTAGCCCATTCAAAAAAAAGAGAACAAAACCCATAGCCAAAAATAAATATGGTATGAGGAATCCGAATCGAACCTGCGATCTCCAATTTGAGAGTCGAATGAACTGACTTTTGGACCGACCAATGAGCTATTGTATATCTTAACTCCATTTAAACACAGACCCGTACTCTAAACTCTTCCCAAATCGAAACCTAAACAAAACCCAAACTCGAAGATTCCCTTGTCATGATCATGATGTTGCACACCACTTATAATCACGAACCTAGATGTATATTATGTTATAAGATCTATTTTAGATTGTATTGTTGTGCATGAGTATTATTGTATAATTGGAATCATGAATTTAATGATGCGAGTAATGATTTTCTAGACATGTTATTTGATAACTCTGATTTTAATGACCGATCATGAGTAAGAGTGTATTTCTGGTTATGATGGTCTATTTTTGAGAGTTGAGATTTTAACGTGAAGTATTCACTGTCGAATGTCTGGCTTTATACTGAGATTAGGCCCAGTTTTTTGTAACCAAATTTAGAGTTTTATATAATGTTATAGTCCTTTTGAGTGTAGAATCTGGAGCTTCTTATGGTTTTGAAATCCAAATTGTAGATTGTGAGATATTGAGGTTTTAGTAATAATACATCGTAAATTCTAGATTACTGTTTGAGAGTATTGTACCGATGAATCACATGAAATAATAGAACGTTCGGAAGAATTATGACATGAGAAGCCTGTATATTGCAAGACATCAATAAGGGTTGATTCTAATTTCTGGAAGAATTGATAACCGTATTTTAATGGATTTGTAAATGTTAGAACTTGACCCTATGTTGCTGACTGTACATTAGACCTGTACAGATTGATAGGCATAGTTATTGAACTTAGAATTCACAGAGTGAGTTGAGTAAGTAGGAGTTGGATTCGGAAGAGATTTTACTTTCCAGAACCCCTGATGAAATTAGACTTGCTTTTCCAAGGCTGCGGGAAAGTGAGTTTTAATACGGACTTGTGTCCAGATTTGTAATTTGTGTTCCTTGACTATAAATATATTCATTCCGACGTCGATGATGCAGAGTTTGAGGAAAATGAAGTATATGCTGTTGATATAGTCACAAGCACTGGTGATGGGAAGTTAAACATACATAATATTTTTTTATCACTAATGAAAGCATTATATACCGTGCTCGTTTTCTTTTTCAGATAAGTCCCTCTAATTTCTAGTTATTTGCTGATATTTTCCAAAAGAGGCCACTAAACTTATAGTTTAAAATTGACTTAACTGTAGTTAGAAACTAATGAAAATATAGAACAAGAGATTTTGGCTCAGTAAAGTTATGTCGTTGAATTTTGAAAATTCAGTGGAATTTAGACTACTGGCTGCCATTTAAAAATAATAATAATTGAGGACCTTAGATACTATATTTTAAAATTAGAGGACCCATTTGAAAAGAAAAAAAAACTTTTAATTGTTGTTTTGTTATAATACTGCTCTTGATTCCTGATGGATTCTCCCTTTGAATACTTTATGTTGTAGCCGAAATTGTTGGATGAGAAGCAAACAACTATTTATAAAAGAGCTGTTGATTAAAATTACCATCTGAAAATGAAGGCATGAAGATTTATTTTCAGTGATATAAGCCAGAAGTTTCCCATTATGCCATTTAGCGCAAGGTTTGCCATTTTGGTCTTGTTATTGTGTACTGTTTAATAGCTTCATCCATTTATGTCATTTCAATGTATATTTTCTGTCCAGGGCTTTAGAAGAAAAACGTGCTCGGCTTGGACTAGTAGAATGTGTGAACCATGACCTGTTGCAACCTTACCCAGTTCTACATGAAAAACCTGGTAATGACCACTGACCTTAGCTACCTCTTTAAAAATTTGGGTTCACCAAATCTATCTGAAAACCATTGTTTTTTAAAACTACATGCAGTTACTGTTTCTTTTTCCTTTTTTGTTTTTTTTTGAAATAACGTCGTGGCCATAGCCACTCACTAGCCAAGATACTTCTTGTACATTATTGCAACTTCATTTTGGAATCTATGAAATGCACTGTCTAGTTCCTGACTATTGAATTATAATAAGAACAAATGCTGTCAATAGTGCAGAGATGCATACTTACTCGAATGGTTGATATATCTCAATGTGGTTCCTATACAACGATATGTTAATTGTCTATCTTTTCCCCTTTTGTTTTTTTAACATCTTTTATTCTAAAATTCTTTTACTATGCACTAAGCTGGTCTCTAACCTGCGATGAATGGAATTATAATTGACTTCACGATAAACACTGTATAAAGCTAAATATAATGTTGCAAAGTCCAAAAAAACAGTTCATATCACATCTTAGCATTCATTCTGACCTGAATGTTGGAATTCTTGTATATTTGACAACCTTTGTTCAGACTTTGAAAGAATGAACATTATAAAGTGCAAAATCCATTCTGGCAGACAATAATTCCAGATGGCTAGAGCCTAGACAAATATTGTTTTGCCAAATTTGCCATTCACTTCTGATTTTAATCAGTTGTGATGATAGAATGTATATTCTGTAGTATATTTGCATCCTTGTTTCTGGTTCACATTGTTTTGGGCTTAATCTTTATTGATCCCCCCCCTCTCTCTCTGTTTCTCCTTTTTTTATTTTTTAAAATTTTTTTCCCTTTATGTTTTCCTGAAATCCTTCTTTTGCCTTGCCGGGAATGCTGTAGATGATGAAAATTTGAATTTTTGGCTATGGATGGATATTCACTTGATGCTTTTGTCATAGTTACCCTGATAGATCTTTGCTTTTAGTAAAGCTTTGGATGTACTTCATTTTCTCTCTCTTCTATGTATGATTTTATTTATTTGTATATGTTTTTGAATGAATTGCATTGATTATAAAACAGTAGTTGTATTTGTTTTTCTCTGTGGTTGTTTTTCCCCCTTTGCAATATACATTCTTGATCGAAGAAGATGGTCTAAATGGTTTGACATGCACTGAATCTCCAAATGAAGAATTTTTGTTTGTTTGGCTATGGATTTGTATCTGCGTGAAGCTTTTGTCATAGTTACTCTGATTGAGAACTGTGCTTTTACTTTCCTGTTTCTTTGTTAGAGCCTTGGATATCGATTGTAAATGTTATTGATTTTTTTGAATGGATTAAAATAATTACAAATAGTAGTTCTGTTATGTTTTTGTTTTCTACTGTTTGGCGTGCCCTGAATATCCAAATAATGTTTCTTTTTCTATTTGGCTATGGATTTATATCCACATGAAGCTTTTGTCATAATTACTCTGATGGAGTATTATGCTTTTACTTTCTTTTTCCTTGGGCAGAGCTTTGAATGTTGATCATAAATGTTAAATTTTTCTCGAGTGGATTACATTGATTGTAAACAGAAGTTTTGTTATGTTTTTGTTTCTTATGTACCCTTTTTGCCTGGACTGCAATATACTCTTGATTGAAGCATATGCCAATAAATGGTTTGTCATACCATAAATTCTCTAAATGATGAACAGTTACCATATAGCTATGGATGATAATTACTCTGATAGAGAATTGCCTTTTTCTCGAGCTCGTTTTTTACCTTTAGGAAGCATACCCCTTTTTTTGTCGTCTTAATTATTTTTATTGACAATGATGTGACTGAATTTTGTTGGATTATAGAACTGCATTTCTACCCTTTTTAATTTTTAATTTCTTGATTATATTTTCAGATTATGACCTGCGGAAGATGCCTAATAAGTGAGGAGTAATCTTGAAAGCCTTGGCTTTTTGTCCAACTGAAGCTTTTCTCATAGTTACTCCGATGGAACATAATTCTCTGGTCAAGCATTTTATCCCCACTCATCCAGCCATTCTGTTCAGGCAGTAAGATTTATGCAATCTCTTTCTTTTAAATATGATGTTCTTAGTTGAGGGATCCCCAACATAAAGGGATACATTTTCTCATAAGTACTGATTGCATTTACTTGTTTTGTGCACACAAGTGCAAGTCACCACACACCAAAATTTTGCTTATCGATTCTTTACACGCAATTGGTAATTGTTACTTGCCATTGCTGGGCCTTTTCATCCTTTAACATAAACTATTTATTCTAATAGTTTATTAGAATAAATAAACTTTTTGAAGCTATGGGTGAAATTCCATTCCCTCGGTATGTTTGTTAGGATATTTCCGAATGATGAGTACTTTTTGTAGCTATGGGTGAAATTCCATATGAAGCTCATGTCATAGTTACTCTGACGGATCAGCATGTGCATTAAAATGTGCTTTTTCCTACTAAAGGCCCTCATCCGAACTATGCATTGGTTTGTCTATAGTTGTGGTTAGATCCTATCCATTTTTGCCTAAAATGGTGTTAACTGTTACCCAAATTATGCGGGTGTGCAAACTTGCATGTTTAAATAGGAGTTGGTGGGACCATCTACAATAATTTATAATGATAGAAATGAAGCAGGAGTTTACTAGTTTACTGAGCCTATTAGGGATAGCTTTCTTTTTGTTGTACCTATTGAACAATGTAGTCAAATGCTCAGCCTCAGGCTCAGGCGTAAAAGTAGTTTGAGCCTCAAGCCTGGATTGAGGCTTCACCTTTGTTCAAAACACCATTGAGGCGTGTGTCTCGGTGCGCCTTAGCAAAGGCTTGAGGCGCACGCCTCGGGAAAATGAAAATGCTCAGCCTTTACATACCTGACCCTACTCGACCTTTATTCAACCCTATCTCCTATCCCGTAACCCCTCCATCCTCAATTCTAAACCCTGATCCCAATTTCAATTCTCAATCTCCACCTGCCTAATTTCAATCTTCTCCACTCATTTTCCCGCCCTCCCTCTCAACAGCAGTAGCGGTGACAACGGACAATAGCTTGCCGATGACACATCCTCATCCTCAATCTCCACTCCTTTTCAACCTCTCAACATCCTCCTCTTCCTCTTCCCTCTCTCTAGCAACGTCGTCGTTTATACTTTTCTTGTTTTCCCCTTGTTTTATACTTTTTTTTATTTAAATTGTTGAAGTAGTGCATTCTTTTCCTTCTTTTGTACTTTTCTTTCTTATTTATTTAATTGTTGAAGTATCCTTGATACTAAATAATTGTTGAAGTATCCTTGATACTTACTGTATACACTTAGATGACACTTAGATGACGTGTTCTTAAAGTATATGATCATTGTATGAAGTATTTTGTTGCTATTCTACTATCTTGTTTATATAATTTTATTTTAAATTTAAAAAACCCCAAAAGTAATAGTGCGTCTCGGTTAAGTGAGGCTTACGCCTCAAATTGCGCCTTGCGCCTCAGGCGTTGCATCGCGCCTTACGCCTTCGACTACACTGATATATTGTTAATCTTGTGTAATGATTAGTACCGATATTGGTCTTTAGACTTCCTCTATATCTTGAATTGCATCTATCTCTTGTTACTTTGTTGATTACCGTCTTGATACTACTGTCCTCATCACTGATTGCATCGATTGCATGTTTATGATTGACTATGATTATGTTTGAAATAGAATTGTCAGGGTTGCGAATTTGGTTTTGTATCTTTTGTTTACCGGTGAGTTTATTTCTCCGTGGATTTCTCGAATGGAAAGGAAAGAGCCCTATTTTGATGTACTTTTTAGACTTTGATGAGTTGATCTCAGTAGGACTGAGAATGGTTGGTTAACACAGTTTTAGATTTATTGAAGTTGTTTCTTCTTTTATCTGCAATAAATCATTACCGAAACTCTAAACGAATAAAACTCGAGAAACTCTCCGGTTTGCTAAGAAACTCCGGTATCTTGAATTGAATTTTTCAAAGTAGAATTAGAAGATGGAAATTAGCTAAAAACAGTAGATTATGTAATTAAGTACTACCTCCTGTTTCAAATATAAGTTATTATAGCCTTTTTTCTGTGTTTCATAATGTCACTTTAGGTTTTGGAGATATTTCATTTTTAAATGTCCATAAATTAATTTTCTATGAGATTTTCAATTTTACTCTTGTCCTTTTTTTAAGAGAAGTAGGCGTAAAAAATTATAAAGGAGGGCAAATTGGATATTGTACAATTCATAGCTCATTTATGAGCTTCAAAAATTAAGAATATATAGTACTTTTACTCAATCCTAGGTTCTTTCTTAATAGTCGTGTATAACTTTAGAATGATTTATCTCTATCTAATCTAATCTAATCTAATCTAAAATTTTAATGGGAAAGTTGCGGCTGTGTAACCAAACATGTACAATGTACATTCATAGCTAATGTAAAAAAAGTCTTAGGTTTGATGCCAGACAATGTTAGGGTTTTTACTTAATATATTTAAAAAGATGTGCACGTGGAAATTACAAGTTATTTTAATGGGAGAGTTTGTCACCAAACAAATCCCATTTGTAACAAAATAAATTCGTGCATTGCATGTGCCACTCATACTCTCTTCATTTGTAACAAAACAAAACCGTGCATTGTGCATGCAACTCCAACTCTCCAATTATATTCTTAACTTTAAAATAAAATTGTTCATCGCACGTGCAATTCCAACTCTCCCATTATATTCTTTACTTTAAAAAATATGTATTTATTAAAACGCTTATTGCATGGACAATTCTAACTTATGTGTATTGCATGTACAACTCTTAACTCTTTATTAAGGTGTTCATCACATAGACAACTCCAATTTGTGCGTATCACATGTACAACTCAAACTTTTTATTAAAACGTGCATCGTACGGACTATTGCACGTGCAACTCCCATTATATATATATAGATGGAAGATAGATATTCTTTAAAATATATATATTTATTAAGATGTGCATTGCACATGCAAATTGTAACAAAACAAATTTGTGTATTGCATCTGTAACTCCAACTATCTCATTACATAATCTTTATTATTATTACTGTAAAATATACTTATATATTATGTATTAATACATGTATTGCACAAACACTAGTATTTTGGAAAATGGAGGGAGTAATCCATAACCCTAGTGAGGGACGCTACTTTATACGTCGACAACAATTAATGACAAAGAAAAGAGCATTAATGACAACCATCCATTATTATGAGTAATGCTTCATCCATTACCAATTTCACTACCATTTTGTCCACTACCTTAGTGGCATACTCCTATTGGAGAGTTCTCCCACATACTTTATCTTCCCCTACCTATTGGAGTGTGCCACCTAAGGTAGTGAACACAATTGTAGTGAAATTGGTAGTGGATGTAGCATTACTCTTATTATATTGAGAATTCATGTACATATCTCACATTCTTCTCCCCTACCTACGTATCGTATAATACCATCCATCCCCTACAAGAACTACATTATAAATACTACTCGTACATTGGAAACCCTAACCAGACGATTCCTACCTGCACGCCCCACCACCAGGATTTTCGACGATGGAAGCGCGGCAAATGGATCGCTTCGCCAGCCACTTGTCAACGCAGTTGGAATGGAATGAGTGGCCGTAGCTTGGAAGGCGCTTCACCGTCTCTCTGTCCACGTAAATCCCCTGCAGGTAAATGGAGCACCCCTCATTGCCACTTTGGCCTCCAGTATCTGAACCACTGTCATCCTATCTGTGCATGAAGACGGGCAGGCTCGCAATTTGAGCTGGGTCGAGGCTTGTTATCATCGCTGTCGTCCTGCCTGTCATCCTATCTGTCGCTGAGGGGTTGTTGGATGTGCATGGGTGGTGAAGCCATTGGAGGAAATGAAGAAGATGAGTCACTCAAGGAAGAAGAAGAGAAATATAGCTAACACTATTGGGTTGTTTAGTTGGGTTTTTATTTGGATTTTGAGGAAGATAGAAGAAGAGAAATAAGGTTGATCAGTAAGTATGGCAGTAAGAAGGAAGGTGAAGCTCGGGTTGAAGAAGAAGGGCTTGGAGTGGTGGAGCAATGGTGGTGGCTCAGGTGTGTTGTTTGGAGGAGAAGATAGTTGGGGGGTGGCTTGACTGCTGTTTGGGTTCGGTAGAGGTCGGGATGCAGCGGTGTTTGGTGGTGTGATGGAGGTTGGAGTGATGAGGGGAATAGCTGACCGGGATCCAATGCCCGAAACTCTGCGAGTGGCAATTTCTCAACCTCTCTCTCTCTCTCTCTCGAAAGTGAACCCCTCTTTTGCTCAATTCGTTCCGATGGCCAAGATAAGGGTTTGCTGTCTAAGTGAGGGGTATTTGGGGGCATTTCTTCATTTCTTTCTTCAAGGATTTTGCAGGTTGGGGATCTTCGATTAGGTGGCGACTACTCTCGACGGAAGGCCGGAGGGGTTGCCGCGGACGGCGGATGTCGTGATCGAGGTGGTCGAGGCGAGGAGGGCTAAAACAATCAAATACAAAATTTCGCGAAAACGGACGGAAACTATGGACAACCCACAAAATGTGGCCAAAACAGCAAAATACGAAATTTCATGAAAGTGATCGAAAACAGTGTACCCACAAAATCAAGGAAATAAAAAATCTCACGAAAGTGGCAAAGAACTGGGGAATATAGCACACAAATGACGCTAAAACAATAAAACACAAAATTTCACGAAAAAACACTGAAACTGTGGACTATAACCCATAAAATGAGGCCAAAACAGTAAAATACGAAATATCACGAAAGCGATCGAAAACTGTGTACTATAACCCACAAAATGAGGGAAATAAAAAATTTCACGAAAGTGACCGAAAACTGTGGACTATAGCCCACAAATGAGGCTAAAACTGTCAAATACAAAATTTAACGAAAACGGTCGGAAACTGTGGACTATAACCCATAAGATGAGGCCAAAACAGTAGAATACGAAATCTCATGAAAGTGATCGAAAACAGTGTACTATAGCACACAAAATGAGGGAAATAATAAATCTCACGAAAGTGGGCAAAAACTGCGGACTATAGCCCACAAATGAGGCTAAAACAATCAAACACAATTTAACGAAAATGGTAGAAAACTGTGGATTGTAACCTACAAAATTAGGCCAAAATAGTAAAGTACGAAATTTCATGAAAGTGATAAAAAAAGTGTACTATAGCCCACAAAATGAGGGAAACAAAAAATCTCACGAAATTAACCGAAAACTGTGGACTATAACTCATAAAATGAGGCCAAAACAGCAAAATACAAAATTTCATGAAAGTGATCGAAAACAGTGTACTATAGCCCACAAAATGAGAGAAATAAAAAATCTCACGAAAGGGGCGGAAAACTGTGGACTATAGCCCACAAATGAGGCTAGAACAGTCAAATACAAAATTTCATGAAAACGGTCGGATACTGTCCACTATAACCCACAAAATGAGGCCAAAACAGTAAAATACGAAATCTTATGAAAGTTATCGAAATTGTGTACTATAGCACAAAAAATGAGGGAAATAAAAATTCTCACGAAAGTGGCCGAAAACAGTGACTATAGCCCACATATGAGGCTAAAAGAGTAAAAAACAAAATTTCACGTAAACAGTCGAAAACTGTGGACTATAACCCCCAAAATGTGGCCAAATAGTAAAATACTAAATCTCATGAAAGCTGATCGAAAACAGTGTACTAGCCCACAAAAATGAGGGAAATTAAAATTTTCACGAAAATGCCCGAAAACTATGGACTATAGCCCACACATGAGGCTAAAATAGTTAAATAAAAAATTTCATGAAAATGACTGGAAACTATGGACTATAACACATAAAATAAGGCAAAAACAGTAAAATACAAAATTTCATGAAAGTGATCGAAAATAGTGTACTATAGTCCACCAAACGAGGGAAATAAAAAATCTCACAGACGTGGCCGAAAACTGTGGACTATAGCCCAAAAATGAGGCTAAAACAGTCAAATACAAAATTTAATGAAAACGGTTGGAAACTGCGGACTATAACCCACAAAATGAGGCAAAAACAAAAAAAATACGATATCTCATGAAAGCGATCGAGAATAGTGTAATATAACCCACAAAATGAGGAAAATTTAAAAATCTCACGAAAGTGATCGAAAACTGTGGACTATATAGCCCACAATTGAGGCCAAAATCGTCAAATACAAAATTTAACGAAAACGGTCGGAAACTGTGGAATATAACCCACAAAATGAGGCCAAAACAGTAAAATACGAAATCTCACGAAAGTGATCGAAAACAGTGTACTAGCCCACAAAATGTGGGAAATAAAAAATCTCATGAAAGTGGCAGAAAACTGTGGACTATAGCCCACAAATGAAGCTGAAACAGTCAAATACAAAATTTCGCGAAACGGACGGAAACTGTGGACTATAACCCATAAAATGTGGCTAAAATAGTAAAACACAAAATTTCATGAAAGTGATAAAAAACAGTGTACTATAGCCCCACAAAATGAGGGAAATAAAAAATCTCAAGAAAGTGGCCGAAAACAGTGGACTATAGCCCTCAAAAGAGGCTAAAACAGTTAAATACAAAATTTAAAGAAAACGGTCGGAAACTGTGGACTATAACCCACAAAATATGGCCAAATCTGAAAAATAAGAAATATCATGAAAGTGATCGAAAACAGTGTATTAGCCCACAAAATGAGGGGAATAAAAATTCTCACGTTTGTGGTTGAATTCTGTGGACTATAGCCCACAAATGAGACTAACACAATCAAATATAAAATTTCGCGACAATGGCCCGAAACTATGCACTATAACCAACAAAATGAGGCCAAAATAGTAAAAGACGAAATATCATGAAAGTGACCGAAAACAGTGTATTATAGACCACGGTCCCCAAAATGAGGGAAATAAAAAATCTCACGAAAGTGGCCGAAAACTGTGGACTATATAGCCCACAAAAGAGGCTAAAACAGTCAAATACAAAATTTGAAGAAAATGGTGTGAAACTGTGGACTATAACCCACAAAATATGCCAAAATAGTAAAATACGAAATATCATGAAAGTGATCGAAAACAGTGTACTATAGCCCACAAAATGAGGAAAATAAAAAATTTCACGTTTGTGGTTGAAAATTGTGGATTATAGCCCAGAAATGAGCTAAAACAGACAAATACAAAATTTCGCAAAGGATACTGTGGACTATAACCCACAAAATGAGGCCAAAACAGTAAAATACGAAATCTCTTGAAAGTGATCGAAAACAGTGCACTATAGCCCACAAAAATGAGGGAAATAAAAATATTACGAAAGTAGCCTAAAACTGTGGACTAGAGCCCACAAATAAGGCTAAAAATGTCAAATAGAAAATTTAACGAAAACTGTTGAAAACTCTGGACCCACAAAATGAGGCCGAAACTGTAAAATACGAATCTCTTTAAAGTGATCGAAAATAGTGTACTGTAGCCTACAGAATGTGGGAAATAAAATTTCTCATGACAGTGGCCGAAAATTGTGGACTATCGCCCACAAATGAGGCTAAAAAAATCAAATACAAAATTTCGCGAAAACGGGCTGAAACAGTTGACTATAACCCACAAAATGAGGTCAAAACTGTAAAATACGTAATCTCATGAAATTGATCGAAAACAGTGTACTATAGCCCACAAAATGAGGGAAATAAAAATTCTCACGATAGTGGCCGAAAGCTATGGACTAGCCCACAAATGAGGCTAAAACAGTCAAATACAAAAATTTGCGAAATCGACACGTATTTGTGGACTATAACCCACAAAATAAGGCCAAAACCGTAAAATTCGAAATCTCATTAAAGTGATCGAAAACAATGTACTGTATATCCCATAAAATGAGGGAAATAAAAAAATCTCACGAAAGTAGCCTAAAAATATAGACTATAGCTCACAAATGAGGCTAAAACAGTCAAATACAAAATTTCGAGAAAACGGTCGGAAACTGTGGACTAACCCACAAAATGAGGCCAAAATCGTAAAATAAAAAATTTCATGGAGGTAATCGAAAACAGTGTACTATAGCCCACAAAATAAGGGAATTAAAAATTCTGACAAAAGTGGCAGAAAACTATGGACTATAGCCCACAAATGAGGCCAAAACAGTTAAATACAAAATTTCACAAAAACGGCATGAAATTGTTGACTATATAACCCCCAAAATGAGGTAAAAACAGTAAAATACGAAATCTCATGAAAGTGATCGAAAACTTTGTACTATAGCCTACAAAATGAAGGAAATAAAAAATCTCATGAAAGTGCTCGAAAATTGTGGACTATAGCCCACACATCAGGCTAAAACAGTCAAATACAAAATTTTACGAAAACGACTGGAAACTGTGGACTATAACCCAAAAAATATGGCCAAAACCAAGGTTGTAAACGGCGTCAGGTGGTGGCGGTTCGGCCAAGGACCGCCTACCGCCTAGGACGCCTAGGCGGCGCCTAGGTGTTTTGTTTTTATTTTTTAAATATTAATATATTAACCTTTTAAAGTTACATTTCTCTATTTTTGCTTGTAGTCTAAATCTTTTTGTGAAGTTGGAACTTTAGTGCTTGTAGTTTAAATCATTTTGTGAACTCTTTAATCTTTATCCTAATATGATTGAATGATTCTTAATCTTGACAATGCAGGTTGCAGGGATGAAACAAACCATTTATTGGAGTTATTGCGATCAGGGACTACTAATCTTCCTGAAGAAAATGGCCAGGTCATGGGATTAAATGCATCACAATTCACAAGTGATGCTAGGCCAGAATGATTTTAGAAGTTCAACAACGATTATGGTGTAAACTTTAAATTGATAATGACATAAACAATAATCAGTCATATAAAATTTCAAATATAACGTGAACTAGTAACACCTTAATGTAAAGATAAAGAGGCTTTGTACTATTGAAGATGAAGAGGCTTTTTTCTGTTGAAGATGAAGAGGCTTTGTACTATTGAAGATGAAGAGGCTTTTTTCTGTTGAAGATGAAGAGGCTATTTTAAAGAATTTGAAAAAAATAAATTGCAAAAAAATCTGACAGCCGCCTGATCGAATTCAGCCGCCTAGGCGCCGCCTGATCGATTTCGGCCGCCTAGGCGCCGCCTGGTCCGCCTCGGCCGCCTAGGCGCCGCCAGATCGACGTCTTGTACGCCTAATTGCTATCTCAACGCCTAGAGTACCGCCTATTGCATATGCGGTTCGTTCTCCTCTTTTTGAGCGCCTAGGCGCGGCCTAGGCGTCCGAGGCGGACGCCATTTAGAACACTGGCCAAAACAGTAAAATACGAAATATCATGAAAGTGATCGAAAAAGTGTACTATAGCCCACAAAATGAGGGAAACAAAAAATATCATGAAATTGGCCGAAAATTGTGGACTATAAGCACACAAAATGAGGACAAAACAATAAAATACGAATCTCATGAAAGTGATAAAAAACAGTGGCCCCACAAAACGAGGGAAATAAAAAATCTCACGAAAGTGGCCGAAAAGTGTGGACTATTGCCCACAAATGAGGATAAAACAGTCAAATACAAAATTTTGCGGAAACGCCCTGAAACTGTGGATTATAACCTACAAAATGAGACATAAACAGTAAAATACGAAATCTCATGAAAGTGATCGAAAACAGGGTACTATTGCCCACAAAATGATGGAAATAAAAAATTTCACGAGATTAGCCGAAAACTGTGGACTATAGCCCCCAATTGAGGCTAAAACAGTCAAATACAAAATTTCGCGAAACCGGCCGGAAACTGTGCACTATAACCCACAAAATGTGGTCAAAACAGTAAAATACAAAATCTCATGAAAGTGATCGAAAAAAAAGTCTCACGAAAGTACCCGAAAACTGTGGACTATAGCCCTCACATTAGGTTAAAACAGTTAATTACAAAATTTTACTAAAACGGTCGGAAACTGTGGACTATAAGACACAAAATGAGGCCAAAACAGTAAAATTTGAAATCTCATGAATGTGATCGAAAACAATGTACCATAACCCACAAAATGAGGGAAATAAAAAGTCTCACGAAAGTGGCCGAAAACTGTGTACTGCCCACTCATGAGGTTAAAACAGTGAAATACAAAATTTCACAAAAACGATTGGAAACTGTGGACTATAACCCACAAAATAGGGCCAAAACAGTAAAATACGAAAATCATGAAAGTGATCAAAAACAGTGTACTATATAACCCACAAAGTGAGGAAAATAAAAATTTCACGAAAGTGATCGAAAACTGTGGACTATAGCCCCACAAATGAGGCTAAAACAGACAAACACAAAATTTCGGGAAAAAGGCCGGAAACTATGGACTATAACCCACAAAAGGAGGCCAAAACAGCAAAATACGAAAGCACATGAAAGTGATCGAAAATAGTGTAATATAGCCGACAAAATGAGGAAATTAAAAAATCTCACGAAAGTGGCTGAAAACTGTTGGCTATAGCCCACAAATGAGGTTGAAACAGTCAAATAAAAAATTTCACGAAAACGTTCGAAAACTGTGAACTATAACCCACAAAATGTGGCCAACACAGTAAAATACGAAATCTCTTTAAAGTGATCGAAAACAGTGTACTATATAGCCCACAAAACGAGGGAAATGAAAATTCTCACGACAGTTGCCAAAAACTGTGGACAATAGCCCACACAAATGAGGATAAAAAAGTCGAATACAAAATTTCTCGAAAACAACAGGAAATCGTGGACTCAAACCCACAAAATGAGGCCAAAACTGTAAAATACGAAATCTCATGAAAGTGATCGAAAACAGTGTACTATAGCCCAGAAAATGAGGGAATTACAAATTCTCACGACAGTGGCCGAAAACTGTGGACTATAGCCCACAAATGAGTCTAAAACAGTCAAATACAAAAATTCACGAAAACGGCCGATATATGTGGAATATAAGCCACAAAATCAGTCCGAAATAGTAAAATACGAAATCTAATGAAAGTGATGGAAAATAGTGTACTATCCCCCACTAAATGAGGGAAATAAAAATCTCACGAAAGTGGTCGAAAACTGTGGACTATCGCCCACAAATGAGACTAAAATAGTCAAATACAAAATTTAGCGAAAACGGACGGAAACTGTGGACTATAACCCATAAAATGTAACCAAAACAGTAAAACACAAAATTTCATAAAAATGATCGAAAACAGTGTATAGCCCACAAAAGAAGCTAAAATAGTCAAATACAAAATTTCGCAAAAACTGCCGAAAACCGTGAACTATAATATATGGCCAAAACAGTATAATACGAAATATCATGAAAGTGATCGAAAACAGTGTACAATAGCCCACAAAATGTGGGAAATAAAAAATCTCGCGAATGTGGCCTAAAACTGTGGACTATATAGCCCACAAATGAGGCTAAAACAGGCAAATACAGAATTTCGCAAAATAGCCAGAAACTGTAGACTCTAACCCACAAAATGAAGCCAAAACAGTAAAATACGAAATCTCTTGAAAGTGATTGAAAATGGTATACTATAGGCCCCAAAATGAGGGAAATAAAAAATCTCACGAAAGTGGCCGAAAATTGTGGACTATATAGCTCACAAAAGAGGCTAAAACAGTCAAATACAAAATTTAAAGAAAACGGTCGGAAACTGTGGACTATAACCCACAAAATATGGCCAAAACTGTAAAATACGAAATATCATGAAAGTGATCGAAAACAGTGTACTGTAGCCTACAAAATGAGGGAAATAAAAAATCTCACGAAAGTGGCCGAAAACTGTAGACTATATCGCCACAAAAGAGGCTAAAACAGTCAAATACTTAAAGAAAACGGTCGGAAACTGTAGACTATAACCCACAAAATATGGCCAAAACAGTAAAATATGAAATATAATGAAAGTGATCGAAAACATTGTACTATAGCCCGCAAAATGTGGGAAATTAAAAATTTCACGTTTGTGGTTGAAAACTGTGCACTATAGCTCACAAATGAGGCTAAAACAGACAATACAAAATTTCATAGAACAGTCGAAAACTATGGACTATAACCCACAAAATGAGGCCAAAACAGTAAAATACGAAATCTCTTCAAAGTGATCGAAAACAGTGTACAAAATGAGGAAAATAAATAATCTTACGAAAGTGCCTAGAACCGTGGACTATAGGCCACAAATGAGGCTAAAACAGTCAAATAAAAAAATTTGCGAAAACGGCAGGTATTTGAGGACTATAACCCACAAAATGAGGCCAAAACACAAAATACGAAATCTCATTAAAGTGGTAAAAAATAGTGTACTATATATCCCACAAAATGGGGGAAATAAAAAAATCTCACGAAAGTGGTTGTAAACTGTTGCTCACAAATGAGGCTAAAACAGTCAAATACAAAATTTCGCGAAAACGGCCGAAAACTGTGGACTAACCCACAAAACGAGGCCAAAACCGTAAAATAAGAAATACCATGAAAGTGATCACAAAATGAGGCCAAAACAGTAAAATGAGGCCAAAATGGTAAAATACGAAATCTCATGAAAGTGATTGAAAATAGTGTACTATTGCTTACAAAATGAGGAAAAATAAAAAATCTCACGAAAGTGGCCGAAAACTGTGGAAACACACAAATGAAGCTGAAACAGTCAAATACAAAATTTTACGAAAACGTTTGAAAACTGTAGACTATAACCCACAAAATGAGGCTAAAACAGTAAAATTCGAAATCTCTTTAAAGTGATCGAAAACAGTGTACTATAGCCCACAAAATGAGGAAAATAAAAATTCTCACGAAAGTGGCCGAAAATAGTGGACTATATAGCCCACAAATGAGGCTGAAACAGTCAAATACAAAATTTCACGAAAATGTTCGAAAACTGTGGATATAACCCATAAAATGAGGCCAAACAGTTAAATACGAAATGTCTTTAAAGCGATCGAAAGTAGTGTATTATAGCCCACAAAATGAAGAAAATTAAAATTCCCACGACAGTGGCCGAAAATTGTGGACAATAGCCTACAAATGAGGATAAAAAAGTCAGATACATAATTTCGCGAAAATGGCCGGAAACTGTAGACTATAACCCCCAAAATGATGCCAAAACTATGAAATACGAAATCTCAAGAAAGTGATCGAAAACAGTGCATTATAGCCCACAAAATGAGGGTAATAAAAAATCTCACGAAAGTGGCCGAAAACTGTGGACTACCCACAAATGAGGCTAAAACAGTCAAATACATAATTGTGAAAACGGCCGGAAACTGTGTGACTGTAACCCACATAATGAGGCCAAAACAGTCAAATAGGAAATCTCATGAAAGTGATCAAAAATAGTGTACAGCTCAAAAAATGAGGAAAATAAAAAATCTCACGAAAGTGGCCGAAACTCTGGACTATAGCCCACAAATGAGGCAAATAGAGTCAATTACAGAATTTCGCGAAAAAGACCGGAAATTGTGGACTATAACCCACAAAATGAGGCGAAAACAGTAAAATACGAAATCTCGTGAATGTGATCGAAAACAATGTACTACAACCCACAAAATGAGGGAAATAAAAAATCCGACGAAAGTGGCCGAAAACTGTGTACCCACACATGAGGCTAAAACAGTCAAATACAAAATTTCACGAAAACGAATTAAAACTGTGGAATATAACCCACAAAATAGGCCAAAACAGTAAAATACGAAATATCATGAAAGTTTTCGAGGGAAGTAAAAAATTTCACGAAAGTGGCCGAAAACTGTGGACTACTGCCCACAAATAAGGCTAAAGTAGACAAATACAAAATTTCGCTAAAACGGCCAGAAACTGTGGACTATAACCCATAAAGTGAGGCCAAAACAGTAAAATACGAAATCACATGAAAGTGATCGAAAACAGTGTACTATAGCTCAGAAAATGAGGAAAATAAAAATTCTCACTGCAGTGGTCGTAAACTGTGGACTATATAGCCCTCAAATGAGGCTAAAAAAGTCAAATACAAAATTTTTCGAAAATAGCCAAATACTGGGGAATATAACCCACAAAATATTGCCAAAACAGTAAAATACGAAATCTCTTGAAAGTGATCGAAAATAGTGCACTATAGCCCACAAAATGAGGAAAATAAAAAATCTCAGGAAAGTTGATGAAAACTGTGGACTATGGCCCACAAATGAGGCTAAAACTTTCAAATACAAAATTTTGCAAAAACGTTCGGAAACTATGGACTGTAACCCACAATATGAGTCCAAAACAGTAAAATATAAAATCTCATGAAAGTGATCGAAAACAGTTTACTATAGCCCACAAAATGAGGGAAATAAAAAATCTCACGCCAGTGGCCGAAAACTGTGGACTACAGCCCACAAATGAGGCTAAAACAGTCAAATACAAAATTTCACGAAAATTGTCGAAAACTGTGGACTATATAACCCACAAAAGGAGGTCAAAATAGTAAAAATACGAAATCTCTTTAAAATGATCGTAAACCGTGTACTATAGCCCACAAAATGAGAGAAATAAAAATTCTCACGACAATGGCTGAACACTGTGGATTATAGCCCACTAATGAGGCTAAAAATGTTATATACAAAATTTCGCGAAAATGGTAGGAAACTGTGGACTATATACTCACAAAATCAAGCTAAAACTATAAAATCCGAAATATCATGAAAATGATCGAAAACAATTTACTATACCCCCACAAAATGAGGGAAAATAAAAATTCTCATGACAGTGGCTGAAAACTGTGGCCTATAGCCCACAAATGAAGCTAAAACAGTCAAATACAAAAATTCGTGAAAATAGCAGGTATATTTTGGACTCAAACCCACAAAATGAGGCCAAAAAAGTAAAATTCGAAATCTCATTAAAGTGATAAAAAACAATGTACTATATAGCCCACAAAATAAGGGAACTAAAAAAATCTCACGAATGTGCCCAAAAACTGTGGTCTATAACCCACAAATGAAGCTAAAACAGTCAAATACAAAATTTTGCAAAAACGGCCGGAAACTGTGGAGTATAACCCACAAAACGAGGCCAAAACAGTAAAATACGAAATTTCAATAAAGTGATCGAAAATAGTGTATTCTAGCCCAAAAAATGAGAGGAAATAAAAAATCTGACGAAAGTGGTCGAAAACTGTCTCACAAATGAGGCTAAAATAGTCAAATACAGAATTTCGCCGAAACGGCCGGAAACGGTGGACTGTAACCCACAAAATGAGGCCAAAACAGTAAAATAGGAAATCTCATGAAAGTGATCGAAAATAGTGTACTATAACTCATAAAATGAGGAAAATAAAAATTTTCACGAAAGTGGCCAAAAACTCTGGACTATAGCCCACAAATGAGGCTAATAGAGCCAACACAAAATTTCGCGACAACGACAGGAAACTGTGGACTATAAACCACAAAACGAGGACAAAATAGTAAAATATGAAATATCATGAATGTGATCGAAAACAGTGTACTACAACCCACAAAATGAGGGAAATAAAAAATCTCACGAAAGTGGCCGAAAACAGTGTACTATAGCCCACACATGAGGTGAAAACAGTTAAATACAAAATTTACAAAATTTCACGAAAACATTCTGGAACTATGGACTATAACCCACAAAATGAGGCCCAAAATGAGGCCAACACATGAGGTGAAAACAGTCAAATACAAAATTTTACGAAAACATTCTGGAACTGTGGACTATAATCTACAAAATGAGGCCTAAACAGTAAAATACGAAATCTCATGAAAGTGATCGAAAACAGTGTACTATAGCCCACAAAATGAGGAAAATAAAAAATTTCACGAAAGCAGTCGAAAATTGTGGACTGTAACCCACAAATGAGGCTAAAACAGTTAAATACAAAATTTCGCGAAAACGACCAGAAATTGTCGACTATAACCTACAAAATGAGGCCAAAACAGTAAAATACGAAATCTCATGAAAGTGATCAAAAACAGTGTACTATAGCCTACAAAATGAAGGATATAAAAAAACTCACGAAAGTACCCGAAAATTGTGGACTATAGCCCACAAATGATGCTAAAACAGTCAAATACAAAATTTCTCGAAAACATCCAGAAATTGTGTTATATAACCCGCAAAATGAGGCCAAAACGGTAAAATACGAATTCTCATGAAAGTGATCGAAAACAGTGTATTATAGCGCACAAAATGGGGGAAATAAAAAATCTTACGAAAGTAGCCTAAAACTGTGGACTATAGCCCACAAATGAGCCTAAAACAATCAAATACAAAAGTTCACAAAAACGATCGAAAATGGTCGAAAACTCTGGACCCACCAAATGAGGCCGAAACTGTAAAATACGAAATCTCTTTAAAGTGATCGAAAATAGTGTACTGTAGCCCAAAAAATGAGGGAAATAAAACTTCTCACGACAGTGGCCGAAAACTGTGGACTATCGCCCACAAATGAGGCTAATAAAAATTAAATACAAAATTTCGCGGAAACGGACGGAAACTGTCGACTATAACCCACAAAATGAGGCCAAAGCTGTAAAATACGAAATCTCATGAAATTGATCGAAAACAGTGTACTATAGCCCACAAAATGAGGAAAATAAAAATTCTCACGACAGTGACCGAAAGCTGCGAACTCTAGCCCATAAATAAGGCTAAAACAGTCAAATACAAAAATTTGCGAAAACGGCAGGTATTTGTGGACTATAACCCCACCAAATGAAGCCAAAACAGTAAAATACGAAATCTTTTTAAAGTGATCGAAAACAGTGTACTGTATATCCCACAAAATGAAGGAAATAAAAAAATCTCTTGAAAGTGGTCAAAAATTGTAGACTATAGCTCACAAATAAGGATAAAACAGTCAAATACAAAATTTCGCGAAAACAACCGAAAACTGTGGACTAACCCACAAAATGAGGCCAAAACTGTAAAATAAGAAATCTCATGAAAGTGATCGGAAACAATGTACTATAGCCCACAAAATGTGGGAATTAAAAAATCTGACGAAAGTGGTCGAAAACTGTGGACTATAGCCTACAACTGAGGCTAAACAGTCAAATACCAAATTTCACAAAAACGGTCCGAAATTGTTGACTATATAATCTCCAAAATGAGACCAAAACAGTAAAATACGAAATCTCATTAAAGTGATCGAAAATATTGTACTATAGCCTACAAAATGAAGGAAATAAAAAATCTCACGAAAGTGCTCGAAAACAGTGGACTATAGCACACACATGAGGTTGAAACAGTCAAATACAAAATTTCACGAAAACGACTGAAAACAGTGGACTATAACCCACAAAATGTGTCTAAAACTATAAAATACGAAATATCATGAAAGTGATCGAAAACAATGTACTATAGCCTACAAAATGAGGGAAACAGAAAATCTCATTAAAGTGGTCGAAAACTGTGGACTATAGCCCACAAATGAGGCTAAAACATTCAAATACAAAATTTAACGAAAACGGTCGGAAACTGTGGACTATAACCCACAAAATGAGGCCAAAATAATAAAATACGAAATCTCATGAAAGTGATCGAAAATAGTGTACTATAGCCCACAAAATGAGGGATATAAAATATCACACGAAAGTGGCTGAAAGTGTGGACTATTGCCCAAAAATGAGGATAAAATAGTCAAATAAAAAATTTCGCGGAAACGCCCCGAAACTGTGGACTATATAACCCACAAAATGAGGCCAAAACCGTAAAATACGAAATCTCATGAAAGTGATTTTAAACTGTGTACTATTGCCCACAAAATTATGGAAATAAATTTTTTTACTAAAGTAGCCGAAAACTGTGTACTGTAGCCCACAATTGAGGCTAAAACAGTCACATATAAAATTTTGCTAAACTGGCCGGAAACTGTGGACAATAACCCACAAAATGAGGCCAAAACACTAAAATACAAAATCTCATGAAAGTGATCGAAAACAGTGTATAGCTTACAAAATGAAGGAAATAAAAAATCTCACGAAAGTGCCCGAAAACTGTGGAGTATACCCCACAAATGTGGCTAAAATAGTCAAACACAAAATTTCGGGAAAACAGCCGGAAACTGTGGACTATAACCCACAAAATAAGGCCTAAACAGTAAAAGACGAAATATCATGAAAGTGACCGAAAACAGTGTACTATGGCCCACTAGTGAGGGTAATAAAAAATCTCACAAAAGTAGCCGAAAACTGTGGACTATAGCCCACAAATGAGGCTAAAACACACAAATACAAAATTTCAGGAAAATAGCCGGAAACTGTGGACTATAACCTACAAAATGAGGCCAAAACTGTAAAATACAAAATCTGATGAAAGTGATCGAAAATAGTGTACTATATCCCACAAAATGAGGGAATTAAAAAATCTAGCAAAAGTGGCCGAAAATTGTGGACTATAGCCCACAAATGCGGCTAAACAGTCAAATACAAAATTTCACGCAAACGGCTTGAAACTGTGGACTATAACCAAGAAAAAAGGCCAAAACTGTAAAATACGAAATCTCATGAAACTGATCGAAAACAGTGTACTATAGCTGATGTGTCTAATTTTTATACAAATATTTGTACTCATTTACCCATTAAAATTGCTTGTTTTCGTTTATATTGTTTATAATTCATCTTATTTCTATAAGATTTCAATTAATTAATTATTTTTGAAGAAATAAAATTTTTGATGCAAAAGTGAAGATTTTTGGTATAAATCAACAAACAAAGCAAAACTATTGATTTATTAATTCTTATTGTTTTGTTGAATCTTGTAACGACCCGGATCCCCGTTATCGGACATCCGTGACATCACCAAGATCATTGCCTTCAAATGCATCTCAACACAGTAAATAACGTGGAAATTTAAACATTTTTATTGCCATCAGAGTTGTTACAATAATAATTACAAATATCAAATTGTCCTTGAACAAGGAATACAAATTACATACTTTATTACAACTGACTACAAGAATACTTAAACATTTCTTGTGAAGCCATTGGCTGTTTTTCAGATCGGCAATCCCTTGGTAACTGCCGAAACTCCGTTAAGTGGTCTATCTGCCCCCTCTAGGACCTGCCCCTTGGCTTGATCCTTCGCTACGCAACCCTGATAATTCTGCACCTGCTCGAAGGGTAGACGTGCATACTGCCACTACTTGGATGTCCTGCTGATCTTGGGCTCTCCTATACTCGTGACCTGGTATCCATGTACCTAGAAGGTGGGGTACGTCAGTAATTCTACTGACGCAATACTGATAAGGAAACAACGATCCTCAAACTATCACACTCACAAATTCATTTTGAATGGAAAATTCAACGTGCATCCTGATTTCCTAGTATTTGTGTTTGTCATGACCTGAGTCTAATGCAATAATACAGAGTACAGAACAGATGCACTTAATCTAATGTCAGCAAGATTCTGGATACACATGCATCCTATACTACATGTGACCCAGGTCAAGCCAACGTACTTAGTCTAATGTAAGCGAGACTTTGAAAATGTATGCATCCCATACTACATACTTTCCAAATCAAGTCGTTGTCTCCATAATTAGGGATTAGAACCCTCGCTATGCAATGCATTCTAATTTGGTCAACTCCCTGTTCCTGATAGGATGACATGATTGAGGAGGTGAAAATAAAATAAAAGAAATAATGCGGGGCGCTACCCCGAAGTCACCAATAATTACTGCATCGAACTATCCTCGAAAGCTGTGACGAACTTACAGATATACCGCGGTATATCCATTGTGCAAAGATCCTTTATGATCCGTTCGTGTCCACCAACATAGAACATGACGACCTCGGAGGTCCTAAACTACCCCCGATCCGCCAAGATATCAGCATCCCGTTCTTACCATGGTACTTCAGGAATTAACAGTGCAAGATACGCACCGCAGTGCGTATCCCTAATGACAGGAAGAGACAACCAGTATCACCACTTAGTGCTAACTCTCAGAATGAGTTGGATTTATAGGGAATCACCCCTAACACCAATTCTGACTTCGAGCGAAACAAATGAAAGAAAACCTAATCAATCCAGTTTACTGAAAAATATGTTGTTATTCATCCACACTCGGTGTCGGTCAACAAAGTCGAGTCTGACTGGTCTGTCAAAGTAACAACCATCCCGGAATCACATCCACTGATTCCCAATACCTTCATAGGTCAGCGACCTAAAATAATCCCGGCCCGTGACCCTCAGCGAGTGGTCTAACGGTGCCCTGATGACGTAATACAATTTAGTGAATGTAAGGACGCACATAATCATCCATTCTTGACTATTGACAGACTCAGGCATCGAGACACCCAATACAATCCAACAGAGCCATATCCCAACTTACTCATGTCCACCATGAGTACGTGCACAGGAACTTGCCTAAGTTCCGAATAAAATGCTAAAAACCCATCTTTTAAATCTGATGGCTCACGATCACCATATTGCGGTAGGCAGAGGGTTCCTCATCAATTGTCCGATGGAACAATCAAGAAATACCAGTAGCTGTGAACCCAGCTACACTCATCGGAAACCAATACGCTCAGAATTTCCTAGAAAGTGAGGAGATCCGTTGCCATCCCCTAGTCGATGATTCCCTCAATTTTTTTTTATATGACTCAAGTCCCCGAGTTAACTCAAAGCTTGAAGTCAGTTTAGACAATAGGTTGCTAAACTCATAATGTCCACAATTTCCAGCACACAAGTCAGAATTGCTTGGTATCTCTAACTCTGGAAAGGTAAGACCCTAGTTTACAATTCTTCAGTTGGCTACTTCTTCAAGTTCAATCATCTTGACATCCAATATCCCTCATATACTCTTAGTAGTACGTTCATTTTCACTTGCTGCATTTGTCCAATATCATAAAAGTTCGCTTAGTTATCGAAATCACTCAATTCCGGGTCCTAGGGAAAGGTGGGATTGTCTACTTTAACTTCCTAATTGGACACGTCCTCAGATTCAATTCTTAAGGTTCTCAAAGATACCAATTTCCATAGGGTGCATAACAAGGGAAAAGTTTATATCTCTAGTAATCATTTTCTCGACAAGGCCAAATTTGTCCCACTTTGGAAAATCATAACTTCCAACCTACAACCTGGAATTTCAAAATCCCAGTTGGGTTAGAAGGCTATGATTCCCCATTGCCAGTCTCTAGTTGGCCAGTCGCCCAAATTCTTAACAGATAAGTCTAGGAATATCTATCTCCACGAACTAGACAACTCGTACTAGGCTGAACATACCTTACTTTTAAATTCAATAGTAAATCATCCCTAAGCCCAATGATCATGAAATTTGAGATTTTCTATCTACACATATACCATTTCATCGTGTCCAAAAATCACATTCAAATTCATTTCACACAACGATCTACGACTTCGCAAACATAGCTACATTTCAGATGTTCATTTCCAGCAGGGTGTTTACTGCCCCTCACTAATTTACCTTTGAAACCTCATCAAATGACTTCTAAAAATTCTAAAATTTGAGATTCATCAAATAGACTCATCCCCAAGCTACTCCCAAAATTTCGTAGCAAAATAATAAACCTACACGAAGTTATGGCTTTTTGAACTTCAGCACGAAGCACAGTCAGCTTCAGCCGACACCTGCGGACCAGTCGCATTCTACTATTTTTCTGGGACATCAAACGACCTCGGAAAATTACGAAATTTAAGACTGATTGTAGACACATACAAGAGCGTCCACAAAAATTTCCAGCTCAAAATGCCCTGTCATTTCCGAGATATAAAATCGGAAAGACACCCAAAAATCATCACAGCCAGCAGCCATTCTGGCTGCTTACTGTCCAGACTTGGACCCACTGTTTGGGCTACTAAAATGCATCCAAAAATTATGGAAAAAATCATGGATACTCTAAATACATAGAGGAACAATACTCCAGAATTTTAGCCCAAGATTCCAAACCGTTTGGGTGTAAAAAATTCCCCAATAAACCCTCACAATCATGCTATTCAATCAAAACTCAAAAGAGTTATTCTCTACCATACAATTTATCTTTTCCTAACACTACTCATACTCAATCATGGTAACCAAATCATGTCTACCACTACTACACATCCATTCATACCAAAACAAAAATAAATACAAAGTGTTCAAAAGATCACCCACTTGAAGTTTTGCAAAAGAATCTCCTTGTAGCTTTACTCCTAGCTTGCTTGCTTGCTTGTCCTTGCTCCTTTGCTCACTAGCTCCTCTTTACTTCAAGATGTAGTTGTTGTTGCTAGCTTTATCCTCTCCTTGTCTACTTCAAAGTATCCACCTTTTCTCTTCTCCTTCTCTCCTCCCTTTTTTTTTTGAAACAAGATGGAAGGAAAAATGATAAGTGTATGGAGTGGGAGGGGATTTATAGAATGGAGGCTAGAGTTTTGTTTTTGGGGGTGGAGAAATGGGCCGGCCATGATGGGGAGAGGTGGAGTGAGGGGAGATGTGTGGATGAGATGAAGCCAACACCATAAGTGAAAAATTCTTGGAAGCTTCCTTGGAAACTTCATGGAAGCTTCCTTGGAAACTTCATGGAAGTTTCCTATTCTCCTAGTCAATATGCACATGGTGTTTTATTTTCACCATTGGATCTTTATCAAGATCAAGCCATGATCATCATGATGCTAGGGTTCCTAACCCTAGGTTAGGTCAAGGAACCCTAGGTCACCACCCTCCGATTCTAACCCTAGTGCACAAACTCATACCACATTCTCTTCAAGCACTAGCTTAATTGAAAAATAACCAATACCTATATATTAAAATCCTATAAAATACATGTTTCATGGAAATTATAATTTCCTCCCACAAATTGTCTGGTCAAAACAATCGGGACAAAACTACAGTTTAATCGAGACGATATTCCGAGTTTACTTCATCGGATTCAGAACAGCCCGTATGTCTGAAATCTCTCAATTTAACTGATAATTTCTAGGAGAAAATATAATCGTGTGCAATACTTAGTCAATGCACAGGTTACAGTGCAAAATAGCCATATGCTATTTTGCGGGGTATTACAAATCTTAATTTGCTAATTGAGCTAAACGTGCGATAAATAATGATAAAAGGGTTTAATTGTGCTAATATGATTTTTAGTTGGTTTAATTAATTTTAAACTAATTAATTTTATTTTATTTTCCTAATTTCTGGTATTATCTTTTGTGTATGCAGCACGTGTTTGCAAGAAAAGGAAAGTGAAGAAGAAAGGGAAAGAAATAAATATCAGGTTAAAGAATGAAGGAAATAAATGAAAAATGAGGGATTATTCTGCAAAGAGCAAACTCTAAATATTCTTCCTGTTTGTCTATAAATACATGAAGGCACGCACAAAGAGAATCAAGAGGTGACGACTAACACACAAGGAAAAAAAAAGTAAAAAAAAAAAAAGCAAAAGAGAGAGAGTCTCCCTCCTGCTTTCGACTCAGAGCAAAGAAAAAACAAGAAGAAGACAGCGAAATCGAAGGTGGAGGTAGGTGGCTACAGTGCTTGACTGGCTCTTCTTCTTCGGTTTGCACTTCAAGACGAAAGGGACCCACCGGGTGACGTGGCAGTGCTTTCTCCTATTTTTTCCTACGGGATTGAGACACAGTCAAGGGGAGAGAGAGAACTGACAGTCGACGCGACAGCAGCTGCCGAGGACGCTGACGTGGCGGAGACGTGACGGAGTCCTGGTTTTTGCGCACTCGGTTCGAGGCGGCGCAGGACTGACAGCGACTCCCGAGGCGTGCTGAAGTCAACGCGTTTTCTGCAGTGGCTGCTCCGATTTCATCGCAACAGAGACAGAGGAGAGAAAACGGCTTGGGCTCGGTTCTAGGAGTTCGGTTTGCATTATTTTTATATCTTTTTGTATTTCTTCTTCTCTAATTTTTTACGATGCAATCCCAAATAATTTTTGTGAGTTGCAAATTGAATATGAACTAAATTTATTTTTCTAGGGCTAAGATGTAACCTAGTTTTTTAGAACACAAGTTTAATTCCTTATTATTGTTCTATTTTTTCATGGTTGTGTGTTGATTTTTATGATTAATGCGTACAATTGGTGGATAGACATTTGTATGATCTTTTAAATCATGAGGAGACCGAACTGGTGATTTGTGATTAATAAAAATTAAACACCGTTATAGGAGAACGTGACCGTTAAGAAATCCATAAATTTTCAGTTAATAATTCGATGAACTAAGGCAAATAATTAGTTGAGAATAATTCTGATACTGCGTGGATAGAGTAGTGAATATTTTTGGAATTTTGGTCTACAACTTGGAAAAATAATATTTTTATTCATAAGAAATTATAAATTGTGTGTGTGATAAACTAGGTGAAGTCAAAAGCCCTGGAACTAATTTTGCCATTAACAAATTATAAGAATTTCACAGCCTTCTCCCTCTTCACTAATTTAGTTAGCTTTAATTAGATTAATTTAATTTAGTTGTTTTATCATTTAATAACTTTGATTATCCAAATAGTGATTCATCTAGTAAATTCGGTACTCAATAAAATAATTAGTCCCTGTGGGTTCGACACTTTATTCACTTAACTACACTACTTGTTGCGATTTTGTACACTTGCAAATATTCACATCAATAGCCTACAAAATGAAGGAAACAAAAAATATCACGAAAGTGCCTGAAAACTGTGGACTTTAGCCCTCACCCGAGGCTAAAACAGTCAATTACAAAATTTCACTGAAACGGTCAGAAACTGTGGACTATAACACACAAAATGATGCCAAAACAGTAAAATTCGAAATCTCATGAATGTGATCGAAAACAATGTACTATAACCCACAAAATGAGGAAAATAAAAAATCTCACGAAAGTGGCCGAAAACTGTGTACTATAACCCACACATGAGGTTAAAATAGTCAAATACAAAATTTCACGAAAACGACTGGAAACTGTGGACTATAACCCACAAAATAGGGCCAAAACAGTAAAATACGAAATATCATGAAAGTGATCGACAACAGTGTACAATAGCCCACAAAATGAGGAAAATAAAAAATTTCACGAAAGTTGCCGAAAACTGTGGACTATATAGCCCACAAATGAGGCTAAAACAGATAAATACAAAATTTTCGCAAAAACGGCTGGAAACTGCGGACTATAACCTACAAAATGTAATACCCTAAAATTCTATTTTAATAAAAATATTTTTTTTCTCACGTGTTGTGCACGTGCGAACTTCATGTGTATATTATTTATTTATTTTATATGAAATCTCATTTTTGTATGAACAATTATTTTCCTTTATTTTTCTAAAAAGTCTATTTCCAAAAGCCTAAAACACTAATTAATTGTTTTAGCCCACTTCTATTAATTATTAATTATTTTGTCTTGGCCCACAAGCCTAAGCCCACTATTTATGAAGCCCACCAATCTAATTAATTAATTAAATGGTCACACTTGTCATGTAGAGATAATTGGTGAACACTTTGATTAATTAAATTGTACAACTTTTAAATAGGGGTACTAGGTGGCACGTGCGAAGCACGTAGTGTGCAATGCACACTTTATTTTTGGGCCGGTTGTGCATTGGGAGAGATGGGAGAGTGGGTTGTGTGCATGGGTAGTTATTTTGTGTGTGGGTGGTTGCTATAACTCCTCCTATCCTAGCCCTTAATTCTATAACCATCCATCGAATCCTAGCCCTCCAATCTACTCTAAAATTATTATAAATACCCCCCCCCCCCCCCCCCCCCTCCCCCCCCCCCCTCCCCCTTCATACTTGTATTTTACACTAGTAATCTATTGAAAGAAGAGAACAATTACATAGGAGATTTATATTAGTGTGAGTTGAGTGTGAGTGTTCCCCCATTGGAGGCCGGCCATCCCTACAAGAAGAAGCTCTCGGTTTTTGGCAAGGAGCAAGGAGAAGGAGTTCGTTGCACTGCAATCTAGGAGGAGAAGGCACTTGCTCGCAATCTAGGAGGCTCTAGGGGATTTTCTTAATTGGTTTTCTTCAAAAGGTGGGTGTTTCTCATGACTTCTAAAGTAGAAATCATGCTAGGGAATGAAATTGAATTGTTATTATGAATTACTAGTTGAAATGGAATGCATGCTTGCCTAAATAGAAGGAAATTGAGAAATTAGCAAATATGTGTTGATTGATTACTATATTTATTAATTATGAGTAAAGTGAATGTTCTCGTTATTTCTAATGTTAGTATGCAAAATATGTCCTAAATGTGAACTATATGGTTTAACTAGTAAAAGACTAACATCATGTTTATGGATGAAAGTGCTAATGCAGAATGATGTGTTAAAGATGAATTGATAGAATAAATTATTCAGAAATGATTGGTAACAGATGTCATGAAATTTCCCATTTGCTATTTATGCCATTAGAAGAAAAAAAATTGAAAATGGATGTATTTTTGCAAACAAATGATCGAATGCATCATGTGTAATTAATAAAACAGAAGTTCTTATAAATTAAATTTTTAAGTAGATTGTGATCTGGAAAGTTATGTTTCAAAAAGAGAAGAAAATATATTTTTAGACTTGAAAAACATCGCAGAGCAGCCAACTGATCACATTTAACAGTCGACTGGCCGGATCGTTTATTTTTTTTTATTTAAAAATCATAGCGGAACAACCGACTGTCCATATAAGACAGTCGACTCCTCTGAGTATTTTATTCTCGAGCTTTAGAAACTCGCAGGACAGCCGACTAGTCATGGTTAACAGTCAACTGCCCTGGACATTTTTATTTTTGAGTTTAAAAACATCGTAGAACAGCCGACTGGTGATCTGTGACAGTCGACTTCCCCGAAGTTTTAAGTAAATCTGTATTCTCTTTGTGAGATAATTTCTATGACCTATGTCTTAGTATAAATGAGATTTGAGACGGTTTTTACAAAAGGAACTCTTTTTTATTATTAATTTAATTTGTTTCTTTAAGAAATTTCGAATGGATTGTTTAAGAAGTTTAAATGAGATTTTGGGAAATGAGAAATTTGAAAGGTGTGAATTGTGAAACAATTGAAAATGTGAACTGTGGATTTGGAATGGATTGAAATAGAATTATGTGAGCTTATAAATTAGTGAATGCGACATGTTTGAGGAATTTCAGTTCCCAAGTATATATGCATTGAATTATTGATTGTGATGGGTTATGAAAAATGTGAATACATGAATACTATGCTTTGGAAACATGAATTGTGATTAATCATGAAAAGATCTTACGAATGAGACATTGTAATTATGAGTTGAAATTGAGAATTAGGATATAGCCAAACCTTATACCGGCAATGAAAGAATTGTGAAATGATATTTTGAAATGAGAAGACCAAGGTTGGGTCATGTGAAATTGAATGAATAAGACCGGTATAGTGGGAGTGCTACATTCTAAGAGATTGATTTTTATTCATGATTCAATTAAACTAAGGATTAGATGCATAGTGGAGATGTGATGAAAGTAAGAGAAAAACATTGAGTATGAGGGCCATTGGATTGGCGGCGTAAGAGTATTCACAGGATGTCCCATGATGAGTCATGATAGGGCGTGGATACTGCTCCAGAGTACCGTCCCCGTGGCGACGCTCGTGGGGTGTTTGACGACTGCGGGTAGTGTCATGTCTATGGTAGGAGCTGAATTACCACAGGATGCCTACATGATGAGTCATGTGTCAGTGCATTGGGATTCCCTCCAGGGCCCTAGACATGAGTTCGTATGTCAGAAAACATCTAGGATACTTACCGTAGTTACAGTAGTAGATTAAGTCATGGCGAGGGATTGAACCCTACAAGATGAAGAACGATTAAGGGCTTGCCCTCAGACCTATGTAGTATGGGATGCATGGAATCCGAACAAGTGCGCATTAGTGTCATATAATATAAATAAATTGCATTAAGGACTAAGTGCACATTCACAACACGATAACAATAGGATAGTCTCTTTAGCTTTGTTTGTGACAAGTTTGTGGTTAAGAAATGCGAATCGTTATACTATTTCCGGCATAGAGAGGATGGCCGTGTATAATATTTCGTCAGTTGAATGAACTAACGCGCCCACAGTTTTATATGCAGGGTAAAGATGCTTGACAATTGAAGTATACATGTTGCGCAGGATGTAAATATTGTTTCATGTAATTTATTGTAATATTGCTTCTGCTGTGATTATGTACCAGTGTAAATGTAACTCTGATAAAAGAAAAGTTTTTATTTCCTTGTAAAATTGTACGAAAGAAGTGTAAAGATCCTGTGGAACTTGAATTCAGTTGTATTTTAGAATTCGGGGTGTTACACAAAATGAGACCAATACAGTAAAATACGAAATCACATGAAAGTGATCGAAAACAGTGTAATATAGCCCACAAAATGAGTGAAATAAAAAATCTCACGAAAGTCGCCGAAAACTGTGGACTATAGCCCACCAATGAGGCTGAAACAGTCAAATACAAAATTTTACAAAAACGTTCGAAAATTGTGGACTGTAACCCACAAAATGAGGCCAAAACAGTAAAATACGAAATCTCTTTGAAGTGATCGAAAACAGTGTACTATAGCCCCAAAATGAGGGAAATAAAAATTCTCATGACAGTGGCCGAAAACTGTGGATTATATAGCCCACAAATGAGGCTAAAAAAGTCAAATACAAAATTTCGCGAAAACGGCCGGAAATTGTGGAATATAACCCACAAAATGAGGCCAAAACTGTAAAATACGAAATCTCATTAAAGTGATCACAGTGTACTATACCCCAAAAAATGGAATTTTTTCCCAAACTATCCCACTTTTTGAAAGTTTTTCCCAAACCGCCCTTGTTTTTTTTCCCAAACTACCACACTCGGTCTTCGAAAAACCGAGTTTAGTTAAAACTAACTCGGTTTTTCGAAAACCGAGTGTTAGTCTAGGATTTTTCGAAGTCAACACTCAGTTTTCGAAAAACCGAGTTAGTTTTAACTAAACTCGGTTTTTCGAAGACCGAGTGTCGATTGGGGGGTTATTTCAGATCTGATTCTTCTTCTTCCTCTCTACTTTATTTCACCCTATCTTCTCAATCCCATCTCCCTCAATCTAGGGCGATCTCCTACCCACAAAATCTCATCTTAATCTAAATATATTTACTAATTTTTCCCTAACCCTCTCACCTTCCGCTCTAAAAATCCTAAACCCATATGTCGAAAGATCCATATTTTGGAATTTTGCTAAATTTGAAGAGGATAGCAACTTCAACTCTTCTACCCAAAGATCTACGGGTCTATCCTTGAAGCTTGTGAAGGTATGATGAATATTGGCCTATAATTTTCTACATTTTTTATAGATTTTGTTTGTGGGTAGATAATAACTCGCATATTCGTATAAATATACGTAGGTATGGATCTCGAGATTCCTATTTGGTTATACTTTGGTGGTAAAATAATTCGTGATCCAAAGATCGGTTGTTGTTATAGTGTGGTGGATCCAGAAATAGTTTAGGTACCTCGTACCATTACATTGGCAGAATTAGTTGAGAAAATTTATGAAGTTACTAATTGGGATAGGGATCAATGGAATGTGAAAATTTTAGCTCGATACGCAGCAGGTAGAGGAGATGGTCAGTATTTTATGACATTGCCCGTATGAAGTCAACGATTGCTATGAAGTCAAGATTGCTAGGACACTTGATCCCAATTGTACTTGGTCTGCATTAGAGTTAATATTCAGCAAATTCAAATTTTGAATGTTAAGGCACATGATATTCCTAGTTCAAGCTTTGTAAGGGTAGTACTACACAGTAGTGGTACTATACAGTAATGAGGCCAATACAGTAAAATACGAAATCTAATGAAAGTGATCGAAAATAGTGGATTATAGCTCACAAATGATACTAAAACAGTCACATACATAATTTCTCGAAAACGGCCAGGAATTGTGTTATATAACCCACAAAATGAGGCCAAAACGGTAAAATACGAAATCTCATGAAAGTGATCCTAAATAGTGTACTATAGCCCACAAAATGAGGGAAATAAAAAATCTTACGAAAGTAGTCTAAAACTGTGGACTATGGCCCACAAATGAGGCTAAAACAGTCAAATACAAAATTTCACGAAAACGGTCGAAAACGTCGAAAACTGTGGACCCACAAACTGAGACCGAAACTGTAAAATACGAAATCTCTTTAAAGTGATCGAAAACAGTGTACTGTATCCCGAAAAATGAGGGAAATAAAATTTCTTACGACAGTGGCCAAAAACCGTGGACTATCGCCCACAAATGAGGCTAAAAAAATCAAATACAAAATTTCGCGAAAACGGTCGGAAACTGTCGACTATAACCCACAAAATGAGGCCAAAGCTGTAAAATACGAAATCTCATGAAATTGATCGAAAACAGTGTACTATAGCACAAAAAATGAGGAAAATAAAAATTCTCACGACAGTGGCCGAAAGCTGTGGACTATAGCTCACAAATGAGGCTAAAACAGTCAAATACAAAAATTCGCAAAAACGGCAGGTATTTGTGGACTATAAACCCACAAAATGAGGCCAAACAGTAAAATAAAAAATCTCATGAAAGTGATCGAAAACAGTATACTATAGCCCACAAAATGAGGAAATTAAAAAATCTGACGAAAGTGGTCGAAAACTGTGGACTATATAGCCCACAAATGAGGCTAAAACAGTCAAATACAAAATTTCACAAAAACGACACGAAATGGTTGACTATAACTCCCAAAATGTGGCCAAAACAGTCAAATATGAAATCTCATGAAAGTGATCGAAAACATTGTACTATAACTTACAAAATGAAGGAAATAAAAAACTCACGAAAGTGCTCGAAAACTGTGGACTATAGCCCACACACGAGGCTAAAACAGTCAAATACAAAATTTCATGAAAATGACTGGAAACTGTGGATTATAACCCACAAAATGTGGCCAAAACAGTAAAATACGAAATGTCATGAAAGTGATTGAAAACAGGGTACTATAAAAATGAGGGGAACAAAAAATCTCACGAAAGTGGTCAAAAACTGTGGACTATAGCCCACAAAAGAGGCTAAAACATTCAAATAAAAAATTTAACGAAAACAGTCGGAAACTGTGGACTATAACCCACAAAATGAAACCAAAACAATAAAATATGAAATCTCATGAAAGTGATAAAAAACAGTGGGCCACAAATTGAGGGAAAAGTGTGGACTATTGCGCACAAATAAGGCTAAAATAGTCAAATAAAAAATTTCGCGGAAACGCCCTGAAACTGTGGACTATAAGCCAGAAAATGAGGCCAAAACTGTAAAATACGAAATCTCATAAAAGTGATCGAAAGTAGTGTACTATATCCCACAAAATGAGGGAATTAAAAAATCTCGCGAAAGTGGCCGAAAATTGTGGACTATAGCCCACAAATGCGGCTAAAATGGTCAAATACACAATTTTACGAAAACGGCTTGAAACTGTGGACTTTAACAAAGAAAAAGAGGCCAAAACTGTAAAATACGATATCTCATGAAAGTGATCGAAAACAGTATACTATAGCCTACAAAATGAAGGAAACAAAAAATCTCACGAAAGTGCCCGAAAATTGTGGACTATAGCCCTCACATGAGGCTAAAACAGTTAATTACAAAATTTCACTAAAACTATCCGAAACAGTGTACAATAACACACAAAATGATGGCAAAACAGTAAAATTCGAAATCTCATGAATCTGATCGAAAACAAAGTACTATAACCCACAAAATGAGGAAAATAAAAAAATTTCACGAAAGTAGTCGAAAACAGTGGACTGTAACCCACAAATGAGGCTAAAACAGTCAAATACAAAATTTCGCGAAAACGGCCGGAAACTGTCGACTATAACACACAAAATGAGGCAAAACAGTAAAATACGAAATCTCATGAAAGTGATCGAAAACAGTGTAATATAACCCACAAAATGAAGGAAATAAAAAAATCTCTCAAAAGCGGTCGAAAATTGTGGACAATATAGCCCATATTTGAGGCTAAAACTGACAAATACAAAATTTAACGAAAATGGTCGGAAACTGTGGACAATAACTCACAAAATAAGGCAAAAACAGTAAAATCCGAAATCTCATGAAAGTGATCGAAAACAGTGTACAGCCCACAAAATGAGGGAATAAAAAATCTCTTGAAAGTGGCCAGAAACTGTGGACTATGGCCCACAAATGAGGCTAAAACAGTTAAAATACAAAATTTTGCGAAAACGGACGGAAACTGTGGACTATAACCCACAAAATGTGGCCAAAACAGTAGAACAGAAAATTCCATGCAAGTGATCGAAAACGGTATACTATAGCCCACAAAATGAGAAAAATAAAAAATCTCACGAAAGTGGCCGTAAACAATGGACTATTGACTACAAAAGAGGCTAAAACGGTCAAATACAAAATTTCGCAAAAACAGACGGAAACTGTGGACTATATAACCCACAAAATATAATCAAAACAATATAATACAAAATATCATGAAAGTGATCGAAAACTGTGTATTATAGCCCACAAAATGAGGGAAATAAAAAATCTCACGAATGTGGCCTAAAACTGTGAACTATAGCCCACAAATGAGGTTAAAACAGACAACTACAAAATTTCGCGAAAACGGTCGAAATCCACAAAATGAGTCCAAAACAGTAAAATACGAAATCTCTTGAAAGTGATCGAAAACAGTGTACTATAGCCCACAAAATGAGGGAAATAAAAAATCTTGCAAAAGTGACCGGAAACTGTGGACTATAGCCCACAAAAGAGGTTAAAACAGTCAAATAGAAAATTTAACGAAAACGGTTGGAAACTGAGGACCGTAGCCCACAAAATATGGATAAAACAGTAAAATACGAAATATCATGAAAGTGATCGAAAACACTGTACTATAGCCCACAAAATGAGGGAATAAAAAATCTCTTAAATGTGGCCGAAAACTGTTGACTATATTTATACACTTGCTCTTGATCGTGGTTCAAACGGTTCGCTTTTTTATGAACCTGTGGAAGTTTTGGGTTATGACCATAAATCTAGTTTACCACTTGTTAAACACTTAATTATTCGAATCTATCAACAAAATTCTTCGATTTCTTCAGTTCATGATTCTAACAAAAATCAACTCCTTTGGCACAACAGTTTTTTTTATTCTTATTTTTATTCTCAAATAATAGCAGAAAGTTTTGGAATTATTGTAGAAATTCCATTCTCGCTGCGATTAATATCTTATTTCGAAGAAATATCAAAATATCATAATTTACGATCTATTCATTCCATTTCCCCCTTTTTAGAGGACAAGTTATCACATTTAAATTATGTCTTAGATATACTAATACTGCATCCCATACATTTTGTAATCTTGGTTCAAATCCTTCAATGTTGGATTCAAGATGTTCCTTTTTTGCATTTCTTGCAATTCTTTCTTTGCGAATATCATAATTGGAAGTCTTCTTATTACTTAGAAGAAATCTATTTATGTTATTTTTTCAAAAGGAAATAAAAGATTATTTCGGTTACTATACAATTATTATGTATTTGAATGCGAATTTTTATTCGTTTTTATTCGTAAACAATCTTATTATTTACAATTAACATCTTATGGAACTTTTTTTGAGCAAACACATTTCTATGGAAAAATAGAGCATCTTCAAATAGAATATTTTATAGTAGTATCTTGTAACTATTTTCATAGACCCCTGTGGTTCTTTAAGGAACATTTTATAGCCCACAAATGAGGCTAAAACAGACAAATACAAAATTTTGTAAAAATGGTCGGAAACTGTGAACTATAACCCACAAAATGAGGCCAAAATAGTAAAATACGAAATCTCTGGAAAGTGATCGAAAACAGTGTACTATAACCCACAAAATGAGGGTAATAAAAAATCTTACGAAAGTAGCCTAAAACTGTGGACTAGGGCCCACAAATGAGGCTAAAACTGTCAAATACAAAATTTAACAAAAACGGCCGAAAACGGTCGAAAACCGTGGACCCACAAAATGAGGTCGAAACTATAAAATATGAAATCTCCTTAAAGTGATCGAAAACAGTATACTGTAGCCCACAAAATGAGAAATAAAATTTCTCATGACAGTGGCCGAAAACTGTGGACTATCGCCCACAAATGTGGCTAAAAAAATCAAATACAAAATTTTGTGAAAACAGCCGGAAATTGTGGACAACAAAATGAGGCCAAAACTGTAAAATACGTAGTCTCATGAAAGTGATCAAAAACAGTGTACTATAGCCTACAAAATGAGGGAAATAAAAATTCGCACGACAGTGGCCGAAAGCTGTGGACAATAGCCCACAAATGAGGCTAAAACAATCAAATACAAAAATTCACGAAAACGACAGGTACTTGTGGACTATAACCCACAAAATGAGGCCAAAATAGTAAAATACGAAATCTCATTAAAGTGATTGAAAACAGTGTACTATATATCCCATAAAATGAGGGAAATAAAAAAACTCACGAAAGTTGCCGAAAACTGTAGACTATAGCCCACAAATGAGGCTAAATCAGTCAAATACAAAATTTCACGAAAACAGTCGGAAATTGTGGACAGACCCATAAAATGAGGCCAAAACAGTAAAATAAGAAATCTTATGAAAGTGATTGAAAATAGTGTACTATAGCCCACAAAATGAGGGAATTAAAAAATCTGACGAAAGTGGCCGAAAACTGTGGACTATAGCCTACAAATGATGCTAAAACAGTCAAATACAAAATTGCACAAAATGGCCTGAAATTGTTTGAGTGTAACCCCCAAAATGAGGCTAAAACAGCAAAATACAAATATCATGCAAGTGATCGAAAACATTGTATTATAGCCTACAAAATGAAAGAAATAAAAATATCTCACGAAAATGCTCGATAACTGTGGACTATATAGCCTACACATGAAGCTAAAACAGTCAAATACAAAATTTCACGAAAACGACTGGAAACTGAGGGAAATAAAACCCACAAAATATTGTCAAAACAGTAAAATACGAAATATGATGAAAGTAATCGAAAACAATGTACTATAGCCCACAAAATGAGGGAAATAAAAAATCTCACGAAAGTGCCCAAAAACTGTGCACTATAGCCCACAAATGAGGCTAATGATTCAAATACAAAATTTAACGAAAACGGTCGGAAACTGTGGACTATAACCGACAAAATCAGGCCAAAACAATAAAATACGAAATCTTATGAAAGTGATCGAAAACAGTGGCCCACAAAATGAGGGAAATAAAAAATTTCACGAAAGTGGCCGAAAAGTGTGGACTATATAACCCACAAATGAGGCTAAAATGGTCAAATACAAAACTTCGCGAAAACGCCCGAAAACTTTCTTTTTCTCTCGAAGTTACCCTATGTATCTTCTTTTTGAATTTCGATGACGAAATTTTTTTTGTTAGGTGGGTAGGAATAGGATTGTAATGCCTGTTTTTCATTTTTCGTATTCTTGGTGTATTTTTCCTCTATCTGGAGTATTTGTACTCTCTTTGTATTTTGGACCGTATATTGGAGTTGTTTTCAATATATATATTCATTTTTGTTCATTTTTTTATCTTCGTGTGATTTATTTTTCTGTCCCTTAATTTGTTCTTGATCACTATTATTATTTCGCTTTTCATTGGTTCTTGTTCTCTTTATTTTGTTCTTGGGTGCTCGTGGTGATTTGGTTGCTTATCCTATTGCTAATCCTATTGCTCTTGATCCCTAATTAACTACCAAAGCCAAATTATTCTAAATCCTATTTCAAATCCTATTAAACCCAATTAATAATTAATCCCCAACCCATTCTAATTACCCCCATTAAACTAATCCTATACCCTGTCATTTCCTAACTACCCTCTCAATTTAAACCCTATGCTACCCGTTACCCACTTCAGAAACCCTAGCATATCCTCTACCCTATATATATATTAACCCATGCAATTACCCTGTGCTCCTAACCCTAGCCGTCACCAACATCTCCCCTACCTGCCCTCATTCCGACCGCTACACACACCCCTACCCCGACCCCCCTCTTGCTGTCGACCACCCAACCCGATCACCCTCCAAGATGAGCACCACCTCTCCACCATCATCGCCCTCACCCACTCTCTCTTTCCCTGTCCTTTTCCCCGTCCGCAGGCGACAGTAGGAGCATCAGGAGCAGCAGCAGCGCAGCAAGGGCCAGCGCCGCCGCTACCCCGACCGCTCTCTCTCTTGGCTTGCACGTGGGTTGCACGTGTGTGATCGTGTGATTGCTTTGGTTCGTGACCTTTGTTCGTAGGTTTTGTTCATTGCCGGGAATCCGTTCTCGTTATTCTTGGTGTTCGTTTCATCTTCAGTTAAGGCAAGTAACTTGTACTCAATTCTTTTATATGATACAAGTCAAAATTTCGTTTGTAGTGTAGTTGGGTTCTAGAGACAAATCGTGTGTGATGTATTTTTGATGAGTATTGTCTGTATAGTTCTATTGACCATAGTTGCCTCACGACACAAATTTGATATGAAACAATTTCGGTTTTGACCATTCTTGATGTGATTATATTTGTGAGATAATTATGAGAAATCATGTGTTTGTTTGGATCCATGTAATATACATGTTGTGGACATGCTATATACCCTATTCCATGATGTTTGGACATTTAGACTCTATAACATATTTGGTCGTGTTTGGGACGAGTTTTGTATGTTGTATGTTGATTTGTTGTTAAGAGAGAAATCTGAACTTTGTCGTTGATCAGTTTTGATTTCTATTTTAGACCATATTAAGGTCAGTATCTTAACTTTAGTGTTAAACATGATTTTTAGAGAAATCCGTCTTCTTTCCAAACTTTCTGACGTTGATCGATTTCGTTTTCATATGTGTGAGATATAATTATTTTACTACAGAGGTGTATTTCATTTCCAGATTTCGTTTCTTGATGCTTTCGATGACTAAACTATTTTGATACTATTGCTAAGCATATTATTTTGATCTGAAATTTTGCACAGTATTTCTATACCTATTTAGGGATTACCTAGAATTTTGGTGGATTTTACTGATAAGTTTTATATACCGTTTCATGCTCGTTGATAAAAACTATACTTTCTGGATTTTCTTTGCTGTTCCGAAAAAGATTTGTATTTTCACCCTAATTTCTTTTCCTGTATGAAAAATATTTATGAAATATGAAAGTTAGCCTATTTTTTCTATTTTTATCTCTCTTTAACGGATTTGGATTTCGTTTCACGGTTTGCGAGATATTACAGTTTTCATACATCAGTGTTGGGTATTCCAGATTTGCCAAACTATCGTTCTTGATGTTTTCTAAATTTTGTTGGCTAAACTAATCTTACTGGATAATTATGAAACTTTATATTTTGATACTAGACATATAGGGAAATATTCCAGATTTTTCCTGGATTTATTTGAGACGTTTTTATACTGTTTTGCTGACTGTGAATTCGATTTACTGATTTCTGGCTGAACGTATTTTCTGGTTTCAAATCAGTTTTGAGTCATGTTTTTCTAAAACATTATATGACTTATATGTATCCGCTGGATTCGGCTGGAAGTCTATTTTTCAAATTCTTCGACGGATTCAGGTTTTAACATTTGTGGTAGCGGGAATCGCTGTTTTAGTACTGTACTGTCGTGCTGTCCTGAATTAGGAAGTACTCTATTTTGTTCTGTTATGTGACTATTTACCATCTGTACATGCTTATTTGTTCTTCTGAACTTGTGGGTCGATATATCATGCTAGATTTACTCTGTTTCATGCACATACACATCTGTCTGATAATAATTATAAAATGATCAAGCCGGGGTTATGGGAAAGATCTAGTAGTGGGAAAGCATAGAAATGTGTACCTAGAAGGGGCCTGTGTTTCCCATATGATTATCTGTTATTCTGTACCCTGTCTACATTACTCCCTATAGGAAGTTGTAAGGAAGAAGAGAACCACTAGGTTCTATCTGTCTGTCTGGATTCTGCATTTGTTATCTGATATCTGTCTGAATCCTAAGTACACAGCCCTATATGATCCCCTACGAAATCTACAAACGTAACTGTTTTGAATGTAGCAACCATGTGATAAAAGGATGGCACATGAAGTACTACCTAGTTAGTAATTAATACAAGACTTATAAGAATCTGTATCTGACATCTGTATCTGAATCTGAATCTATTATCTGTACCTGCTATCTGACTATCTGATTATCTGATTATCTGTTATCTGTCTGACACTATCAATTGACACTATTATTTGACACTATCCGTATATCTTTCTGCATGCAATTTGACTTTTAACACTTGATACATGTTAGTATACCATGCTAGTTGATTCTGCTATACCATGCTATATCTATTTCTGCTATTATTTAGATTTGTTAGTTTTCCATATACTTGTATCCTGCATTACAAGCGACCCGTAACTTGCATTGACGGGTACTTATTTTCTTTTTCTTACTCCTGCAATTTATTGATTGCAGATCAGGATGGTCGTTTGCCTGATGGTATTGGAGAAATGAAATATTAGTGCTAGACTTCCTTTGCTATTATTATTATCTGTTGCTTTTGAACAATGTATTTGAGTATATAGATTTTATTTGTATTTGGGCGATGTGATCCAGAATATTAACTTGTTCGAATCTGTTTATTTGAGACTATTATATTATTGGTTTTCAATTAATTTCTGTTGGCACTTTGTTTTGTTTTGAGATATATGTCTGTGTGAGGATAATTCTTTTGGCTTCCGACTCTGATTATTCTGAGATTTATTGTAAGATTCTGAACAGCTTATGGATGATGCAAATCATTCGCTGGGTTGAGTCGCGTATCCATATTCCGTATTCTTTTTGGAAAGCAGAGCGTGACAAGCCTTTTAGTGGTATCAGAACCCAGGTTTGGCTAATGTATTAGTTGCCTAATATATTAGACAAGCTTGGCTAGTACTGAGATCTGCACAACATTTCATTAACCACACACAAATATATATATGCAAAATGAAATTTTTACCAACTCAGATCCGAATGCTGACTGTTTTGGTTTTTGTGCAGACTATGGCTCGTAGGGGTTATTCTCAGTCTCAGCCTGATCCGATTGAGGCTGTCACTACTGTACTCGAGCGGCTAATTAATCAGCAGCAGAACCACAGTGATCTAGTGATGGTTGCTCTAGAAGCTTCTCGGGGTCAGATTTCCGATGTGCCTGTGCAGGTTGCTCTTCTGCCTCATCCAGGTACAGTCACGGATTTCATGAGGCTGCATCCCGATCATTTTTCCGACACTGAGACACCATTGGAGGCTGAAGAGTGGTTGATCCGGATTGAGTGCTTGCTGTCAATGACTCATGTTGCCGAGGCTGATAGGGTGGATGTGGTTTCCTTCCAGTTGGTGGATCTGGCTCATATATGGTGGATGGCTGAGTCTGAGCGATTTGAGAGGCCTATTGCTTGGGCTACCTTCACTCGGGGATTCTAGGAGAAATTCTTCTCCAGTAGTACTCGAGTTGAGATGGAGCAGCAGTTCCTGACCCTTAAACAGGTTAAGTTATTATTCTATTTTGGAATTTATTATATAATTTTTCAAACAATGTTGTAACATGAGACTGCTTGCAACAGGGTTCCAGGTCTGTAGATGAGTACGCCGCTGAGTTGACTAGACTTAGCCGCTTCGCTGCCGTTCTTGTGGCTACCGAAAAGGATAGGGTTCGTAGATTCACGAATGGGCTTGAGCAGGATATCAAGAGGCATCTTGTCTCTCTCCATTTGCGTACTTATGTTGAAGCTCTTGAAGTAGCTCGAGCTCAGGAGCAGGCTCGTGGTTGTTCGACTTCTTCTCAGCGGACTGTTCCTGCTGCTATTGCTAGGCATTCTGTTGGTTCTTTTCGAAGGCCTATGCTTGCCCATCCTATCAGGGCGGCTCCATATCCTTCTGCTGGTTTTCCGAGGGGTAGTTTTTGTGACTTTTGCCAGATCTCTGGGCATGAGCGTAAGAACTGTTTCTGTGCCTCTCGCCGATGCTTTAGGTGTGGTGCTACGGATCATTCTGTGCGGGATTGCCTGCAGCAGCTTGTGGCTCTTCCAGCCAGGGGTCCTATCCAGCAGGCAGCTCCAACTCGTGGTCCAGTTAGGCCACCTCTTCCTCCTCAACGATAGATTGCCGGTCAGAGGGCTGTTGTTACGAGGAGAGGTCAGGCTTTCAACTTGACTGCTGTGGATGCTGAGATAGCTGAAGGAGTTGTGGCAAGTATATTTTGCTTTTGTTGTTTTGTTGCTTTCCCTTTTTGTTCCTTTCTTTGTGTTCTTTTGGTCTTGCTTTATTTCTTTCTGTTATCTTCTACATTGTTGTTTTTTCTCACCCTTGATTGTCTACATTTTTTTCTACTTGTCTTTGTTTCCTTAGGTGTCGTCCTTGTTTGCCCTTTTCCCGCCCATATTCTCTTTGATTCTGGGAAAACCAATTCTTTTGTCTCCTCGCGATTTGTCGCTCGCTATCAGTTGGATTGCAACATATCTGAGGCTTGAAACATTTTGACAGGTGGTGGTGTTGTCATTTGTTCCCGTGAGTGCAAGCAATATCCCGTTGTTATTGGGAATGCAGATTTCAAAGTCAACCTGATTATAATTGGGAATTCAGGATTCGACGTCATTCTGAGTATGGATTGGTTGGGTGAAGCCCATTTCATTATTGATTGCCGTGCCAAGAAAGTTATTTTTCAGAATTCCAGATCGAGGAGAATTTGAGTTCCATGTCGGGGAGTCTTCCCTTGGCCGAGAAAAGGCTGCAGTGGTAAAACAGTTAAACACAAAATTTTGCAAAAACGACAGGAAACTGTGGACTATAACCCAAAAAATGAGGCCAAGTAAAATACAAAATTCCATTAAAGTGATCTAAAACAGTGTACTTTAGCCGACAAAATGTGGGAAATAAAAAATCTAACGAAAGTGGCCGAAAACTGTGGACTATGGCCCAAAAATGAAGCTAAAATAGTCAAATACCAAATTTAACGAAAACGGTCCGAAACTGGAGACTATAACCCACAAAATGAGACCAAAACAGTAAAATACGGAATCTAATGAAAGTGATCGAAAACAGTGTACTATAACCCACAAAATGAGGTAAATAAAAGTTCTCACGATAGTGGTCGAAAAATGTGGACTATAGCCCACAAATGAGGCCAAAACAGTCAAATACAAAATTTCACGAAAACGGTAAAAAACTGTGGTATATAACCCACAAAATGAGGCCAAAACAGTTAAATACGAAATCTCTTTAAAGTGTTCGAAAACAGTGTACTATAGCCCACAAAATGAGGGAAATAAAAAATCTCAGGAAAGTGGATGAAAACTGTGGACTATGGCCCACAAATGATGCTAAAACTTTCAAATACAAAATTTTGCGAAAACGTTCGGAAACTGTGGACTATAACCCACAAAATGAGACCAAAACAGTAAAATACGAAATCTCATAAAAGTGATCGAAAACAATGTACTATATCCCACAAAATGAGGAAAAAAAATCTTACGAAAGTGCCCGAAAACTGTGGACTATAGTCCACAAATGAGGATAAAACAGTCAAATACAAAATTTCACGAAAACGATCGAAAACTGTGGACTATAGCCCACAAATGAGGCCAAAATAGTAAAATACGAAATCTCTTTAAAGTGATCGAAAACCATGTACTATAGCCCAGAAAATCAGGGTAATAAAAATTTCACAAAACTAGTCGAAAACTGTGGACTATAGCACACAAATGAAGCTAAAACAGTCAAATACAAAATTTCGTGAAACGGCCGGAAACTGCGGACTATAACCTACAAAATGAGGCCAAAACAGTAAAATACGAAATCCCATGAAAGTGATCTAAAACAATGTACTATACCCTACAAAATGAAGAAAATAAAAAACTTACGAAAGTGCCCGAAAACTGTGGACTATATAGCCCACAAACGAGGCTAAAAGAGTCAAATACCAAATTTAACGAAAACGATCAGAAACTGTGGATTATAAACCCACAAACTGAGGCCAAAACAGTAAAATACGAAATCTCATTAAAGTGATCGAAAACAATGTACTATAGCCACAAAATGAGGGAAATAAAAAATCTCACGACATTGGCCGAAAACTGTGGACTACAGCCTTCAAATGAGGCAAAAACAGTCAAATACAGAATTTTGTGAAAATGGCCGGAAACTATAACCTACAAAAGGAAGCCAAAACAGTAAAATACGAAATTTCATGAAAGTGATCGAAAACAGTGTACAGCCCAAAAAATGAGGGAAGTAATAAATCTCACGAAAGAGCCCACATATGAGGCTAAAACAGTCAAATAGAAAATTTCACAAAAATGGCCGGAAACTGTGGACTATATAACCCACAAAATGAAGCCAAAACAGTAAAATACAAAATCTCATAAAAGTGATCGAAAACAAAGTACTATATCCCACAAAATGAAGGAATTAAAAAATCTCACGAAAGTGGCCAGAAATTGTGGACTAATAGCCCACAAATGGTGCTAAGACTGTCAAATACAAAATTTCACGAAAACAGCCTGAAATTGTGGACTATAACCCGAAAAAAGCGGCCAAAACAGTGAAATACAAAATCTCATGAAATTAATCGAAGACGGTGTACCATAGCCTACAAAATGAAGGAAACAAAAAATCTCACGAAGATGCCCGAAAACTGTGGACTATAGCCCTAACATGAGGCTAAAACAGTCAATTACAAAATTTCACTAAAACGGTCGGAAACTGCGAGCTATAACCCACAAAATGAGGCCAAAACAGTAAAACGAAATCCCATGAAAGTAATCGAAAACAGTGTACTATATCCCACAAAATGTGGGAAATAAAAAATCTCACGAAAGTGACCGAAAACTGTGGACTATAGCCTAGAAATGAGGCTAAAACAGTCAAATACAAAATTTCACGAAAACGGCCGGAAAATGTGGACTCTAACCCCCAAAATGAGGCTAAAACAGTAAAATACGAAATCTCATGAAAGTGCAAAATGAGGGAATTTTAAAATCTCACGAAAGTGGCCGAATATTGTTGACTATAACCCACAAATGTGGCTAAAACAGTCAAATACAAAATTTCATGAAAACAGCCGGAAATTGTGGACTACAACCCAGAAAACAAGGCAAAACAGTAAAATACAAAATCTCATTAAAGTGATCAAAAACAGTGTACTATGGCCTACAAAATGAAGGAAACAAAAAATCTCACGAAAGTACCCGAAAACTGTGGACTATAGTCCTCACATGAGGCTAAAAAAGCAATTACAAAATTTCACTAAAACGGTCGGAAACTGTGGACTATATAACCCACAAAATAAGGCAAAAACAGTAAAATACAAAATCTTCTGAATGTGATCGAAAACAATGTATTACAACCCACAAAATGAGGGAAATAAAAAATCTCACGAAAGTGGTTGAAAACTGTGGACTATAGCCCACAAATGAGGCTAAAACAGTCAAATACAAAATTTCACAAAAATGGCCTGTATCTGTGGACTATTACCCCACAAAATGAGGCAAAACTGTAAAATACGAAATCTCTTGAAAGTGATGGAAAATAGTGTACTACAACCCACTAAATGAGGGAAATAAAAAATTTCACGAAAGTGCCCGAAAACTGTGGACTATAGCCCAATCATAAGGCTAAAACAGTCAAATAAAAAATTTCACGAAAATGGTCGAAAACTGTGGAATATAACCCACAAAATCAGGCCAAAACAGTAAAATACGAAATCTCTTTAAAGTGATCGAAAACAGTGTACTATCGCCCACAAAATGAGCGAAATAAAAAATCTCAGGAAACTGGACGAAAACTGTAGACTATGGCCCACAAACGAGGCTAAAACTTTCAAATACAAAATTTCGCGAAAACGTTCGGAAACTGTGGACTATAACCCACAAAATGAGGCCAAAACAGTAAAATACAAAATCTCATGAAAGTGATCGAAAACAGTGTACTATAGCCCACAAAATGAGGGAAATAAAAAATCTCACAAAAGTTCCCAAAAACTTTGGACTATAGCCCACAAATGAGGCTAAAATAGTCAAAAAGAAAATTTCATGAAAACGGTCGAAAATAGTGGACCATAACCCACAAAATGAGGCCAAAACTGTAAAATACGAAATTTCTTTAAAGTGATCGAAAATAGTGTACTATATAGCCCACAAAATGAGAGAAATAAAAATTCTCAAGACACTGGCCGAAAACTGTGGATTATAGCTAAGGGTGGGCATCGGTCGGTATCCGACCTAATATGGAACATCCACCACCGATCCAAAGAAGATCGGTTTTTAATTTTCTCATCTGCAACCAATCCGAACCTTAATTGGATCGGTTTCCATCCAAGCCGATTAAGCTCGGTTTGGATTGGATTGGATGGTCGGTTTGGCGTGCTACTTTTCACCTTCAACATCATTCATAATTTTGTTGAAATTTAAAAGATCAACTTCAATCAAACTTAAGAAACAACCTGCTATTTGTTATTCAGAAATGAATTTAAAATAAAGATTCATAAAACCACAAGTTGTTAATAAATTTTGCACTAATTGTTTGAGCTTATGACGTTTAAATGGGTGAGATAAACTACTTTTTCACTTACATACTTCTGTAATCTTAGTTTATTATCATAAAAGATAAAACATTAAATAACCGTAGCTAATTGAATTTCAGATACAATAAAAAAAGATTTAGATTATAATTTTTACTTGACTTGATTAAAGTAACTACTAAATGTTACATCAATTTCATGATTAAGTTAGGCCACACTGTAAATCAAGCATTTCTCAACAACATAACACAGGATTATGGAGAATCAAAATATAGGTAGAACAATTGCTCGGTTTGTATTAAAGAAATTAAAGAAGACTACTTGTATCTCCAAGAAAATGAGAAATGACTATTTTTATATTCAAGAAATTAAAGGAGAACTATATTTTTTATGGACTTATGCATAGAGGTACGGTCGGTTCGGTTTCATCAGTTATTTCAAAGCCCCATCTAACCAGTCCAGTTGGTTATTGAAGATCAAGAACCGAGCCAATCCAAACCCCCAATTGGTTCAGTTAAAAACCGGTCGGTTCGGGTTGGATTGGTTCGGATTGGTCAGTTCGGATAATAGTTGTCCACCCTTAATTATAGCCCACTCATGAGGCTAAAAATGTCAAATACAAAATTTCGCGAAAATGGCAGGAAACTGTGGACTATAACCCACAAAATCAGGCCAAAACGGTAAAATACGAAATCTTATGAAAGTGATCGAAAACAGCGTACTATAGCCCACAATATAAGGGAAAACAAAATTCTCAGGACAGTAGCTGAAAATTGTGGACTACAATCCACAAACGAGGCTAAATCAGTCAAATACTAAAATTCACAAAAACAGCAGGTTTCTGTGGACTATAACCCACAAAATGAGGCCAAAACAGTAAAATATGAAATCTCATTAAAGTGATCGAAAACTGTGTACTATATCCCAGAAAATGAGGGAAATAAAAAATCTTACGAAAGTGCCCGAAAACTGTGGACTATAGCCCACAAATGAGGATAAAACAATCAAATACAAAATTTCACGAAAACGATCGAAAACTGTGGACTATATAGCCCACAAATGAGGCCAAAATAGTAAAATACGAAATCTCTTTAAAGTGATCGAAAACCATGTACTATAGCCCACAAAATCAGGGTAATAAAAATTTCACAAAACTAGTCGGAAAATGTGGACTGTAGCCCACAAATGAGGCTAAAACAGTCAAATACAAAATTTTGCGAAAACGGCCGGAAACTACGGACTATAACCTACAAAATGAGGCCAAAACAGTAAAATACGAAATCTCATGAAAGTGATCTAAAACAATGTACTATACCCTACAAAATGAAGGAAATAAAAAACTTACGAAAGTGCCCGAAAACTGTGGACTATATAGCCTACAAATGAGGCTGAAACAGTCAAATACAAAATTTCACGAAAACGGTCGAAAACTGTGCACTATAACCTATAAAATGAGGCAAAAACAGTGAAATACGAAATCTCTTTAAAGTGATCGAAAACAGTGTACTATAGCCCACAAAATGAGGGAACTAAAAATTCTCGCGATAGTGGCCGCTGTGGACTAGCCCACAAATGAGAAGGTCAAATACAAAATTTCGCGAAAACGACCGGAAACTGTTGACTATAACCCACAAAATGAGGCCAAAACTGTAAAATATGAAATCTCATGAAAGTGATCGAAAACAGTGTACTATAGCCCACAAAATGAGGGAAACAAAAATTCTCACGACAGTGGCCAAAAACTGTGGACTATAGCCTACAAATGAGGCTAAAAAGTCAAATATAAAATTTCGCGAAAACGGCCGGAAACTGTGGACTAACCCACAAAATGAGGCCAAAACAATAAAATACGAAATCTCATGAAAGTGATGGAAAACCGTGTACTATAGCCTACTAAATGAGGGAAATAAAAAATCTCAAAAAAGAGCCAAAAACTGTGGACTTGTAGTGCCCCGGATCCCCGTTATTGGACATCCGTGACACAACCAGAATTTTTGCCTTCTGATATGGCTAAAATTGGGGTTAAATCGGGACCGTCCAGATCGAGCACGAATCATGAAGCACGGGGGTAAAAAGGTAATTTCACATACAGATGGATCCAAAACGGATATTGGGCCTCCTTCTCACAGAACCAACCACCCGCAAATAGATCCACTTCAATTGGGTACGGGTCCCGACCCGATACAAGCCCAATCCGCCAAGAAGAGAATCAAGCCACTGATTTGGTCAAATCAACAAGCCTGATTAGATCTCACCAGGGAATCAAGGCCTAACTTCCTAAAAACAGAATAGGAGGATTTTTCTCCTATTTGTTAGGCAGGAAATTAGGCCCCAAATGGTTCCAAAGGCGACTATAAATACAACCCCTCTACCACCGAGACCAGGTTAATCACTCTTTCACCACTTAAGCTCTTTCTTAATCTTTTCCTGATTACTGACAAGAGCGTCAGAGGGTGCGTCGCCGGAATCAACCCCGGTGTTTCGCACTTCCTTGCAGGTTGTGCCAGGAGCGAGAAGACCGAGCCAATCGTTCAGGTGTTTCCCGGACTCACAAATTCTATCTGTTTACCCCCACACCGAAATCAGCGGTAACAGATTGGCGCCGTCTGTGGGAAACCACCACACGAACGACCTCAACTTCTCCTTCCTCGCCTTCCATCGCCATGCCTCCGAAGAAGAACAGATCCAGAGGATCCAACCGGGCGGCCAACCCCGCCGACCCTACGGAGGATACCCCCGTCAATCCAATTCCCCAATCTGGGCTTCCTCCGCCGGCCCAACCGGTCCAGCCTCCTCATCCTCAGCAACAACCCAACAATGGTCCCGCCGGTCCCAACGGCCAGAAGCTGAAGCAGCCCATCCAGGACCATGTCTCGGTCCGTAACGGGTCCTCGGACTCGATGGCCTCTCATAACCCCGACCTCGGCTTCACGCTCCAGAACCGCCAGAAGGAGAACGACCTCCGCACGCACCTTGACGAGAGGCGGGCCCGAGCGGGAGCCTCCCGACAGCGTCAGGGTGAGCGGTCACCTCGTCGCCGAGACAGGTGGAGATCTCCGTACCGGAGAGGCCGAGCGGCATCTCCCGAACACCGAAGGAGGAGGCCGCGTTCCCCCGAGGATCGGCATCGTCCGAGGGACCATGAGGTACCTATCAGCCGCGCCGAGTTCCTCCAGTTTCAGGAGACCGTACTGCAGGCCCTGAACGCCCGTGCCAACAACCAAAACCCCCCGAGGATCCCAACACCCCCTCGGATTCCCAGTCCTCATCGCCGGTCACGAAGTCCTCTCCAGGCTCCCAGTCGTCAGCAACAGTACAGTCCCCGCCGATCCGAGGGGTACCGGCGCCGAAGTCCACGCTCTCCCTCTTATGAGGAAGAGTCCGAAGAGTCATACGGTTACCGGCGAGGGGACGATGCCTTTGACCGCCGCCTCCATGAGGTGGAGAGGCGCATTGTCCGTATGGACCGAGAAGAGGAGTCCAGAGCAGGGACTGTTCGCCCGAACAGACCGCCCTTCTCTCGGACAATCATGGAAGCTCGCATACCGAGGGGTTTCAAACCTCCGCAGTTTGAAACATACTCAGGCGAGTCCGACCCAGTAGATCACGTCGAGAGTTTTAAGACTCTGATGCTGATCCACCAAGTCTCCGACGCCATACTCTGCAGGACCTTCCCGGCCACCCTTCGGGGTTCGGCTCGGGAATGGTATTCCAGGCTTGCCCCCGCCTCCATCTTTTCATTTGAGCAGTTTGAGACACTGTTCATAACTCACTTTGTGAGCAGCCGACGGGCCGAGAAGACGAGTCTCTCCCTTCTGAACCTCCGGCAGGAAAGGGGAGAGAAGCTGCGGGACTATGTGAAGAGGTTCACTGCAGAAGTCAGGTCGATCGCCTCCTTAGACCAATCCGTGGCGACAGTGGCGTTCCAGTCGAACGTCCTCAACTCTAACCTCCGCTCGTCCCTAGCAAAGAAGCCGCCTACCAACTTCGCCGACCTCCTACTGAGGTGCGAGAAATACATCCGAGCCGAGGAGGCCGAGTCCCTCCCGAACTTCGGAGGACCCTCCTCCGGCTCGAAGAGGAAGGCAACGGAGGAAGAGGGGGCCAAGAAGACAATGAAGGACGGAGGCGGCCAGCGTCGTCCTCCCCCCAGGTTCGAGAAATTCACGCCCCTCACAACTAATGTCTCCACTATCCTCATGGAGGTAGAGAAGGAGGGGGTCCTCCCCCCAGCCCCGAGGATGCACAAACCGGCGAAGAGGAGGGACAAAGACAAGTGGTGTCGGTATCACCGAGACCACGGGCACGAGACGAATGACTGTCGGGCTTTGAGAGATGAGATCGAAGCCCTCATCCGAAGGGGGCAGTTGGCGAAGTTCGTGAAGGCTAACGATCGGACAGATCGGAACTCTCCTCCCCCTCGGGGGGCTAACAAGCGCTCTGAGCGGCGCGAAGTAACACCTGAGTTCGAAGAAGAAAGGGTTCTGCATATGATCCACGGGGGCCCCATGGGCGGCTCCTATAATACGTCTCGGAAAGCCTTCGTCCGAGAGGTGAACTCGGTCCACAGTGCTCCTCCCCCCAAGGGCTTCGGTGTGCCCGTGTCCTTCTCCGACGCTGATCTCGAAGGAGTCCGAACCCCTCACTGTGATGCCCTCGTCATCGACCTCCGCATGGCCAACTTCAAGGTGCAGAGGATTTTGGTTGACAACGGGAGTTCGGTCAACATCCTATTCCTCTCGGCCTTCCAGGGCCTCCAGCTGTCCCGAGACCGTCTCAAGCCGGCCGGATACACTCTACACGGGTTCACGGGAGTCCCGGTAACCGTCGAAGGGGTGATAACCCTTGACGTTACTGCGGGGAGCACCCCTACTACCCGGACCGAGCCCATGGACTTCATGGTCGTTGACGTCCCGGCAGCATACAATGTCATCCTCGGCCGCCCCGGCCTAGCCGCTCTTGAGGCTGTCCCCTCGGCATACCATTTGAAGATGAAGTTCCCCACTCGTTCGGGAGTAGGGGAAGTCAGGGGAAGCCAGGAAACAGCTCGGAAGTGCTACATGACTTCCACCGGGGGGCCAGTGCTCTCGCTCGAGACACTCGAGATCCCCGAGCCGAAGGCTCGCCCAACGTCCGAGCCAGCGGACGAGTTAGAAGAAGTACTCTTCTCCGACGAGGATCCAAGCCGAAAATTCCTCGTCAGCAAGTCCTTGCCGACCGTGCTGTTCTCCGACCTGGTGAGGTGCATCCGGGATAACCGCGACCTATTTGCTTGGTCGGCCGCGGATATGCTCGGCATCTCCGAAGACTTGCTCGTCCACCGCCTAAGCGTCGAACCGGGGTGCAAACCGGTTCAGCAGAAGAGGCGAAAGTTCGCTCCCGAGCGACAGCAGGCAATCAAGGAGGAAGTGGATAAGCTGCTGAAGGCCAAGTTCATCCAGGAGGTGAATTATCCCGAGTGGCTGTCGAATGTTGTGATGGTCAAGAAGTCCAACGGCTCGTGGAGGATATGCATCGACTTCACCGACCTCAACAAAGCGTGTCCGAAGGATCCCTTCCCTCTCCCGAACATCGACACCCTAATCGACGCCACCTCGGGCCATGAGCTCCTCAGCTTCATGGATGCCTTCTCGGGCTACAACCAAATCCGGATGTTCCCTCCAGACATCCCGAAGACCTCCTTCGTCACCGACCAAGGCCTCTACTGCTACCGAGTAATGCCGTTCGGTTTGAAGAACGCGGGCGCCACCTACCAGCGCCTCGTCAACAAGGTCTTTCAGCATCAGATCGGCCGAAACATGGAGGTGTACGTTGACGACATGCTCGTCAAGAGCATCCGCGGCACCGACCATGTAGCCGACCTCCAAGAGGCTTTCGGCGTGCTGAGGAAGTACAACATGCGGCTAAACCCGAACAAGTGTGCGTTCGGAGTCTCCTCTGGCAAGTTCCTCGGTTTCATGGTGAGCCAGCGGGGGATTGAAGCTAACCCCGAAAAGATCAAAGCCATATTAGACATGGCCCCGCCTCGGAACGTCAAAGAGGTGCAGAAGCTCACCGGTCGGCTTGCAGCCATCGGTCGGTTCCTCTCCAAGTCAGGGGAAAAGTGCCTTCCCTTCTTCAAAGCACTCCGGGGGGCTAAAGGATTTGAATGGGGCGAAGCACAGCAAGCATCGTTCGACCAGCTGAAAGCCTACCTGGTGAACCCCCCTCTACTCAGTAAGCCGGTCCCAGGAGAGCCTCTCTTCCTCTACTTGGCAGCCTCCGAGCAGTCCCTGAGCGCTGTCCTGGTCAGAGAAGAGGACCGGACCCAGAGGCCTATTTACTACGTGAGCAAGGTACTTCGGGATGCCGAGCTCCGTTATCCGAGGATAGAAAAGATAGCCTACGCCCTCGTCATGGCAGCAAGGAAGCTCCGGCCCTACTTCCAATCTCACTCGGTCGTCGTCCTCACCGACCAACCCCTCAAGCAAGTCCTCCACAAGCCCGAGACCTCGGGTCGGCTGATGAAATGGTCCGTAGAGCTGAGTCAGCACGACATCACTTATCAGCCTCGGACGGCAATTAAGGCTCAGGCTCTCGCCGACTTCATTGTCGAGACCACCATCCCTGAGGTCGGCCACGTCCCAAATGGGCCCCCCATTTGGACAGTCTTCGTGGACGGGTCCTCTTGCAGTGAAGGAAGCGGCGCCGGGATTATCTTAAACGGCCCTGACAACTTCGTCTTGCAGTATGCGATCCGCCTGAACTTCAAGGCTTCGAACAACGAGGCGGAATACGAGGCCCTCATAGCTGGCCTCGGACTCGCACGAAGTGCTGGGGCGCAGCGCCTTCGGATTCACAGTGACTCCCAACTAGTTGTGAATCAGGTCTTGGGCGAGTACGAGGCCCGGGATGAGCGAATGGCTAAGTACCTCGCCAAGGTCCGAGGTCTGATGGGTCGGTTCGAAGAAGCCATCATCCAGCGTGTCCCTCGGGAGGAGAACTCACAGGCCGATGCTCTCTCCAAATTGGCTTCGTCTTCTCTGCAGGGTCTTGAACAGACCGTACTGATCGAAGTCCTCTCCAAACCGAGCATCGAAGACGAGACGCCCAGCTCGATGGAGACTTTGCCGGTCACGCTGCAGGACAATTGGATGAAACCACTGGTGGAATTCTTAAGGGATGGAGTTCTGCCTCAAGATCCCAAAGAAGCACGCCGAGTTAGAACCCGAGCCGAGCGCTATGTCTTAATCGAGGGCATCCTATACAAGCGCTCCTTCTCCCAAATAGACGGCCGACCATATCTACGATGCCTCTCTCCGGATCAGGCTGAATATGCCCTACAGGAGCTTCATGAAGGGATCGGCGGGGCACACTCGGGATTCAGGTCCCTGGCCCGAAAAGCTCTGAATTATGGGTACTTCTGGCCGACGCTTCTCCAAGACGCCGAGCGACACGTTCGGCAGTGCGGCTCCTGCCAGAAACACTCCAGCATCCGACGCCTCCCTCAAGCCAACCTCACCTCCCTATCGAGCCCTATCCCCTTCGCGATGTGGGGAATGGACCTGATAGGGCCTTTCCCTCCAGCTCCTGGTCAGCTCAAGTTTTTAGTCGTGGCTATCGACTACTTCTCGAAGTGGGTCGAGGCCGAGCCCCTCGCCACGATAACCGAGAACAAAGTGGTGCAGTTCTTCTGGAAGAACATTATATGCAGATTCGGCATCCCGCACGTCCTCGTGACAGATAATGGGACCCAGTTCACTGGCTCAGCATTCCGAACCCTGTGCGACGACCTCGTCATTCAACAGCGTTTCTCGTCCGTCTCGCACCCCCAGTCGAACGGACAAGCCAAGAACGCTAATAAGCAGATCCTTGCGGGGCTCAAGAAGAGGTTGGACAAGTGCTCCAAAGGGCAGTGGGTCGACCAACTCCCTAATGTGTTGTGGAACTACCGCACAAGCAAGCGGACGCCCACTGGAGAGTCCCCTTTCAGCCTTACTTATGGGGCCGAGGCCGTAATACCCCTCGAGGTCGGAATTCCTTCCCCTCGGCTCATCGCCTATGACGAAGCGCAGAATGCCAGGGAACTCAGAGGAAACTTGGACCTGATAGATGAACTGAGGGAAAGGGCATCGATTCGGCAGCAAAATTACAGAAGGAGAGTCGAGCTAGCCTACAACAAGAAAGTCCGGCCCGCCAACCTCGAGCAAGGAGATCTGGTGTTGAGAAAGCTAGCCATATCCCTCCCCAGTCAGAAGGGCAAGCTAGCTCCGAATTGGGAAGGGCCGTACCGGGTCACAAAAGTTGTTCGGCCTGGGGCATATCGTCTTGAGGACATGGACGGCAGAGAGCTCCCGAGGACCTGGAATGCCGATCACCTCCTGAAATACCAAGAGAGCGCCCCGGCGCCTCTCTAAGTAATCCGAGGTGTCGCGCCATTCCCCTCCTTTAACTTGTAACCTGTTCTATGAATTCTACTACGTAAAACGGTTCGCCGTCAAATATCAAATAAAGAAAGCTCCATTTTGTTTTTGAATTTGCCTGTTTTTTCCTCCCCTCTTACTATACCGATGGTTCGGAGTCCAACACTCGGCTCGACTTTACCTCCTCGGTTCGTCTCCGGACGAACCAGGGGTAGATCGCCGTTCGGAATTGCTCCCACAGCCGTTGAACTACACCGATGGTTCGGAGTCCAACACTCGGCTCGACTTTACCTCCTCGGTTCGTCTCCGGACGAACCAGGGGTAGATCGCCGTTCGGAATTGCTCCCACAGCCGTTGAACTACACCGATGGTTCGGAGTCCAACACTCGGCTCGACTTTACCTCCTCGGTTCGTCTCCGGACGAACCAGGGGTAGATCGCCGTTCGGAATTGCTCCCACAGCCGTTGAACTACACCGATGGTTCGGAGTCCAACACTCGGCTCGACTTTACCTCCTCGGTTCGTCTCCGGACGAACCAGGGGTAGATCGCCGTTCGAAATTGCTCCCACAGCCGTTGAACTACACCGATGGTTCGGAGTCCAACACTCGGCTCGACTTTACCTCCTCGGTTCGTCTCCGGACGAACCAGGGGTAGATCGCCGTTCGGAATTGCTCCCACAGCCGTTGAACTATACCGATGGTTCGGAGTCCAACACTCGGCTCGACTTTACCTCCTCGGTTCGTCTCCGGACGAACCAGGGGTAGATCGCCGTTCGGAATTGCTCCCACAGCCGTTGAACTACACCGATGGTTCGGAGTCCAACACTCGGCTCGACTTTACCTCCTCGATTCGTCTCCAGACGAACCAGGGGTAGATCGCCGTTCGGAATTGCTCCCACAGCCGTTGAACTATACCGATGGTTCGGAGTCCAACACTCGGCTCGACTTTACCTCCACGGTTCGTCTCCGGACGAACCAGGGGTAGATCGCCGTTCGGAATTGCTCCCACAGTCGTTGAACTACACCGATGGTTCGGAGTCCAACACTCGGCTCGACTTTACCTCCTCGGTTCGTCTCCGGACGAACCAGGGGTAGATCGCCGTTCGGAATTGCTCCCACAGCCGTTGAACTATACCGATGGTTCGGAGTCCAACACTCGGCTCGACTTTACCTCCTCGGTTCGTCTCCGGACGAACCAGGGGTAGATCGCCGTTCGGAATTGCTCCCACAGCCGTTGGACTACACCGATGGTTCGGAGTCCAACACTCGGCTCGACTTTACCTCCTCGGTTCGTCTCCGGACGAACCAGGGGTAGATCGCCGTTCGGAATTGCTCCCGCAGCCGTTGGACTATACCTAAGGTCCGGAACACGTATCCCGACCACTCTTGACTGACAACCGAGGTCCGAAGGCAAACGCATTCGGTCGGCGTCCGAGCAAGTGCCTTCCCGAACTGGTAAACGGGGAAAACACACTTCCCCCTTAACTTTCGCGCGTGATCTCGATCAGACGACTCAGATCGTGCCACGTACGCAAAACGACAAGATAACGTTTTCTTGGAAAACGAGCCACCTCGAGATCCGCGCCTATATTCAACGGCTCAGATCTCGCCACGTCGAAATAGCACTCTCGAGAACATCGCCGTGTCAGACCCACTAAGCGACAAATCGCCGTACCCCTGGGGATCCATTCGGCTAAATAGACACACTCAGTTCAAATAGTTCGGCACGGTCAACACAGTTATAAACAAAGACAGACGTACAAAACACCGAAAGGGAATTTTATTAAATATCAGCGTACAGTACAAAATAGACCATTACAAAAGTGTCGGCAAACAAAACATACAACCCCCGACCCACTACACTTGTCTTTCATAAAAATACATCCTCTCCATCCTGTTCGCCCTCCTCGGCAGACGGTTCCTCCGCCTCTCCTCGAAGCTTCGCCATTTCCGCCCGCAGGTGTCCCATCTCCGAGAGCAAGTCGTCCCGTTCGGCAATAAGTTTCGACTGAATGTGCCGAATACTTTTGACCCGAAGAGCATTGCTGAATGCGGTCTGCGAGTCCTCGTCCTCCCCTACGGGGCTCAGCTCGACGATCTTGCTCTCCAAGCGTTGCGTTTCGGCCTCCCGGAGGCTGAGGACCAACGAAAGGTGACTCCACTCGCCCTCGGCTCGGCGTAGCTTCAGATCGACACTCCTGGGGCTCAGAACCACCGTCCCAGAGGTCGCCTCGGATGCGGAGTCATCATTCGGACGCCCGGAGTCCGATCCATGGATCGCCGCGATAAGCTGAAAAATAGGAAAAACGAACAACGCAGTTTCAATACAATGCCGAAGATAAACACTTGAAAGTTTTTCAGAATTCTTATGCGTTCAGACATAATAGTGTTACAGACGGTCGACCAACCCTACAACTAGGTTATTACAACGGCCAACAGAGATGAAAAGTGGCATGATCAAGTCCTCTTCGGAAGGGGAATGCTTCGGTTTAGGGAAACGCGAGGACGACGAGGCCGACCCTCCGAGCTCGACCCTAAACCAACGAAGCGCGACCCCCCTTCACTGCTAGTCCTAACAGCCGCGCCGACCGATGCCCCGCTCGACGAGACAGCCGCACTGCACTGAGCGTCAGTCGGACTCCGCCTGGTCGTTAGCGGGCGCGTCGCGAGTTCATAAAACGTAATCCCCCTCTCACTTTCCTCGCGGGTGCACGACGTGCTGCGAACATTAGCCCTCTCCGGCGCAGGTTTAAGCGACGCGATCTCCTCCTCCAATTCGATAATCCGATCCCTCAAGACGACGTCCTTCGCCAATTTCTTCGATCGAGGGGCCTTCAACGACCCCGAGGCATTGGGACTATCAGTTGCAAGCCGCCGATAGTGGGTGACCTCAATCCCCCTATCTATTGTGATCCTCCTGAGCATGTCGACTTCGGCCAATAGTCTCTTACGCTCGGCCAAAGCCCCCTCCAGCTCGGAGGCCATCTTCTCCCTTTCCGCCGAACGCTCTCTCTCCGATAGCTCCAAGTATTGTACCTCGGCCAAAAGATCGTCGTTCTTCTGCTCGGCGGCTTTAAGCTCCCCACGAAGCCGCTCAATCTCCCCTTCGGAACCAGGACCCTGGGAGCGCTTCCGGAGTTGATGCAGCTCGCGACAGTTCCTCCTCAGGACTGCCCTGACCTCCTCCGCCTGGCCGAGCAGGAGAAACCGCCTCTGCCGGCTGTCCGAAAGTTCACGCTTCAAATTGGCCAGTTCCTTCCGAAGGGAGACCAGCTCCGTGACCGGACCAAACACCACCTGAAAAACGGAAATAAATCCGAGGCCCAACAGTTGGAGAAATTTACGCCCAAAAAGCCCAAAACGCACACTAAGTCCGAGGCTCAACACTTGGACAAATTTTTGGCCAAACAAAATATTTTTCATTCAAAACAGAGGCGGTGGCCAGTCCGCAATAAGGCTTACAAAAAGAAAACAAAACCAAAAAGACTGAGAGTAGGAAGACAACCGAGTCAGGGGTCGACCTTTTTGCCGCTCGGATTCGTCGACCCCTCGGCCTTGCCCTCGCCATCACCCTCGCCCTCGCCTTCGCTCCAGCTCTCCTCCTCGGAGAGTTTCTCCTCCTCGCCCTCGGCTTCGGTCTCCCCATCGCCTTCGGCGGGTTCCGTCTCTCCGTCGGGACCGAGCAGACCCTCGGTGATCCCTTCTTCCCCCTCCACAGGCTCGTAAAAGTCATAAGAGGACGAGTCGAAGCCCGGGTTCTTCGCGACAACGTGGGTCAGGGCACGGCCGTAGGCGTCCAGCATATTCTGGATCATGTGCTGCGCGGCCTCCTCTTGCACGGCCTTCTTCACCTTCTTCACCTTCCTCAGGTGGTTGGCCTTGATCCTCTCGGCTCTCTTCCGAGCAGTCTCCCCTTCCGACCGAGCCTTGGCCAGCTCATCCTTCAGCTCGGTAACCTCCTTCTCCGCTCCTGACCGAGCACTGGCCAGCTCCTCCTTCAGCTCGGCCACCTCCTTCTCAAGCTTGGCTGCCGTATCCTTCGACGATTGGATGGCGTCGGCCAGCTTCTTCTCCAGGTCCTCCACTTCGGCGACTCTCTTCGTCGAAAGAAGCAGCTCGGACTCAAGCCGCTTCGCAACCCGAACGCGCTCCGTCCTCTCCTTCTCCTTCTCCTGATCCTTCCTCGCCATCTCCTCGACCAGCCAACTGAAGTGGCAGAGGGTCTGGAAGAGAACAACACGTTAAAATCCGAGCCCAATAACTTAGAAAAAATTCCAAGGAAAAAATATGAATGAAGAAGGGCTCGACACACTTACCGACATAGTGCTCCGGGCCATCTGCATCACGTTGTCCCCTGCCATCCCGGCCCTCAGGGTCGCTCGGTCCTTCGGGGTCGGCAGGTGCCTCACTGCCTCCATGCAGATGTTCCCGTCGCCCAAGAAGCCGTCGACGTTCATCACCTGCCAATCAGGGACGAAGATCTGTTTGTGACGCTCGGTCAAGATCTTCTCCGCGTCGGAGGTGAGGGGCGGAACCGGGAGGGACAGCGCATCAGCCACTCCGAACCCACCGCTCGACGGACCAGGAGCGTCCGCCTCCGGGGTAGGAGCTGGAGCAGCCGAGGCCGAGGGATCGAGGTCCACGACCCCCCCTGCTCGGGGACCGCGACCTTCGCCGGAGGGACAAGGACCTCAATCTCCCCCTCCTTCAGGACAGCAACCTTCGGTTGGTCGGCTGCCTTCACGACCGAGGCCTTCTTCGAAGCTCGGCTGTCCTGAGGCGCCGTCGACGGCCTCTTCTTCTTCTCCTGCTCGGACCTGCCCTTCGCCACCAGAGCCTTGTAATCGAGCTTCATGGTCTCTGCAAGAGTCGAATGAAAAAACTTAGAAAATTGAATGCAAACTTTACGGAGAGAAGTATAAATACCAGAAGCGTACGAGGGTCGATCGGACTGAGACCCCCACGGAACAGATGCTCTTCGGTGATATCCTTCCAGCTAAGCGTCGGCAGAGCAAGGATCTTCTTCTGGACCTCGGTCTCTGCAGCGTTCAGCGGAACGTCCTTCTTTGTGCGCTTGGGTAGTCCGTCCGCCCAAACTGTCGGTATCACCCATGGCGTCAGATTCCGAACGAGGAAGTATTTGTCCTTCCAGTGTTTGATCGAGTCCGGATTCTCGATCAGTTTCACGCCCGGCCGGGGCGAAAGATAAAACCTCTGCTCGTCTTTTCTCGGCTGGACAGGTCGGAAGAGAGTTCGAAAGAGGTACATGGTCGGCTTGGAGCCGATCTCCTGGCATCGGAGGAGGAACGCCACAACTTGCCTCCATGTGTTCGGCATCAGTTGAGCGGGACTCAAACCATACCAAACCAGGACGTCAACCACGAACGGGTGGAGGGGAAAGCGAAGACCGGCAATGAGGGAGTCGACCGGAAAGACGCATATGTCCGGAGAAGACCCAGTATTGGCTCGGAACCCCGGCCCAGGGAGGAGCAACGTGTACTCGAGAGGGATCTGGAAGCCCTCTCGGACCAGATGAAGGTCCGCTTCGGTAAGAGTCGAGATCTTGCGATCGACCTCGGACAGCTCCCTAGGCTCGTTCTCCTCCACCAGTTTAGCCGTACCTTGGGTAACCTTCTCCAAGATATCCTCAGTATAATCCCGGACTCCTCCCACACTCGACACGGCGATGGGCTGCCGACCGAACTCCCCCGCTCTCTTCGGCGTCTCCACTATAGTAATTACGGCTTTGCCCTTTCGGGACTCCGCCGCGACTTCTTGGGGCACCTCGGCCACTCCGCCCTCCGCGTCTGGACGAACAACGTCCTGCTCGCTCGGCTCCACTACTCCTTTCTCTTTCTCCCCTCGGCCAACGGCTTGCTCCGAGGTGGGGGTCTCAGCCGAAATCTTAACCATATTTTCCTAAAGAGAGAAGGGAAAGAGACTGACCTTGAAGTGACAGCTACGGTCGGAAACTTCGCCGGAACTAGGAACGCTACCGCGACAGCTAGCGACACCACCAGGGAGCTAAAGACCTCGAAGCAAAGTAAATACGGAAGAGAGAGAGTGAAAGTGAAAAGTGAAGACTTGGTCAAAGGGGGGTAAAGATTTATAGTGAAAATGAGGCGTCTCTTGGACTTCCAGAGCGACTTTTGGGCTACTCTCGAAGCATCTCGAAGGCCCACCACAAAGTCAACCAGCTCGGCAAGATGGGACGAGAATCCGAGCTGCGAGCAAACCGAACGTGGCTGCAGTAGAGTCCGCTCGGAATCCGTGCAAGTGCCTTCCCGAGCTGGTAAATGGGGAAAACTCCCTTCTCCCTCAACTTTCGCGCCTGATCTTCATCAGACGGTCCAGATCTTGCCGAGAGCACTAAACGACAAGATAGTGTTTTCTTGGAGAACGCGCCCATCTCGAGATGCGTGTCAGCATCCGGCGGCTCAGATAGCGCCACGTCGCTCGGACGATCGGACCCTCGGACGCCCCACCTTCGTCTAAAAAGAACCCGGAAAAATTTTTGATTTAGTTTTGAGGCGCCGCCTTCGGCGAACGCCCCCCAGGTCCCGTGCACCAATCGGCATTCTGCCGACCACGGGCCCCGGGCGGGAACAGATCGGCACTCCCCCCATCTCTAACTCCCCCGGGCTGATATCCATCAAAAGCCATCAGCCCGGAAGGAAGACAGAGATGAGAGGAGACCCATCCACACTCAGGAATCGGGAAGAACGCACCATTCCGAGCTAGTTGTTTGCATCTGGAAGGCGCGGCTTGCCAAAGGGCTCTAACCGCAGCGCCTTCACAGTTGCAAACAACAGGCTCGGACGGCCCAAAAGTCCGAGCTGCTATTCATGATGAAGTGGACCAAGAGATCGGCATCGGATATGGATCGCCATTCTCTCACCAAGACCTCCGCTCTCTCCGACGCTCGCTTCGGAGCCACCAAAGAAAGCCGAAGATCTTGGTGAGAGAACGACCACCCGTCCTTCCGAAGAAGTCCACACCCCGGGACAGGACTATTGCCGTCGACCCTACTGTCTTATTGCTCCCCACTCCTGACACCACCTTTTCGGAGCAGAGAGGAATGGGGAAACAACAAGACAACAAGGCGACCGCCCGTCCTTCCGAAGTAACTTGTCCCTCGGATCCGGACCACGGTCGCCGCCACTACTACCTCGTCCCCCTTCGCTCCTAACATCCGCTTTGGGGCCGTCAGGAACGAAGGGAAAACCAGGCAGAAGAGCGACCACCTCTCCGGACCTCAAGAAAGAAGCTACCCAAGGCAGACGCCTCCGAGGTCTAGAACTCGATTTGGTTGTGACGAAAGCGACAAAGAGAGTGGAGTACTTATAGCCTGCCCCCAAGAACCAGCCATTACTACCCTCGGAAATTAAAGCGCCGCGTTTTAGTTGGGGGAATTACTGATCCTCAGAAGTCGAAGCGCCACGCATTAATTAAAGGAATAATTCTTAATGACCTGGGAAAGGGGAATGCCGCACGAACCCCGAGCGTCATTAATACCCTCGGAAGCGAGATCGCCTCCGAACAGATAGCGCCGCGACGCAGCCGAACCCTGCCTTCGGTCGGCTGCCGAGCAGAGGCCTTCCCGAACTGGTAAATGGAGAAAAAAAGGCACCGAGCTATCTCAGCCGTTGGATCTCTCAGAATTTCACGCTCCCAATGGCGAACGGCTCAGATTGCGCCACGTGCGCTAAAAGACAAGATAGCGTTTTCTTGGGAACCGTTCCCATCTCGAGATGCGTGCCAACATCCAACGGTCCAGATAACGCCACGTCACTCAAGCCCTCGGTCGGCTGCCGAACCCCCATACCTCCGGTCGGCTGCCGAGCAAAGGCCTTCCCGAACTGGTAAACGGAGAAAAGCGCTGCCGAGCAGCAGCAGCCGTCAGATCTTTCCGAAGTTCGCGCCCATCTGCGATCAGCGGCCCAGATCGAGCCACGCCATAAAACGGTATTTAAATCATTTTTTATCTATTTAAATTGTCTTATTTGTTTAAAAATTGCGAGAAAATTGTTAAAAATTCGGGAAAATTAGCCAAAAATTCTGGATAATAATTGAGATTTAGGGGGCACATTTTCGAACCCCTGAACGAACAATTGTCGCCCAGAATGTACGGTTAAGGCCCCCGAATGATTAGCAAACGTGTCGCAAAATTAAACAAGTAGTTCGAAAAAATAGATAAAAACTCTTGAATACCCAATGTGGCCAGAGAACTGCCAGCGGCATCGAGAGTTGCCTCACTACCCCCTTTCTAGATTCAAAATCCCACGTCTGGACTCCAATACAACTCCATCAGCCACTAAAACAGCTAAACTACTCCTCAAAGTCTGATCACACTCAGTCTTTAGGAGTGGGGGGCTCGTGATATGGCTAAAATTGGGGTTAAATCGGGACCGTCCAGATCGAGCACGAATCATGAAGCACGGGGGTAAAAAGGTAATTTCACATACAGATGGATCCAAAACGGGTATTGGGCCTCCTTCTCACAGAACCAACCACCCGCGAATAGATCCACTTCAATTGGGTACGGGTCCCGACCCGATACAAGCCCAATCCGCCAAGAAGAGAATCAAGCCACTGATTTGGTCAAATCAACAAGCCTGATTAGATCTCACCAGGGAATCAAGGCCTAACTTCCTAAAAACAGAATAGGAGGATTTTTCTCCTATTTGTTAGGCAGGAAATTAGGCCCCAAATGGTTCCAAAGGCGACTATAAATACAACCCCTCTACCACCGAGACCAGGTTAATCACTCTTTCACCACTTAAGCTCTTTCTTAATCTTTTCCTGATTACTGACAAGAGCGTCGGAGGGTGCGTCGCCGGAATCAACCCCGGTGTTTCGCACTTCCTTGCAGGTTGTGCCAGGAGCGAGAAGACCGAGCCAATCGTTCAGGTGTTTCTCGGACTCACAAATTCTATCTGTTTACCCCCACACCGAAATCAGCGGTAACACCTTCTAATGCATCTCAACACAGTAAATAACACGAAAATTTAAACACTTTTATTGCCATCAGAGTTATTACATCAATAATTACACATATCAAATTGTCCTTGAACAAGGAATACAAATTACATAACTTATTACAACTGATTACAAAGAATATTCAGGCTCCTGTTGCAAAGCTGTCAGCTGTCTTCCAGTTCGACAATTGATTGGTCATTGCCGAAACTCTGCTGAGTGGTCTATCTGCCTCCCTGGGTCTTGCCCCTCGGCTTGAGCCTTCTGCTGCGCGACTCTGATATTGCTGCACCCGTTCGAAGGGTAGACATGTACACTGCCACCTTACTTAGATGCCCTGCTGGTCTGGCTCTTCTGCCCTCTTGACCCGGTTTCCAGCACCTAATTAAGTGGGCACGTCAGTAATTCTACTGACGCAATGCTGGTAAGAAAACAGCAATTCTCCAACTATCACACTCACAATTCATCTTGAATGGAAAATAAACGTGTATCCTGATTTCCTAGTGTTCGTATATGCCATGACCTGAGTCTAATGCAAAAATACAGAGTATAGAACATATGCACTTAATCTAATGTCAGCAAGTGTAATACCCCGCAAAATAGCATACGGCTATTTTGTACTGTAACCCGTGCATTAACTAAGTATTGCACACGATTACATTTTCTCCTAGAAATTATCAGTTAAAATTGAGAGATTTCAGACATACAGGCTGTTCTGAATCCGATGAAGTAAACTCGGAATATCATCTCGATTAAACTAGGGTTTTGTCCCGATTATTTCGACCAGACAATTGTCGGGTGAAAATGATAATTTCTATAAAAAATGTATTTTTATGGATTTTAATTTATATGTATTAGTTATTTCAATTAGACTAGTGCTTGAATTGAATGTGAGTTGTATTTGTGCACTAGGGTATGGTAACCTAGGGTATGGTGACCTAGGGTTCCTTAACATAGCATAGGGTTAGGAACCCTAGCATCATGATGATCATGGTTTGATCTTGATAAAGATCCAATGGTGGAAATACAACACCATGTGCACATTGACTATGGAAGTAGGAAACTTCCATGAAATTCCAAGGAAGCTTCCAAGAAGTTTCACTTGTGATGTTGGCTCCATCTCATCCACATATCTTCCACTCACACCCCCTCCCTCCATCCCCACCCTACATCACCATCCGGCCCAATCCATCCCTAGCTCCCATTTTTATAAAATCCCCCACTTCCACTCTCATTCTTTCACTTGTTCACCATCATTCTTGTTCAAAAAAAAAAGAGAGGAGAAAGAGAAGGAGAAAAAAAAAAGGTGGAAACTTTTGTAGGGAGTTGTAGAAAGGTGGAGAAGTAGGAAAGATTGAGGAGGCCAAGTTACACAAGCACAAGGAGCAAAGGCAAGCCAGCAAACAAAGCTAGGAGTCAAGCCACAAGGAGATTTTGGCAAACTTCAAGTGGGTGATCCTTGAACTCTTTTGTATTTATTTTTGTTTTGGTATGAATGGATGTGTAGTAGTGGTAGACATGATTTTGTTGCTATGTTTGAGTATGAGGAATGTTAGGAAAAATTAAATTGTGTGGTAGAGAATTATTCTTTTGAAGTTTGATTGAGTAGCATGATTGTGAGGGTATATTGGGGAATTTCTCACGCCCAAACGGTTGGGAATCTTGGGCTAAAATTCTGGGGTATTGTTCTTATATGTATGTAGAGTATCCATGATTTATTTCGTAATATTTGGATACATTTTGGTAGCCCGAACAGTGGGACCAAATCCGGACAGTAAGCAGCCAGAATGGCTGCTGGCTGTGATGATTTTTGGGTGTCTTTCCGAATTTGTATCTCGGAAACGACAAGGCATTTTGAGTTGAAAATTTTTGTGGATGCTTTTGTATATGTCTACAACCATGATCTTAAATTTAGTATTTATCCGAGGTCGTTTGATGCCCCGGAAAAATTGTAGAACGCGACTGGTCCGTGGGTGTCGGCTGAAGCTGACTGCGCATTGTGCTGAAGTTCAAAAAGGCATAACTTCGTGTACGTTTATCATTTTGCTACGAAATTTTGGGAATAGCTTGGGGTATGAGTCTATTTGATGAATCTCAAATTTTAGAATTTTTGGAAGTCATTTGATGAGGTTTCAAAGGTAATTAGTGAGGGGCAGTGAATACTCTGCTGAAACAGAACGGCTGAAATGTAGCCATGTTTGAGGACTCGTAGATCGTTGTGTGAAATGAATTTGAATGTGAATTTTGGACACGATGAAATGATATATGTGTAGATAGAGAATCTCAAATTTCATGATCGTTGGACTTAGGGATAATTTACTATTGAATTTTAAAGTAGGGTACGTTCAGCCTAGTACGAGTTGTCTAGTTCATGGAGATAGATATTCCTAGGCTTATCTGTTAAGAATTTGGGCGACTGGCCAACTGGAGAATTTCAGTAGAGAATCATAACTCGCTAACCCAATTAGGATTGGTAATTCCAGGTTGTGGGCTATAACTTTCCAAGGCGGACAGATTCGGCCTTGTCAATGAAATATTGCTAGAAAAATCAACCCTTCCCGTGTGATGCCCCCAAGGGAAATTGGTGTCTGTGAGAACATTTAGAATTGAATCTGAGGACGTATTCAAATAGGAAGTTAAGGTAGACAATCCCACCTTCCCATAGGACCCGGAATTGAGTGATCTCGATAACCAAGCGAACTCTTATGATATTGGACAAATGCAGCAAGTGTGAAGAGGAACGTACTACTAAGAGTATATGAGGGATATTTGGATGTCGAGATGATTGAACTTGAGGAAATAGTCAACTGAAAAGTTATAGACGAGAGTCTTACCTTTCCAGAATGGTAGGTACCAAGAAATTCTGACGTGTGTGTGGGAAGTTATGGACATTGTGAGTTTAGCAACCTATTGTCTAGACTGACTTCAAGGTTGGAGTTAACTCGGGGACTTGGGTCCTTTAAAAGGAAATTGAGGGAATCATCGACTAGGGGATGACAACGGATCTCCTCACCCTTCTAGGAAGTTCTGAGCGTATTGGTTTCCGATGAGTGTAGCTGGGAACACAGCTACTGGTATTTCTTGATTGTTCCATCGGACCGTTGATGAGGAACCCTCTACCTACCGCAATATGGTGATCGTGAGCTATCAGAATTAAAAGATGGGTTTTAGCATTTTATTCGGAACTTAGGCAAGTTCCTGTGCATGTACTCATGGTGGACATGAGTGAGTTGGGATATAGCTCTGTTGGATTGTATTGGGTGTCTCGATGCCTGAGTCTGTCAAAAGTCCAGAAAGGATAATTATGTGCGTGCTTACCTTCACTAAATTATATTACGTCACCAGGGCGCCGTTAGATCACTCGCTGAGGGTCACGGGCTGGGATTATTTTTGGGTCGCTGACTTATGAAGGTATTGGGAATCGGTGGATGTGATTCCGGGATGGTTGTTACCTTGACAGACCAGTCAGGCTCGACTTTGTTGATCGACACCGAGTGTGGTTTGAATAACAACATATTTTCAGTAAACTGGATTGGTTAGTTTTTCTTTTATTGTTTCGCTTTGTTACCGCTGATTTCGGTGTGGGGGTAAACAGATAGAATTTGTGAGTCCGGGAAACACCTGAACGATTGGCTCGGTCTTCTCGCTCCTGGCACAACCTGCAAGGAAGTGCGAAACACCGGGGTTGATTCCGGCGACGCACCCTCCGACGCTCTTGTCAGTAATTAGGAAAAGATTAAGAAAGAGCTTAAGTGGTGAAAGAGTGATTAACCTGGTCTCGGTGGTAGAGGGATTGTATTTATAGTCGCCTTTGGAACCATTTGGGGCCTAATTTCCTGCCTAACAAATAGGAGAAAAATCCTCCTATTCTGTTTTTAGGAAGTTAGGCCTTGATTCCCTGGTGAGATCTAATCAGGCTTGTTGATTTGACCAAATCAGTGGCTTGATTCTCTTCTTGGCGGATTGGGCTTGTATCGGGTCGGGACCCGTACCCAATTGAAGTGGATCTATTCGCGGGTGGTTGGTTCTGTGAGAAGGAGGCCCAATACCCGTTTTGGATCCATCTGTATGTGAAATTACCTTTTTACCCCCGTGCTTCATGATTCGTGCTCGATCTGGACGGTCCCGATTTAACCCCAATTTTAGCCATATCACGAGCCCCCCACTCCTAAAGACTGAGTGTGATCAGACTTTGAGGAGTAGTTTAGCTGTTTTAGTGGCTGATGGAGTTGTATTGGAGTCCAGACGTGGGATTTTGAATCTAGAAAGGGGGTAGTGAGGCAACTCTCGATGCCGCTGGCAGTTCTCTGGCCACATTGGGTATTCAAGAGTTTTTATCTATTTTTTCGAACTACTTGTTTAATTTTGCGACACGTTTGCTAATCATTCGGGGGCCTTAACCGTACATTCTGGGCGACAATTGTTCGTTCAGGGGTTCGAAAATGTGCCCCCTAAATCTCAATTATTATCCAGAATTTTTGGCTAATTTTCCCGAATTTTCTCGCAATTTTTAAACAAATAAGACAATTTAAATAGATAAAAAATGATTTAAATACCGTTTTATGGCGTGGCTCGATCTGGGCCGCTGATCGCAGATGGGCGCGAACTTCGGAAAGATCTGACGGCTGCTGCTGCTCGGCAGCGCTTTTCTCCGTTTACCAGTTCGGGAAGGCCTTTGCTCGGCAGCCGACCGGAGGTATGGGGGTTCGGCAGCCGACCGAGGGCTTGAGTGACGTGGCGTTATCTGGACCGTTGGATGTTGGCACGCATCTCGAGACGGGAACGGTTCCCAAGAAAACGCTATCTTGTCTTTTAGCGCACGTGGCGCAATCTGAGCCGTTCGCCATTGGGAGCGTGAAATTCTGAGAGATCCAACGGCTGAGATAGCTCGGTGCCTTTTTTTCTCCATTTACCAGTTCGGGAAGGCCTCTGCTCGGCAGCCGACCGAAGGCAGGGTTCGGCTGCGTCGCGGCGCTATCTGTTCGGAGGCGATCTCGCTTCCGAGGGTATTAATGACGCTCGGGGTTCGTGCGGCATTCCCCTTTCCCAGGTCATTAAGAATTATTCCTTTAATTAATGCGTGGCGCTTCGACTTCCGAGGATCAGTAATTCCCCAAATTAAAACGCGGCGCTTTAATTTCCGAGGGTAGTAATGGCTGGTTCTTGGGGGCAGGCTATAAGTACTCCACTCTCTTTGTCGCTTTCGTCACAACCAAATCGAGTTCTAGACCTCGGATGCGTCTGCCTTGGGTAGCTTCTTTCTTGAGGTCCGGAGAGGTGGTCGCTCTTCTGCCTGGTTTTCCCTTCGTTCCTGACGGCCCCAAAGCGGATGTTAGGAGCGAAGGGGGACGAGGTAGTAGTGGCGGCGACCGTGGTCCGGATCCGAGGGACAAGTTACTTCGGAAGGACGGGCGGTCGCCTTGTTGTCTTGTTGTTTCCCCATTCCTCTCTGCTCCGAAAAGGTGGTGTCAGGAGTGGGGAGCAATAAGACAGTAGGGTCGACGGCAATAGTCCTGTCCCGGGGTGTGGACTTCTTCGGAAGGACGGGTGGTCGTTCTCTCACCAAGATCTTCGGCTTTCTTTGGTGGCTCCGAAGCGAGCGTCGGAGAGAGCGGAGGTCTTGGTGAGAGAATGGCGATCCATGTCCGATGCCGATCTCTTGGTCCACTTCATCATGAATAGCAGCTCGGACTTTTGGGCCGTCCGAGCCTGTTGTTTGCAACTGTGAAGGCGCTGCGGTTAGAGCCCTTTGGCAAGCCGCGCCTTCCAGATGCAAACAACTGGCTCGGAATGGTGCGTTCTTCCCGATTCCTGAGTGTGGATGGGTCTCCTCTCATCTCTGTCTTCCTTCCGGGCTGATGGCTTTTGATGGATATCAGCCCGGGGGAGTTAGAGATGGGGGGAGTGCCGATCTGTTCCCGCCCGGGGCCCGTGGTCGGCAGAATGCCGATTGGTGCACGGGACCTGGGGGGCGTTCGCCGAAGGCGGCGCCTCAAAACTAAATCAAAAATTTTTCCGGGTTCTTTTTAGACGAAGGTGGGGCGTCCGAGGGTCCGATCGTCCGAGCGACGTGGCGCTATCTGAGCCGCCGGATGCTGACACGCATCTCGAGATGGGCGCGTTCTCCAAGAAAACACTATCTTGTCGTTTAGTGCTCTCGGCGAGATCTGGACCGTCTGATGAAGATCAGGCGCGAAAGTTGAGGGAGAAGGGAGTTTTCCCCATTTACCAGCTCGGGAAGGCACTTGCACGGATTCCGAGCGGACTCTACTGCAGCCACGTTCGGTTTGCTCGCAGCTCGGATTCTCGTCCCATCTTGCCGAGCTGGTTGACTTTGTGGTGGGCCTTCGAGATGCTTCGAGAGTAGCCCAAAAGTCGCTCTGGAAGTCCAAGAGACGCCTCATTTTCACTATAAATCTTTACCCCCCCTTTGACCAAGTCTTCACTTTTCACTTTCACTCTCTCTCTTCCGTATTTACTTTGCTTCGAGGTCTTTAGCTCCCTGGTGGTGTCGCTAGCTGTCGCGGTAGCGTTCCTAGTTCCGGCGAAGTTTCCGACCGTAGCTGTCACTTCAAGGTCAGTCTCTTTCCCTTCTCTCTTTAGGAAAATATGGTTAAGATTTCGGCTGAGACCCCCGCCTCGGAGCAAGCCATTGGCCGAGGGGAGAAAGAGAAAGGAGTAGTGGAGCCGAGCGAGCAGGACGTTGTTCGTCCAGACGCGGAAGGCGGAGTGGCCGAGGTGCCCCAAGAAGTCGCGGCGGAGTCCCGAAAGGGCAAAAGCCGTAATTACTATAGTGGAGACGCCGAAGAGAGCGGGGGAGTTCGGTCGGCAGCCCATCGCCGTGTCGAGTGTAGGAGGAGTCCGAGATTATACTGAGGATATCTTGGAGAAGGTTACCCAAGGTACGGCTAAACTGGTGGAGGAGAACGAGCCTAGGGAGCTGTCCGAGGTCGATCGCAAGATCTCGACTCTTACCGAAGCGGACCTTCATCTGGTCCGAGAGGGCTTCCAGATCCCTCTCGAGTACACGTTGCTCCTCCCTGGGCCGGGGTTCCGAGCCAATACTGGGTCTTCTCCGGACATATGCGTCTTTCCGGTCGACTCCCTCATTGCCGGTCTTCGCTTTCCCCTCCACCCGTTCGTGGTTGACGTCCTGGTTTGGTATGGTTTGAGTCCCGCTCAACTGATGCCGAACACATGGAGGCAAGTTGTGGCGTTCCTCCTCCGATGCCAAGAGATCGGCGCCAAGCCGACCATGTACCTCTTTCGAACTCTCTTCCGACCTGTCCAGCCGAGAAAAGACGAGCAGAGGTTTTATCTTTCGCCCCGGCCGGGCGTGAAACTGATCGAGAATCCGGACTCGATCAAACACTGGAAGGATAAATACTTCCTCGTTCGGAATCTGACGCCATAGGTGATACCGACAGTTTGGGCGGACGGACTACCCAAGCGCACAAAGAAGGACGTTCCGCTGAACGCTGCAGAGACCGAGGTCCAGAAGAAGATCCTTGCTCTGCCGACGCTTAGCTGGAAGGATATCACCGAAGAGCATCTGTTCCGTGGGGGTCTCAGTCCGATCGACCCTCGTACGCTTCTGGTATTTATACTTCTCTCCGTAAAGTTTGCATTCAATTTTCTAAGTTTTTTCATTCGACTCTTGCAGAGACCATGAAGCTCGATTACAAGGCTCTGGTGGCGAAGGGCAGGTCCGAGCAGGAGAAGAAGAAGAGGCCGTCGACGGCGCCTCAGGACAGCCGAGCTTCGAAGAAGGCCTCGGTCGTGAAGGCAGCCGACCAACCGAAGGTTGCTGTCCTGAAGGAGGGGGGGGATTGAGGTCCTTGTCCCTCCGGCGAAGGTCGCGGTCCCCGAGCAGGGGGGGGTCGTAGACCTCGATCCCTCGGCCTGCTCCAGCTCCTACCCCGGAGGCGGACGCTCCTGGTCCGTCGAGCGGTGGGTTCGGAGTGGCTGATGCGCTGTCCCTCCCGGTTCCGCCCCTCACCTCCGACACGGAGAAGATCTTGACCGAGCGTCACAAACAGATCTTCGTCCCTGATTGGCAGGTGATGAACGTCGACGGCTTCTTGGGCGACGGGAACATCTGCATGGAGGCAGTGAGGCACCTGCCGACCCCGAAGGACCGAGCGACCCTGAGGGCCGGGATGGCAGGGGACAACGTGATGCAGATGGCCCGGAGCACTATGTCGGTAAGTGTGTCGAGCCCTTCTTCATTCATATTTTTTCCTTGGAATTTTTTCTAAGTTATTGGGCTCGGATTTTAACGTGTTGTTCTCTTCCAGACCCTCTGCCACTTCAGTTGGCTGGTCGAGGAGATGGCGAGGAAGGATCAGGAGAAGGAGAAGGAGAGGACGGAGCGCGTTCGGGTTGCGAAGCGGCTTGAGTCCGAGCTGCCTCTTTCGACGAAGAGAGTCGCCGAAGTGGAGGACCTGGAGAAGAAGCTGGCCGACGCCATCCAATCGTCGAAGGATACGGCGGCCAAGCTTGAGAAGGAGGTGGCCGAGCTGAAGGAGGAGCTGGCCAACGCTCGGTCGGGAGCGGAGAAGGAGGTTACCGAGCTGAAGGATGAGCTGGCCAAGGCTCGGTCGGAAGGGGAGACTGCTCGGAAGAGAGCCGAGAGGATCAAGGCCAACCACCTGAGGAAGGTGAAGAAGGTGAAGAAGGCCGTGCAAGAGGAGGCCGCGCAGCACATGATCCAGAATATGCTGGACGCCTACGGCCGTGCCCTGACCCACGTTGTCGCGAAGAACCCGGGCTTCGACTCGTCCTCTTATGACTTTTACGAGCCCGTGGAGGGGGAAGAAGGGATCACCGAGGGTCTGCTCGGTCCCGACGGAGAGACGGAACCCGCCGAAGGCGATGGGGAGACCGAAGCCGAGGGCGAGGAGGAGAAACTCTCCGAGGAGGAGAGCTGGAGCGAAGGCGAGGGCGAGGGTGATGGTGAGGGCAAGGCCGAGGGGTCGACGAATCCGAGCGGCAAAAAGGTCGACCCCTGACTCGGTTGTCTTCCTACTTTCAGTCTTTTTGGTTTTGTTTTCTTTTTGTAAGCCTTATTGCGGACTGGCCACCGCCTCTGTTTTGAATGAAAAATATTTTGTTTGGCCAAAAATTTGTCCAAGTGTTGAGCCTCGGACTTAGTGTGCGTTTTGGGCTTTTTGGGCGTAAATTTCTCCAACTGTTGGGCCTCGGATTTATTTCCGCTTTTCAGGTGGTGTTTGGTCCGGTCACGGAGCTGGTCTCCCTTCGGAAGGAACTGGCCAATTTGAAGCGTGAACTTTCGGACAGCCGGCAGAGGCGGTTTCTCCTGCTCGGCCAGGCGGAGGAGGTCAGGGCAGTCCTGAGGAGGAACTGTCGCGAGCTGCATCAACTCCGGAAGCGCTCCCAGGGTCCTGGTTCCGAAGGGGAGATTGAGCGGCTTCGTGGGGAGCTTAAAGCCGCCGAGCAGAAGAACGACGATCTTTTGGCCGAGGTACAATACTTGGAGCTATCGGAGAGAGAGCGTTCGGCGGAAAGGGAGAAGATGGCCTCCGAGCTGGAGGGGGCTTTGGCCGAGCGTAAGAGACTATTGGCCGAAGTCGACATGCTCAGGAGGATCACAATAGATAGGGGGATTGAGGTCACCCACTATCGGCGGCTTGCAACTGATAGTCCCAATGCCTCGGGGTCGTTGAAGGCCCCTCGATCGAAGAAATTGGCTAAGGACGTCGTCTTGAGGGATCGGATTATCGAATTGGAGGAGATCGCGTCGCTTAAACCTGCGCCGGAGAGGGCTAATGTTCGCAGCACGTCGTGCACCCGCGAGGAAAGTGAGAGGGGGATTACGTTTTATGAACTCGCGACGCGCCCGCTAACGACCAGGCGGAGTCCGACTGACGCTCAGAGCAGCGCGGCTGTCTCGTCGAGCGGGGCATCGGTCGGCGCGGCTGTTAGGACTAGCAGTGAAGGGGGGTCGCGCTTCGTTGGTTTAGGGTCGAGCTCGGAGGGTCGGCCTCGTCGTCCTCGCGTTTCCCTAAACCGAAGCATTCCCCTTCCGAAGAGGACTTGATCATGCCACTTTTCATCTCTGTTGGCCGTTGTAATAACCTAGTTGTAGGGTTGGTCGACCGTCTGTAACACTATTATGTCTGAACGCATAAGAATTCTGAAAAACTTTCAAGTGTTTATCTTCGGCATTGTATTGAAACCGCGTTGTTCGTTTTTCCTATTTTTCAGCTTGTCGCGGCAATCCATGGATCGGACTCCGGGCGTCCGAATGATGACTCCGCATCCGAGGCGACCTCTGGGACGGTGGTTCTGAGCCCCAGGAGTGTCGATCTGAAGCTACGCCGAGCCGAGGGCGAGTGGAGTCACCTTTCGTTGGTCCTCAGCCTCCGGGAGGCCGAAACGCAACGCTTGGAGAGCAAGATCGTCAAGCTGAGCCCCGTAGGGGAGGACGAGGACTCGCAGACCGCATTCAGCAATGCTCTTCGGGTCAAAAGTATTCGGCACATTCAGTCGAAACTTATTGCCGAACGGGACGACTTGCTCTCGGAGATGGGACACCTGCGGGCGGAAATGGCGAAGCTTCGAGGAGAGGCGGAGGAACCGTCTGCCGAGGAGGGCGAACAAGATGGAGAGGATGTATTTTTATGAAAGACAAGTGTAGTGGGTCGGGGGTTGTATGTTTTGTTTGCCGACACTTTTGTAATGGTCTATTTTGTACTGTACGCCGATATTTAATAAAATTCCCTTTCGGTGTTTTGTACGTCTGTCTTTGTTTATAACTGTGTTGACCGTGCCGAACTATTTGAACTGAGTGTGTCTATTTAGCCGAATGGATCCCCAGGGGTACGGCGATTTGTCGCTTAGTGGGTCTGACACGGCGATGTTCTCGAGAGTGCTATTTCGACGTGGCGAGATCTGAGCCGTTGAATGTAGGCGCGGATCTCGAGGTGGCTCGTTTTCCAAGAAAACGTTATCTTGTCGTTTTGCGTACGTGGCACGATCTGAGTCGTCTGATCGAGATCACGCGCGAAAGTTAAGGGGGAAGTGTGTTTTCCCCGTTTACCAGTTCGGGAAGGCACTTGCTCGGACGCCGACCGAATGCGTTTGCCTTCGGACCTCGGTTGTCAGTCAAGAGTGGTCGGGATACGTGTTCCGGACCTTAGGTATAGTCCAACGGCTGCGGGAGCAATTCCGAACGGCGATCTACCCCTGGTTCGTCCGGAGACGAACCGAGGAGGTAAAGTCAAGCCGAGTGTTGGACTCCGAACCATCGGTGTAGTCCAACGGCTGTGGGAGCAATTCCGAACGGCGATCTACCCCTGGTTCGTCCGGAGACGAACCGAGGAGGTAAAGTCGAGCCGAGTGTTGGACTCCGAACCATCGGTGTAGTCCAACGGCTGTGGGAGCAATTCTGAACGGCGATCTACCCCTGGTTCGTCCGGAGACGTACCGAGGAGGTAAAGTCGAGCCGAGTGTTGGACTCCGAACCATCGGTGTAGTTCAACGGCTGTGGGAGCAATTCCGAACGGCGATCTACCCCTGGTTCGTCCGAAGACGAACCGAGGAGGTAAAGTCGAGCCGAGTGTTGGACTCCGAACCATCGGTATAGTTCAACGGCTGTGGGAGCAATTCCGAACGGCGATCTACCCCTGGTTCGTCCGGAGACGAACCGAGGAGGTAAAGTCGAGCCGAGTGTTGGACTCCGAACCATCGGTATAGTTCAACGGCTGTGGGAGCAATTCCGAACGGCGATCTACCCCTGGTTCGTCCGGAGACGAACCGAGGAGGTAAAGTCGAGCCGAGTGTTGGACTCCGAACCATCGGTGTAGTTCAACGGCTGTGGGAGCAATTCCGAACGGCGATCTACCCCTGGTTCGTCCGGAGACGAACCGAGGAGGTAAAGTCGAGCCGAGTGTTGGACTCCGAACCATCGGTATAGTTCAACGGCTGTGGGAGCAATTCCGAACGGCGATCTACCCCTGGTTCGTCCGGAGACGAACCGAGGAGGTAAAGTCGAGCCGAGTGTTGGACTCCGAACCATCGGTGTAGTTCAACGGCTGTGGGAGCAATTCCGAACGGCGATCTACCCCTGGTTCGTCCGGAGACGAACCGAGGAGGTAAAGTCGAGCCGAGTGTTGGACTCCGAACCATCGGTATAGTAAGAGGGGAGGAAAAAACAGGCAAATTCAAAAACAAAATGGAGCTTTCTTTATTTGATATTTGACGGCGAACCGTTTTACGTAGTAGAATTCATAGAACAGGTTACAAGTTAAAGGAGGGGAATGGCGCGACACCTCGGATTACTTAGAGAGGCGCCGGGGCGCTCTCTTGGTATTTCAGGAGGTGATCGGCATTCCAGGTCCTCGGGAGCTCTCTGCCGTCCATGTCCTCAAGACGATATGCCCCAGGCCGAACAACTTTTGTGACCCGGTACGGCCCTTCCCAATTCGGAGCTAGCTTGCCCTTCTGACTGGGGAGGGATATGGCTAGCTTTCTCAACACCAGATCTCCTTGCTCGAGGTTGGCGGGCCGGACTTTCTTGTTGTAGGCTAGCTCGACTCTCCTTCTGTAATTTTGCTGCCGAATCGATGCCCTTTCCCTCAGTTCATCTATCAGGTCCAAGTTTCCTCTGAGTTCCCTGGCATTCTGCGCTTCGTCATAGGCGATGAGCCGAGGGGAAGGAATTCCGACCTCGAGGGGTATTACGGCCTCGGCCCCATAAGTAAGGCTGAAAGGGGACTCTCCAGTGGGCGTCCGCTTGCTTGTGCGGTAGTTCCACAACACATTAGGGAGTTGGTCGACCCACTGCCCTTTGGAGCACTTGTCCAACCTCTTCTTGAGCCCCGCAAGGATCTGCTTATTAGCGTTCTCGGCTTGTCCGTTCGACTGGGGGTGCGAGACGGACGAGAAACGCTGTTGAATGACGAGGTCGTCGCACAGGGTTCGGAATGCTGAGCCAGTGAACTGGGTCCCATTATCTGTCACGAGGACGCACGGGATGCCGAATCTGCATATAATGTTCTTCCAGAAGAACTGCACCACTTTGTTCTCGGTTATCGTGGCGAGGGGCTCGGCCTCGACCCACTTCGAGAAGTAGTCGATAGCCACGACTAAAAACTTGAGCTGACCAGGAGCTGGAGGGAAAGGCCCTATCAGGTCCATTCCCCACATCGCGAAGGGGATAGGGCTCGATAGGGAGGTGAGGTTGGCTTGAGGGAGGTGTCGGATGCTGGAGTGTTTCTGGCAGGAGCCGCACTGCCGAACGTGTCGCTCGGCGTCTTGGAGAAGCGTCGGCCAGAAGTACCCATAATTCAGAGCTTTTCGGGCCAGGGACCTGAATCCCGAGTGTGCCCCGCCGATCCCTTCATGAAGCTCCTGTAGGGCATATTCAGCCTGATCCGGAGAGAGGCATCGTAGATATGGTCGGCCATCTATTTGGGAGAAGGAGCGCTTGTATAGGATGCCCTCGATTAAGACATAGCGCTCGGCTCGGGTTCTAACTCGGCGTGCTTCTTTGGGATCTTGAGGCAGAACTCCATCCCTTAAGAATTCCACCAGTGGTTTCATCCAATTGTCCTGCAGCGTGACCGGCAAAGTCTCCATCGAGCTGGGCGTCTCATCTTCGATGCTCGGTTTGGAGAGGACTTCGATCAGTACGGTCTGTTCAAGACCCTGCAGAGAAGACGAAGCCAATTTGGAGAGAGCATCGGCCTGTGAGTTCTCCTCCCGAGGGACACGCTGGATGATGGCTTCTTCGAACCGACCCATCAGACCTCGGACCTTGGCGAGGTACTTAGCCATTCGCTCATCCCGGGCCTCGTACTCGCCCAAGACCTGATTCACAACTAGTTGGGAGTCACTGTGAATCCGAAGGCGCTGCGCCCCAGCACTTCGTGCGAGTCCGAGGCCAGCTATGAGGGCCTCGTATTCCGCCTCGTTGTTCGAAGCCTTGAAGTTCAGGCGGATCGCATACTGCAAGACGAAGTTGTCAGGGCCGTTTAAGATAATCCCGGCGCCGCTTCCTTCACTGCAAGAGGACCCGTCCACGAAGACTGTCCAAATGGGGGGCCCATTTGGGACGTGGCCGACCTCAGGGATGGTGGTCTCGACAATGAAGTCGGCGAGAGCCTGAGCCTTAATTGCCGTCCGAGGCTGATAAGTGATGTCGTGCTGACTCAGCTCTACGGACCATTTCATCAGCCGACCCGAGGTCTCGGGCTTGTGGAGGACTTGCTTGAGGGGTTGGTCGGTGAGGACGACGACCGAGTGAGATTGGAAGTAGGGCCGGAGCTTCCTTGCTGCCATGACGAAGGCGTAGGCTATCTTTTCTATCCTCGGATAACGGAGCTCGGCATCCCGAAGTACCTTGCTCACGTAGTAAATAGGCCTCTGGGTCCGGTCCTCTTCTCTGACCAGGACAGCGCTCAGGGACTGCTCGGAGGCTGCCAAGTAGAGGAAGAGAGGCTCTCCTGGGACCGGCTTACTGAGTAGAGGGGGGTTCACCAGGTAGGCTTTCAGCTGGTCGAACGATGCTTGCTGTGCTTCGCCCCATTCAAATCCTTTAGCCCCCCAGAGTGCTTTGAAGAAGGGAAGGCACTTTTCCCCTGACTTGGAGAGGAACCGACCGATGGCTGCAAGCCGACCGGTGAGCTTCTGCACCTCTTTGACGTTCCGAGGCGGGGCCATGTCTAATATGGCTTTGATCTTTTCGGGGTTAGCTTCAATCCCCCGCTGGCTCACCATGAAACCGAGGAACTTGCCAGAGGAGACTCCGAACGCACACTTGTTCGGGTTTAGCCGCATGTTGTACTTCCTCAGCACGCCGAAAGCCTCTTGGAGGTCGGCTACATGGTCGGTGCCGCGGATGCTCTTGACGAGCATGTCGTCAACGTACACCTCCATGTTTCGGCCGATCTGATGCTGAAAGACCTTGTTGACGAGGCGCTGGTAGGTGGCGCCCGCGTTCTTCAAACCGAACGGCATTACTCGGTAGCAGTAGAGGCCTTGGTCGGTGACGAAGGAGGTCTTCGGGATGTCTGGAGGGAACATCCGGATTTGGTTGTAGCCCGAGAAGGCATCCATGAAGCTGAGGAGCTCATGGCCCGAGGTGGCGTCGATTAGGGTGTCGATGTTCGGGAGAGGGAAGGGATCCTTCGGACACGCTTTGTTGAGGTCGGTGAAGTCGATGCATATCCTCCACGAGCCGTTGGACTTCTTGACCATCACAACATTCGACAGCCACTCGGGATAATTCACCTCCTGGATGAACTTGGCCTTCAGCAGCTTATCCACTTCCTCCTTGATTGCCTGCTGTCGCTCGGGAGCGAACTTTCGCCTCTTCTGCTGAACCGGTTTGCACCCCGGTTCGACGCTTAGGCGGTGGACGAGCAAGTCTTCGGAGATGCCGGGCATATCCGCGGCCGACCAAGCAAATAGGTCGCGGTTATCCCGGATGCACCTCACCAGGTCGGAGAACAGCACGGTCGGCAAGGACTTGCTGACGAGGAATTTTCGGCTTGGATCCTCGTCGGAGAAGAGTACTTCTTCTAACTCGTCCGCTGGCTCGGACGTTGGGCGAGCCTTCGGCTCGGGGATCTCGAGTGTCTCGAGCGAGAGCACTGGCCCCCCGGTGGAAGTCATGTAGCACTTCCGAGCTGTTTCCTGGCTTCCCCTGACTTCCCCTACTCCCGAACGAGTGGGGAACTTCATCTTCAAATGGTATGCCGAGGGGACAGCCTCAAGAGCGGCTAGGCCGGGGCGGCCGAGGATGACATTGTATGCTGCCGGGACGTCAACGACCATGAAGTCCATGGGCTCGGTCCGGGTAGTAGGGGTGCTCCCCGCAGTAACGTCAAGGGTTATCACCCCTTCGACGGTTACCGGGACTCCCGTGAACCCGTGTAGAGTGTATCCGGCCGGCTTGAGACGGTCTCGGGACAGCTGGAGGCCCTGGAAGGCCGAGAGGAATAGGATGTTGACCGAACTCCCGTTGTCAACCAAAATCCTCTGCACCTTGAAGTTGGCCATGCGGAGGTCGATGACGAGGGCATCACAGTGAGGGGTTCGGACTCCTTCGAGATCAGCGTCGGAGAAGGACACGGGCACACCGAAGCCCTTGGGGGGAGGAGCACTGTGGACCGAGTTCACCTCTCGGACGAAGGCTTTCCGAGACGTATTAGAGGAGCCGCCCATGGGGCCCCCGTGGATCATATGCAGAACCCTTTCTTCTTCGAACTCAGGTGTTACTTCGCGCCGCTCAGAGCGCTTGTTAGCCCCCCGAGGGGGAGGAGAGTTCCGATCTGTCCGATCGTTAGCCTTCACGAACTTCGCCAACTGCCCCCTTCGGATGAGGGCTTCGATCTCATCTCTCAAAGCCCGACAGTCATTCGTCTCGTGCCCGTGGTCTCGGTGATACCGACACCACTTGTCTTTGTCCCTCCTCTTCGCCGGTTTGTGCATCCTCGGGGCTGGGGGGAGGACCCCCTCCTTCTCTACCTCCATGAGGATAGTGGAGACATTAGTTGTGAGGGGCGTGAATTTCTCGAACCTGGGGGGAGGACGACGCTGGCCGCCTCCGTCCTTCATTGTCTTCTTGGCCCCCTCTTCCTCCGTTGCCTTCCTCTTCGAGCCGGAGGAGGGTCCTCCGAAGTTCGGGAGGGACTCGGCCTCCTCGGCTCGGATGTATTTCTCGCACCTCAGTAGGAGGTCGGCGAAGTTGGTAGGCGGCTTCTTTGCTAGGGACGAGCGGAGGTTAGAGTTGAGGACGTTCGACTGGAACGCCACTGTCGCCACGGATTGGTCTAAGGAGGCGATCGACCTGACTTCTGCAGTGAACCTCTTCACATAGTCCCGCAGCTTCTCTCCCCTTTCCTGCCGGAGGTTCAGAAGGGAGAGACTCGTCTTCTCGGCCCGTCGGCTGCTCACAAAGTGAGTTATGAACAGTGTCTCAAACTGCTCAAATGAAAAGATGGAGGCGGGGGCAAGCCTGGAATACCATTCCCGAGCCGAACCCCGAAGGGTGGCCGGGAAGGTCCTGCAGAGTATGGCGTCGGAGACTTGGTGGATCAGCATCAGAGTCTTAAAACTCTCGACGTGATCTACTGGGTCGGACTCGCCTGAGTACGTTTCAAACTGCGGAGGTTTGAAACCCCTCGGTATGCGAGCTTCCATGATTGTCCGAGAGAAGGGCGGTCTGTTCGGGCGAACAGTCCCTGCTCTGGACTCCTCTTCTCGGTCCATACGGACAATGCGCCTCTCCACCTCATGGAGGCGGCGGTCAAAGGCATCGTCCCCTCGCCGGTAACCGTATGACTCTTCGGACTCTTCCTCATAAGAGGGAGAGCGTGGACTTCGGCGCCGGTACCCCTCGGATCGGCGGGGACTGTACTGTTGCTGACGACTGGGAGCCTGGAGAGGACTTCGTGACCGGCGATGAGGACTGGGAATCCGAGGGGGTGTTGGGATCCTCGGGGGGTTTTGGTTGTTGGCACGGGCGTTCAGGGCCTGCAGTACGGTCTCCTGAAACTGGAGGAACTCGGCGCGGCTGATAGGTACCTCATGGTCCCTCGGACGATGCCGATCCTCGGGGGAACGCAGCCTCCTCCTTCGGTGTTCGGGAGATGCCGCTCGGCCTCTCCGGTACGGAGATCTCCGCCTGTCTCGGCGACGAGGTGACCGCTCACCCTGACGCTGTCGGGAGGCTCCCGCTCGGGCCCGCCTCTCGTCAAGGTGCGTGCGGAGGTCGTTCTCCTTCTGGCGGTTCTGGAGCGTGAAGCCGAGGTCGGGGTTATGAGAGGCCATCGAGTCCGAGGACCCGTTACGGACCGAGACATGGTCCTGGATGGGCTGCTTCAGCTTCTGGCCGTTGGGACCGGCGGGACCATTGTTGGGTTGTTGCTGAGGATGAGGAGGCTGGACCGGTTGGGCCGGCGGAGGAAGCCCAGATTGGGGAATTGGATTGACGGGGGTATCCTCCGTAGGGTCGGCGGGGTTGACCGCCCGGTTGGATCCTCTGGATCTGTTCTTCTTCGGAGGCATGGCGATGGAAGGCGAGGAAGGAGAAGTTGAGGTCGTTCGTGTGGTGGTTTCCCACAGACGGCGCCAATCTGTTACCGCTGATTTCGGTGTGGGGGTAAACAGATAGAATTTGTGAGTCCGGGAAACACCTGAACGATTGGCTCGGTCTTCTCGCTCCTGGCACAACCTGCAAGGAAGTGCGAAACACCGGGGTTGATTCCGGCGACGCACCCTCCGACGCTCTTGTCAGTAATCAGGAAAAGATTAAGAAAGAGCTTAAGTGGTGAAAGAGTGATTAACCTGGTCTCGGTGGTAGAGGGGTTGTATTTATAGTCGCCTTTGGAACCATTTGGGGCATAATTTCCTGCCTAACAAATAGGAGAAAAATCCTCCTATTCTGTTTTTAGGAAGTTAGGCCTTGATTCCCTGGTGAGATCTAATCAGGCTTGTTGATTTGACCAAATCAGTGGCTTGATTCTCTTCTTGGCGGATTGGGCTTGTATCGGGTCGGGACCCGTACCCAATTGAAGTGGATCTATTCGCGGGTGGTTGGTTCTGTGAGAAGGAGGCCCAATACCCGTTTTGGATCCATCTGTATGTGAAATTACCTTTTTACCCCCGTGCTTCATGATTCGTGCTCGATCTGGACGGTCCCGATTTAACCCCAATTTTAGCCATATCACGCTTGAAGACCAAATTGGTGTTAGGGGTGATTCCCTATAATCCAACTTGTTCTGAGAGTTAGCACTAAGTGGTGTTACTGGTTGTCTCTTCCTGTCATTAGGGATACGCCCTGCGGTACGTATCTTGCACTGTTAATTCCTGAAGTACCATGGTAAGAACGGGATGCTGATATCCTGGCGGATCGGGGGTATTTTAGGACCTCCGAGGTCGTCATGTTCTATGTTGGTGGACACGAACGGATCAAAAAGGATCTTTGCGCAATGGATATACGGCGGTATATCTGTAAGTTCGTCACAGCTTTCGAGGATGGTTTGACGCAGAAATTATTGGTGACTTCGGGGTAGCGCCCCGTATTATATTCTTTTATTTTATTTTCACCTTCTCAACCATGTCATACTATCAGGAACGGGAAGTAGATCAAATTAGAATGCATTGCATAGCGATGGTTCTAATCCCTAAACATGGAGACAACGGCTTGATTTGGAAAGTATGTAGTATGGGATGCATACATTTCCAAAGTCTCGCTTGCATTAGACTAAGTACGTTGGCTTGACCTGGGTCACATGTAGTATGGGATGCATGTGCATCCAGAATCTTGCTGACGTTAGATTAAGTGCATCTGTTCTGTACCTTGTGTTTGAATAGACTTTAGGTTAGATTAAGTGCATCTGTTCTATACTCTGTATGGTTGCATTAGTCTCAGGTCATGACATACACGAACACTAGGAAATCAGGATGCACGTTGAATTTTCCATTCAAGATGAATTTGTGAGTGTGATAGTTTGAGGATCGCTGTTTCCTTATCAGCATTGCGTCAGTAGAATTACTGACGTACCCCACCTTTTAGGTACATGGATATCAGGTCACGAGTATAGGAGAGCCCAAGATCAGCAGGGCATCCAAGTAGTGGCAGTATGCACGTCTACCCTTCGAGTAGGTGCAGAATTATCAGGGTCGCGTAGCGGAAGGCTCAAGCCGAGGGACAGGTCCCAGAGGGAGCAGATAGACCACTCAACGGAATTTCGGCAGTTACCAAGGGATTGCCGATCTGAAGACAGCCAATGGCTTCACAAGGAATGTTTAAGTATTTTTGTAGTCAGTTGTAATAAAGTTATGTAATTTGTATTCCTTGTTCAAGGACAATTTGATATTTGTAATTATTAATGTAACAACTCTGATGGCAATAGAAATGTTTAAATTTCCACTTTATTTACTGTGTTGAGATGCATTTGAAGGCAATGATCTTGGTGATGTCACGGATGTCCCATAACGGGAATCCGGGGCGTTACAGCAAGACTCTGGAAACACATGCATCCCATACTACATATGCTCCAGATCAAGCCGTTTCTCTAGTTTCAGGAATTCGAACCCTTGCCATGCGATGCATTTTATTTCGGTCCACTTTCTATTCCTGATAGTATGACATGGTTGATGAGGTATAAATAAATAAAAAAATTCAGGGAGCTACCCCATTGTCACCAATAATTGTTGCCTCAGATCATCCTCGAAAGTTGTGATGAACTTACAGATATGCAGCAGCATATCCATTGCGCAGAAGATCCATTATGATCCGTTCGTGTCCACAAACATAGAACATGACGGTCTTGAAGGTCTAAACCCCCCTATCCGCTAGAAAATCAACATCCCGTTTTACCATGGTACTTCAGGAATCAACAGTGCAAGATACATACAACAACACGTATCCCTAATGACAGGAAGAGACACCCATATTTATCACCACTTAGTGCCAACTCTCAGAACGAGTCGGATTATAGGGAATCACCCTTAACACCGATTCAGTCTTCAAGCGAAATAATAAAGAAAACCTAATCAATGCATTTTACCGAAAACAAGTTGTTACCCAAATCACATTGGGTGTCAATCAACAATGTCGAGCCTGTCTGGTCTATCAAAACAACAATCATCACGGAAATAACATCCGTTGATTCCAATACCTTCGCAGGTCATCGACCAAATAATATCGGCCCGTGACACTCAGCGAGTAGTCCAACGGCGCCCAAGGGATGCAACATAATTGAATGAAGGTAAGCACACACATAACCATCAATTCTTGACCATCGACAGACATAGGCATCGAGACACCAGATACAAACCGACCAGAGCTATATCCCAACTCACTCATGTCCACCATGAGTACTAAGCATAGAAACTTGTCTAAGTTCCAAATAAAATGCTAAAACATCATTAAAAATCCGATAGCTCATGATCACCACACTGCGGTATGCAGATGGTTCCTCATCAATTGTCCGATGAAAAAGTTCAAGAAATGGCAGTAGCTGTAACTCAAGCTATGCTCCTCGGAATTCAACACACTCAAAATTTCTAGGGGGGTAGGGAGTTCCACAGCAATCCCCTAGTGGACGATTCCCTCAAATTTTTTAAGGAACTCAAGTCCCCAAGCTAACTTAAGCTCGAAGTCAAACTAAACATCAGGTTGCTAAACTTGCAATGACCATAACTTCCAGCACACACTTCAGAATTTGCTTGATACCCCCATTCTGGAAAGATATGATCCTAGTCTACGACTCTCCAGTTAATCATTTCCTCAAATTCAATTATCTTGATACTATAAAACCTCATACACTCTCAGCTTGTACGTTCCTCCATGCACTCGTTGTACCTTTCCAACACCATAAAAGTTTGCTCGCTCAACGGAATTACTCGATTCCGGATTCTAGAGAAAGATGGGAGTGTCTACTAGAACTTCTTAGTTGAACACATTCTCAGATTTAATCATTAAAGTCCTCAAAAACAACAAATTCCATCAGGTGCGCAAACAGGTGAAAAGTTGGCTCTTCAATAAACAGGGTTTCGACTAGATTGGATCTGCCATAATCTTTGAAAAATCATAACTCTCAACCTACAAACTGGAATTACAAAATTCCAGTTGGGTTAGAAAGCTATGACTCCCTACTACAAATCTCTAGTTGGTCAAATCCCCAAATTCTTAACAAGTAATTCCAGAATTAAACATCTTTACAGACTAGTCGATTTGTACTAGGCTGAACCTAGTCTACATTGAAATTCAATAATAAATCAACCTTGAGTCCAATGCTCCTGAAATTTGATATTCTTAATCTACACATATACCATTTCATCTTGTCCAAAATTTGCATTTAGATTCATCTTAAAAAATGAGTTATGACTCCTCAAACAATGCACAAGTTTCAGCTGCTCTTTCCGCAGGGTATTTACTACCCCTTACTAAATAACTTTGAAACCTCATCAAACGACCTCGAAAAATTCCAAAATTTGAGAATCATCAAATAGACTCATACCATAAGATACTCCCAAAATTTTATAGCAATATTATATACACACAAGGAGTTATGGATATGAGAATTTCACTCCAACCATAGTCAGCTTTGGTTCTACTATCCAAACCAATCGCATTATACAAATTCTTTAAGGTATCAAAAGACCTCGGAAAATGATCAAATTATAGACTATAGTTGTAGACACATACAAGAGTGTCCACAAAAATTTTCTGCTCAAAATACCTAGCCAATTACAAAATCGGAAAGACACCACAAATTTCACACAACAGCAGTACCCTTGATTGCTTACTGTCCGAAAATTGGGCTATTGTTTGGGTTATCAAACGGACTCCAAATATTATGAAAAAAAATCATGGATGCCCTACATACATAGAATAACAAATCCCCCAAATTTGAGCTCAAAATTCCGAACCGTTTGAGAGAAAGAAATTCTCAAACTCATCCTTACAAACATGCTCCTAACAATAGTCTAGAAAAGAAGTTATTCTACAATACAACTTTTCTTAACATACCCATACTCATACATGGCCAATTAAGTTTTCTTAGCTACTTTTATATGCTACTCATCACATACAAAAGAAAGACTAAATCTTCTTTTAGTTTAGAGAATCACCTACATGAAGTTTGCAAAAAATCTCCTTGTAGTCTTGCTTGCTCCTTGCAGTCTTGCTTGCTCCTTGCTCCTAGCTTCTTGTACAATTGGCCAACACCTTCTCCTTTCCACTACTCTCCTTCTCTTCCAAAACTCAAAGACTCCTCCTTTTTCTCCTTCCCCTTCTTTACTTTTTTTTTGAAGCAACAAAACAAGAAAAAATGAATGAGAAGAAGATGGAGTGGGTGTTTTATAGGAGATGGGGAGTTAGGATTTCTTGGAGGATGGAGACTGGAGATGGAGTAGTGTAGGGTGAGGGGAGATGTGTGGTAGGATGAAGTGCCAACACACCCAAGTGGAAGCTTCATGGAAGTTTCTTGGAAACTCCTTGGAAGCTTCCATTCTTCATGAGTCAACTTCACATGGTGAATTGTTTCTACCATTGGATCTTATTAAGATCAAACCATGATTATCATAATGCTAGGGTTCCTAACCCTAGGTCACCATACCCTAGGTTACCTTACCCTAACCTTAACCCTAGTGTATGAATACAATCCATATTCAATTCAAACACTAGCTCAAATTTAAAATAGCCAATATATAATTTAAAATCTATAAAAATAATTTTTTTTATAGAATTTATAATTTTTCTCCCGAAAATTGTATGGTCAAAACAATCAGGACAAATCCACAGTTCAATCGAGAAGACATTCCGAGTTTACCTTATCAGGTTCAGAACAGCTCATATGTCTGAAATTTCTCAATTAAAACTGATAATTATTAGAAATGTGTAATCATGTGCAATACTCAGACGTGCACAGACTACCATGCAAAAATAGCCTGGTGCCATTTTGCGGGGTATTACAGGACTATAGCCCACACATGAGGCTAAAACAGTCAAATACAAAATTTCACGAAAACGGTCGAAAACTGTGGAATATAACTCACAAAATGAGGCCAAAACAGTAAAATTCGAAATCTCTTTAAAGTAATCGAAAACAGTGTACTATAGCCCACAAAATGAGGGAAATAAAAAATCTCAAGAAAGTGGACGAAAACTCAAGACTATGGCCCACAAACGAGGCTAAAACTTTCAAATACAAAATTTCGCGAAAACGTTCAGAAACTATGGACTATAACCTACAAAATGAGGCCAAAACAGTAAAATACGAAATCTCATGAAAGTGATCGAAAACAGTGTACAATAGCCCACAAAATGAGAGAAATAAAAAATCTCGCGAAAGTGCCTGGAAACTGTGGACTATAGCCCACAAATGAGGTTAAAACAGTCAAATACACAATTTCACGAAAACGGTCAAAAAGTGTAGACTATAGCCCACAAAATGAGGCCAAAACTGTAAAATAAGAAATCTCATGAAAGTGATCGAAAAAAATGAGGGAAATAAAAAAATCTCACGAAAGTGGCCGAAAATTATGGACTATAGCCAACAAATGAGGCTAAGACAGTCAAATACAAAATTTCACGAAAACATTCGAAAACTGTGGACCATAACCCACGAAATGAGGCCAAAACAGTAAAATACGCAATATCTTTAACGCGGTCGAAAATAGTGTACTGTAGTCCACAAAATGAGGGAAATTAAAATTCTCACGATAGCGGCCAAAACTGTGTATTATAGCCCACTAATGAGGCTAAAAATGTAGAATACAAAATTTTGCGAAAATGGACAGAAACTGTGGACCATAACCCACAAAATCAGGCCAAAACTGTAAATACGAAATCTCATGAAAGTGATCGAAAACAGTAGAGTATAGTCCACAAAATGAGGGAAATAAACATTCTCATGACAGTGACCGAAAACTGTGGATAATAGCCCACAAAAGAGGCTAAACAATCAGATACAAAAATTTGCGAAAACAACTAGTATCTATGGACTATAACCCACAAAATGAGGCCAAAACAGTAAAATACGAAATGTCATTAAAGTGATCGAAAACAGTGTACTATATAGCCCACAAAATGAGGAAAATAAAATATCTCACGAAAGTCCCCGAAAACTGTGGACTATATAGCCCACAAATGAGGCTAAAATAGACAAATACAAAATTTCACGAAAACAGCCGAAAACTGTGCACTATAACCCGCAAAATGAGGCCAAAACAGTAAAATTCGAAATCTCATAAAAGTTGGCAAAATCAGTGTACTATAGCCCACAAAATAAGGGAACTAAAAATCTCACCAAAGTAGCCGAAAACTGTGGACTATAGCCCACAAATGAGGCTAAAATAGTCAAATACAAAATTTCGCAAAAACAGCCGAAAACTGTGGACTAACCCACAAAATGAGGCCGAAACAGTAAAATATGAAATCTCGTGAAAGTGATCAAAAACAGTGTACAATATCCCCCAAAAAGATGGAAATAAAAAATTTCACGAAAGTGGCCGAAAACTGTGGACTATAGCCCACAAATGGGCTCAAACAGTCAAATACAAAATTTCATGAAAACGGTCAAAAATGTGGACTATAACCCACAAAATGAGGCGCAAACAGTCAAATACGAAATCCATTTAGAGTGATCGAAAACAGTGATCTATAGCCCACTAAATGAAGGAAATAAAAATTCTCACGACAGTGGCAGAAAACTATGGACTATAGCCCACAAATGAGGCTAAAATAGTCACATACAAAATTTCACAAAAACGACCAGAAACTGTTGACTATAACCCAAAAAATGAGGCCACAACAGTAAACTACGAAATCTCATGAACGTGATCGAAAACAATGTACAAAATTTAACGAAAGTGACCGAAAAATGTGTATTATAGCCCACACATGAGGTTAAAACAGTCAAATAAAAAAATTCACGAAAACGACTGGAAACTGTGGACTGTAACCCACAAAACATGGCGAAAACAGTAAAATACGAAATATCATGAAAGTGATCGAAAACAGTGTACTATAGCCCACAAAATGAGGAAAATAAAAAATCTCACAAAAGTGGTCGAAAACTGTAGACTATAGCCCACAAATAAAGCTAAAACAGACAGATACAAAATTTCGCGAGAACGGCCGGAAACTATGGACTATAATCCACAAAATGAGGCAAAAATAATAAAATACGAAATCACATGAAAGTGACCGAAAACTGTGTACTATAGCCCTCGAAATGAAGGAGATAAAAAATGTCACGAAAGTGGTCGAAAACTGTGGACTATAGCCCAAAAATGAGGCTGAAACAGTCAATTACAAAATTTCACGAAAACGGTTGAAAACTGTGAACTATATAACCCACAAAATTAGGCTAAAATAGTAAAATATTAAATTTCTTTAAAGTAATCGAAAACAGTGTACTATAGCCTACAAATGAGGGAAATAAGGGAAATAAAAACAGTGTACACAAAACAGTGTACACAAAATGAGGGAAATAAAAAATCTCACGAAAGTGGCCGAAAATTGTGGACTATAGCCTACAAATGAGGCTAAAACCGTGAAATAAAAAATTTTACGAAAACGGCCGGAAAATGTGGACTATAACCCACAAAATGAGGCCAAAACCGTAAAATTCGAAATCTCATGTAAGTGATCGAAAAGAGTTGTACTATATCCCACAAAATGAGGGGAATAAAAAATCTCGCAAAAGTGGCCGGAAACTTTGGACTATACCGAACAAATGAGGCTAAAACAGACAAATACAAAATTTCGCGAAAACAGCCGGAAACAGTGGACTATAACCCACAAAATGAGGCCAAAACAGTAAAATACGAAATCACATGAAAGAGACCGAAACTGTGTACTATAGCCCACGAAGTGAGGGAGATAAAAAATCTCACGAAAGTGGCCGAAAAGTGTGGACTATAGCCCAAAAATGAGGCTGAAACAGTCAAACACAAAATTTCACGAAAACGGTCAAAAACTGTTAACTATAACCTACAAAATGAGGCCAAAACAGTAAAATACGAAATCCCTTTAAAGTGATCGAAAATAGTATACTATAGCCCACAAAATGAGGAAAATAAAAAATCTCACGAAAATAGCCGAAAACCGTGGACTATAACCCACAAATGAGGCAAAAACAGTCAAATTCAAAATTTCACGAAAAATGTCGGAAATGTGGACTATAACCTACAAAATTAGGCCAAATCAGTAAAAAATGAAATCTCATGAAAGTGATCGAAAACAATGCACAATATCCCACAAAATGAGGAAATTAAAGAATCTCACGAAAGTAGCCGAAAATTGTGGACTATAGCCCACAAATACGGCAAAAACAGTCAAATACAAAATTCCACGAAAAATGCCTGAAACTGTGGACTACAACCCAGAAAAATAGGCCAAAACAGTAAAATGTGAAATCTCATGAAAGTGATCAAAAACAATGTAATATAGCCTACAAAATGAAGGAAACAAAAAATCTCACGAAAGTGCCCGAAAACTGGACTTTAGCCCTCACATGAAACTAAAACAGTCAATTACAAAATTTCGCTAAAACTGTCGAATACTATGGACTATAACCCACAAAATGAGGCCACAACAGCAAAATACGAAATCTCATGAATGTGATCGAAAACAATGTACTATAACCCACAAAATGAGGGAAATACAAAATCTCACGAAAGTGGCCGAAAACTGTGTACTATAGCCCACACATGAGGTTAAAACAGTCAAATAAAAAATTTCACGAAAACGACTAGAAACTGTGGACTATAACCCACAGAATAGGGCGGAAACAGTAAAATACGAAATATAATGAAAGTGATCGAAAACAGTGTACTATAGCCCACATAATGAGGGAAATAAAAAAATTCACGAAAGTGGCCGAAAACTGTGGACTATAGCCCACAAATGGGCTAAAACAGTCAAATACAAAATTTCACGAAAACGGTCGAAAAATATGGACTATAACCCACAAAATGAGGCGAAAACAGTAAAATACAAAATCTCTTTAAAGTGATCGAAAACAGTGATCTATAGCCCACTAAATGAGGGAAATAAAAATTCTCACGACAGTGGCAGAAAACTGTGCACTATAGCCCACAAATGAGGCTAAAATAGTCAAATACAAAATTTTGCAAAAAGGGCCAGAAACTGTGGACTATAACCCACAAAATGAGGCCACAACAGTAAAATACGAAATCTCATCAATGTGATCAAAAACAATATACTATAACCCACAAAATGAGGGAAATACAAAATCTAACGAAAGTAGCAGAAAACTGTGTAGTATAGCCCACGCATGAGGTTAAAACAGTCAAATAAGAAATTTCACGAAAACAACTGAAAACTGTGGACTATAACTCACAAAACAGGGCGAAAACAGTAAAATACGAAATATCATGAAAGTGATCGAAAACAGTAAAATGAGGGAAATAAAAAATCTCACAAAAGTGGCCGAAAACAATGGACTATAGCCCACAAATGAAGTCAAAACAGTACAATACGAAATCACACGAATGTGACCGAAAACTGTGTACTATAGCCGGCAAAATGAGGGAGATAAAAAATCTCACGAAAGTGGCAGACAACTATGGACTATAGCCCAAAAATGAAGCTGAAATAGTCAAATACAAAATTTCACGAAAATGGTCGAAAACTCTGAACTATAACCCACAAAATTAGGCGAAAACAGCAAAATATGAAATCTCTTTAAAGTGGTCGAAAACAGTATACTATAGCCCACAAAATGACGAGAATAAAAATTTCACGAAAGTGGCCAAAAATTGTGGACTATAGCCTACAAATGAGGCTAAAATAGTCAAATACATAATTTCACGAAAACGCCCGGAAATTGGGAACTATAACCCACAAAATGAATCCAAAATAGTAAAATACGAAATCTCAAGTAAGTGATCGAAAACAGTGTACTATATCCCACAAAATGAGGGGGGGAAAAATCTCGCGAAAGTGGCCGAAAACTTTGGACTATAGCCAACAAATGAGGCTAAAACAGACAAATACAAAATTTCACGAAAACAGCCGGAAACAGTGGACTATAACCCCCAAAATGAGGACAACACAGTAAAATACGGAATCACATGAAAGTGACCGAAAATTGTGTACAATAGCCCACGAAATGAGGGAGATAAAAAAAATGTCACGAAAGTGGCCGAAAACTGTGGACTATAGCCCAAAAATGAGGCTGAAACAGTCAAACACAAAATTTCACGAAAACGGCCGAAAACTATGAACTATAACCCCAAAAATGAGGCCAAAAAAGTAAAATATGAAATCTCTTTAAAGTGATCGAAAACAGTGTACTATAGCCCACAAAATGAGGGAAATAAAAAATCTCATGAAAGTGGCCGAAAACTGTGGACTATAGCCAACAAATGAGGCTAAAACAGTCAAATACAAAATATCACGAAAACAGTCAAAAAATGTGGACTATAACCCACAAAATGAGGTGAAAACAGTAAAATACAAAATCTCATGAAAGTGATCGAAAAAAATGTATTATATCCCACAAAATGAGGGAATTAAAAAATCTCACGAAAGTGGCCGAAAAGTGTGGACTATAACCCACAAAAGTAGCAAAAACAGTTAAATACAAAATTTCACGAAAACTGCCTAAAACTGTGGACTATAACCCAGAAAAATAGGCCAAAACAGTATTATAGCCTAAAAATGAGGGAGATAAAAAAATCTAACGAAAGTGACCGAAAACTGTGGACTATAGCCCACAAATTATGCTAAAACAGACAAATACAAAAATTCGCGAAACGACCGAAAACTGTGGACTGTATAACTCACAAAATGAGGCCAAAATAGTAAAATACGAAATCACATGAAAGTGACCGAAAAGAATACTATAGCCCACGAAATGAGGGAGATAAAAAAATCTTGCGAAAGTGGCCAAAAACTGTGGACTATAGCCCAAAAATGAGGCTGAAACAGTCAAACACAGAACTTCACGAAAACGGTTGAAAACTGTGAACTATATAACCCACAAAATGAGGCCAATACAGTAAAATATGAAATCTCTTTAAATTGATCGAAAACAGTGTACAATAGCTGACAAAATGAGGGAAATAAAAAATCTGAGGAAAGTGGACGAAAATTATGGACTATGGCCCACAAATGAGGCTAAAACTTTCAAATACAAAATTTCGCAAAAACGATCGGAAGCTGTGGACAATAACCCACAAAATGATGCCAAAACAGTAAAATACAAAATCTCAAGAAAGTGATCGAAAATAGTGTACTATAGCCCACAAAATGAGAGAAATAAAAAATCTCAAGAAAGTGTCGAAAACTGCGGACACTTTGTGGGTTATAACCCACAAATTCGGCTAAAACAATCAAACACAAAATTTCGCTGAAACGGCCGGAAACCGTGGACTATAACCCACAAAATCAGGCAAACACTGTAAAATAAGAAATCTCATGAAAGTAATCGAAAACAGTGTACTATTGCCCACAAAATGAGAGAAATAAAAATTCTCATGACAGTGGCCGAAAACAGAGGACTATAACCCACAAATGAGGGTAAAACAGTCAACTACAAAAATTCACGAAAACGACCGGAAATTGTGCACTATAACCCACAAAATGAGGCCAAAACACTAAAATACGAAATCTAATGAAAGTGGGCGAAAACAGTGTACTATATACCCCAAAAAATAAAGGAAATAAAAAATCTAATGAAAGTGGTAGAAAACTGTGGACTATGGCCCACAAATCAGGCTGAAACAGACAAATACAAAATTTCGAGAAAATGGCCGGAAACTGTGGACTATAACCCACAAAATGAGTCCAAAACAGTAAAATACGAAATCACATTAAAGTGATTGAAAACTGTGTACTATAGCCGGAAAAATGAGGGAGATAAAAAATCTCACGAAAGTGGCCGAAAACTGTGGACTATAGACCACAAATGAGGCAGAAACAGTCAAATACAAAATTTCACGAAAACGGTCGAAAACTATGAACTATATATAACCCAGAAAATGAGGCAAAAACAGTAAATTATGAAATCTCTTTAAAGTGATCGAAAACAGTGTACTATAGTCCACAAACTGAAAAAAATAAAAATTCTCACGACTGTGACCGAAAACTATGGACTATAGCCTACAAATGAGGCTAAAACAGTCAAACAGAAAATTTCGCAAAAACGGCCGGAAAACTTTGGACTATAACCCACAAAATGATGCCAAAACTGTAAAATACAAAATCTCATGAAAGTGAACGAAAACAGTGTATTATAGCCCACAAAATGAGAAAAATAAAAAATCTCATGAAAGTGGCCGAAACTGTAGACTATAGCCCACAAATTAGGCTAAAACAGTTAAATACAAAATTTCACTAAAACGACCGGAAAATGTGGACTATAACCTACAAAATTAGGCCAAAACAGTAAAATACAAAATCTCATGAAAGTTGTCTAAAACAGTGTACTATATCCCACAAAATAAGGGAATTAAAAAATCTTAACAAAGTGACCGAAAATTGTGGAGTATAGCCCACAAATGCGTCTAAAATAGTCAAATACAAAATTTCGCAAAAATGTCCGGAAACTGTGGACCATATAACCTACAAAATGAGGCTAAAACAGTAAAATACGAAATCACATGAAAGTGACCGAAAACAATACTATAGCCCAAGAAAGGAGGGAGATAAAAAACGCACGAAAGTGATCGAAATCTATGGACTATAGCCCAAAAATGAGGTTGAAACAGTCAAATACAAAATTTCACGAGAACGATCGAAAACAGTGAACTATAACGCACAAAATGAGGCAAAAACAGTAACATGAAATCTCTTTAAAGTGGTCAAAAACAGTGTACAAATAGCCCACAAAATAAAGGAAATCAAAAATCTCAGGAAAGTGGTCGAAAACTGTGGACTATGGCCCACAAATGGGGCTAAAACTTGCAAATAAAAAATTCAGCGAAAAAGGTCGGAAGCTGTGGACTATAACCCACAAAATGAGGCCCAAACAGTAAAATACGAAATCTCATCAAAGTGATCGAAAACAATGCACTATATCCCACAAAATGAGGGAAATAAAAAATCTCGCAAAAGTTGCCGGAAACTTTGGACTACAGCCCCACAAATGAGGCTAAAACAGACAAATTCAAAATTTCGCGAAAACGGCCTGAAAAAGTGGACTATAACCCACAAAATGAGGCTAAAACAGTAAAATACGAAATCACATGAAAGTGACTGAAAACAGTGTACTATAGCCCACGAAATGAGGGAGATAAAAAATCCCGCGAAAGTGGCCGAAAACTGTGGATTATAGCCCAAAAATGAGGCTGAAACAGTCAAACACAAAAATTCCCGAAAACGGCCGGAAACTATAACCCACAAAACGAGGCCAAGATAGTATAATACGAAATTTCATAAAAGGGATTGAAAACATTGTACTATAGCCCAAAAAATGAGGGAAATAAAAAATTTCACGAAAGTGGGCGAAAACTGTGGACTATAGGCCACAAATGAGGCTAAAACAGTAAAATAAAAAAAAACGAAATGGCCGGAAACGGTAGACTATAACCCACAAAATCAGGCCAACTCTATAAAATACGAAATCTTATAAAAGTGATCGAAAACAGTGTACTATAGCCCACAAAATGAGAGAAATAAAAATTCTCATGACAGTGGCCAAAAACAGTGGACTATAGCCAACAAATGAGGCTAAAACAGTCAAATACAAAAATTCACGAAAACAGCCGGTATCTGTGGACTATAACCCACAAAATGAGGTCAAAACAGTAAAATACGAAATCTCATTAAAGTGATCGAAAACAGGGTACTATATAGCCCACAAAATGAGGAAAATAAAAAATCTCACGAAAGTGCCCGAAAACTGTGGACGATAGCCCACAAATGAGGCTAAAATAGTCAAATACAAAATTTCACAAAAATGGCCGGAAACTGTACACTATAACCCACAAAATCAGGCCAAAATAGTAAAATACGAAATCTCATGAAAGTGGGTGAAAACAGTGTACTAAATAGCCCACAAAATGAGGGAAACAAAAAATCGAACGAAGGTGGCCGAAAACTGTGAACATAGCCCACAAATGAGGCTAAAACTGACAAATACAAAATTTCGAGAAAACGACTTGAAACTGTGAACTATAACCCACAAAATGAGGAAAAACAATAAAATATGAAATGTGATGAAAGTGATAGAAAATTGTGTACTGCTCACAAAATGAGGGAAATAAAAAATTTCACGAAAGTGGCCGAAAACTGTGGACTATACCCCACAAATGAGGCTAAAACTGTCAAATACAAAATTTCACGAAAACGGTCGAAAACTATGGACTATAACCCACAAAATGTGACCAAAACAGTACAATACGAAATCTCTTTAAAGTGATCGAAAACAGTAAACTATATCCCACAAAATGAGGAAAATAAAAATTTTCACGACGGTTGTAGAAAACTGTGGACTATAGCTCACAAATGAGGCTAAAAAAGTCAAATAGAAAATATCGCAAAAATAGTTGGAAACTGTGGACTATAACCCACAAAATTAGGCCAAAACAGTAAAATACAAAATCTAATGAAAGTGATCGAAAACAGTGTACTATAACCCACAAAATGAGAGAAATAAAAAATCTCACGAAAGTGGCCGAAAACTGTGGACTACAACACACAAATGAGGCTAAAACAGTTAAAAACAAAATTTCACGAAAACGCACTGAAACTGTGGACTATAACCCACAAAATGAGGCCAAAATTGTAAAATATGAAATTTCATGAAAGCGGGCGAAATTAGTGTACTATAGCCCACAAAATGAGAGAAATAAAAATTCTCACAAAAGTGTCCGAAAACTGTGGACTATAGCACACAAATGAGGCTAAAACAGTCAAATACAGAATTTCGCGAAAACGGACAGAAACTGTGGACTACAACCAACAAAAGAAGGAAAAAAACAGTAAAATACGAAATCTTATGAAAGTGATCGAAAACAATGTACTATAGCCCACAAAATGAGGGAAATAAAAATTCGCCGAAAACTGGGGACTACAGCACACAAATGAGGCAAAAACAGTCAAATACAAAATTTCACGAAAACAGTCGAAAACTATGGACTATAACCCACGAAATGTGGCCAAAACAGTACAATACGAAATCTCTTTAAAGTGATCGAAAACAGTGAACTATAGCCCACAAAATGAGAAAATAAAAATTCTCACGAAAGTGGCAGAAAACTGTGGACTTATAGCCCACAAATGAGGCTGAAAAAGTCAAATACAAAATTTCGCTAAAACGGACGGAAACTGCAGACTATATAACCCACAAAATGAGGTCACAGCAGTAAAATACGAAATCTCAAGAATGTGATCGAAAACAGTGTACTATAACCCACAAAATGAGGAAAATAAAAAACCTCACGAAAGTGACCGAAAACTGGGGAATATAGCACACAAATGAGGCTAAAACAGTCAAAATACAAAACTTCACAAAAACGCATTGCAACTGGGGACTATAACCCACAAAATAAGCCCAAAACAGTAAAATACGAAAACTCATGAAAGTGATAAAAACAGTGTACTATATAACCCAAAAAATGAGGGAAGTAAAAAATCTTACGAAAGTGCCCGAAAACTGTGGACTATAGCCCACAAATGAGGCTAAAACAGTCAAATACAAAATTTAACGAAAACGGCCGGAAACTGTGCACTATAACCCACAAAATGAGGCCAAAATAGTAAAATACGAAATCTCATGAAAGTGGGCTAAATCAGTGTACTATAGCCCACAAAATGAGGGAATTAAAAAATCCCACGAAAGTGACCGAAAACTATGGACTAAAACAGTCGCGAGAACGGCCGGAAACTGTGGACTATATAGCCTACAAATGAGGCTAAAATAGTCAAAATATAAAATTTCACGAAAACCGCCGGAAACTGTGCAGTATAACCCATAAAATGAGGCAAAAACAGTAAAATACGAAATCTCATAAAAGATGGCGAGATCAGTGTACTATAGCCCACAAAATGAGGGAATTAAAAAATCCCACAAAAGTGGTCAAAAACTATGGACTATAGCTAGGGATGGCAAACGGGTCGGGTTGACCCGCGAACCGCCCGCGAACCGCCTGCCTAACCCGGCCCGTGATTTACCGGTTCGGCTCGAACCCGTTAATGGAAACGGGTCGACCCGAGTCTTAAAATAAACGAATTGAACCCGTTCAACCCAGCCCGATAACCTGCGCTACAGTACTCGGCCCGCTTGCCAACCCACGGGTTGCGAACCGGTTGACCCGTACGTTCGACCCGCGCGGGTCGACCGTTTGATTTTTGTTTGTTTTTTTTTTTGGTTTTTTTTTTTGGTTTTTTTCCCCATATAAATACCACTAAAACCCACACTAAAAATTCACACATTACTCTTACTCTCTCTCCTATTATTACTCAATTCATTTCAATTTTTGTGAACAATTGAACAAAGAAGATAACAACATATAAACGATCAAACGACAAAATTCCGATCATATCGAATTCAACATTCAACTACGTCTTTAAGTCTTCAACTCCTCCAATTGATCAAACAAAGAAGCTCTCTTCAAGTCTTCAATTCCGGACTTCTACTTCCACTTCTATTTTTATTTTCACTCTCATTATATATATGACTATCTGCGGTAAACGGTATTAAAATTTCGCAACTCTCTTATTCTATTTTAATTTTTTTTTTGTAGTTATAATTTTTTGTAACATATTTGTTTGTTGGTTTTTTTATCTTCTCTCTCATAACACTCTTGTTTTCTAGATTTTTTTTGTAACTTATTGCGCCAACATTGTATTTAATTTTTTCACATACACTACTATATATCAACATGTCTAGATCACGAGGTAGCGGCCGTAGCCAAAGTAGACAAGATTCCACCGGCACTTCCCGGAGGCCTCCAATTGTTCCACAAATTGAGCCCGCCGAAGAGTACCTTAATCCTATGACCCAACACATTGGTACACACGATGAGTTTGTAGGAGACATAATTAGAAGAAGAACCACAAACACAAGCAACCGAAACAACACCTGTGGCTAGTACTAGGAAACTAGAGAAGAAAGTGGTGATTGGCACAAATTTTATAATTATATTCCGGACGAAAATGTACTGGGTGTAGGTTTAAAAGTTTGTAAAACATGTTCGAAGCCATACAAATGGAAGAGGGGTAAGGGCACGGGTACAATTAGACGACACATTCATGTGCATAAAAAACTTCTTGTTGACCTACCCGGCCAACAAAAAATTTACCCTGGGACCGGTGTAGTTGATAACGATTCTTATGATCCTGAACTTGTTCGTCGGGAAATGACCCGATTAGTAATCAAGGAAGAGTTACCATTTTCCTATCCCGAGAGTAGGGACTTAGAAAATTTTAATCAAACTGCCTTAAACCCCCATTTTAAAAGAATCTCTAGAAATATTTGCAAATCGGATTTTTTAAAATGTACAATGAAATGAGGAAAGCTTTGATTGCAATTTTATTGAGTTTAACTTGTACAGTTTCTTTAACTTCCGATTGTTGGACGGGTTGCAACAATATTTCAATGATGGGAATAACCTGACAATGGATCGACAGTGATTAAAATCTTCAAAAAAAGGATCATATCACTTGTCGCGTTGCACTATCCCCATAGTGGTAATGAAATTGCAAACCGTATTTTAGAAATTTGTGATGTTTTTCACATTCATGATAAAATTATGTGTATAAGTTTTGATAATACTTCAAATAACATTGCATCAATTAGTATTTTAAAAACCGCATTAAATCCTCCATCTGACAATATTTTTCAGGTTAGATGTGCATGTCATATTTTAAATTTGTGTGTTCAAGATGCATTAAAAATCATGGTTTTAAATCTCGGATTTCGGACTCGTCTCGGCAAGGGGTGTTTCGTCTCGGCAAGGAGATATCGGAGGAGATATCGGGGAAATGTGATAATATCGGATGTTCATTTCCTCAACTAAATAAAAAAAATTTGTTACTAAATAAGATATTATATGTCCTACATGTCGTTATCATATAAAATATTGTATAATGTAATTAATGACATAAATCAATTACGGTAAATCTTCGCATAATTTAACAACAATATAGAAGAGTATGTAATATAAGTATATAACTAAATTGAATTTGCATTGATTAGAAAAATGTATTAGTTAATAAACTTACTTGACTTTGCATATATACAAACAATAGCGATACGAAATTCTCGCGTTATTTTAACTTAAGGTCCTATATTGAAAGACATATATGTAAAAAGAAAAACATAATTTTTAAATATATTCGCAATAACATTTGTGTCTATTTCGGCTGATATTTCGCCAATTTCGGCAATATTTCGGCCGATATTTTGGTAATTTCGGCTGAAATCTACACATTTCGGTCTAAAACGATGTAGAGTATAAAATATGTGATTTCGTATCGGCAAGCTAGCCGAAACGAAATTTCGGACGAAATTTCGGCCGTATCGGAGGAAATTTAAAACAGTGTTAAAAATAGCCGAACCATATATAGTTAACATTAAAAATTGTGTACATTTTATTGCATTAAGTGGCACTATATTTCAAGAACGGAAAGCTTGGTGAAGGCTTTAAATGTACATTTTAGAAAATTTTCAAAGGATGTTAAACACCGATAGAAGTCTACTTTTGATTTGCTACAAGTTGTTACTGAATATAAAGCATGTATAAATGATTTTTGTATTGCAAAAAATATGCCAAAATTTGAAATGACTCCCCAACATTGCAATTATACCAAATCTTTGTTGAAATTTTTAGAAACTTTTAAAACCGCAACTTTCAAATTTTCAAAATCTTATAAATCTACTTCTAATAGCATTTTTATTTCAATAGTTACTATAATGCAAACTTTCAAAGAAATGATTGATGATGCTTTTATTAGTCATATTGTGAAACCTGCATATGCAAAATTTTTGAAATATTTTAATCCTCCTCCTATGTTGTATTGTGTTGCTACTGTGATGGATCCTCGTATCAAATTAGAAGGTACGAAGAGTTTGATTGAAATGTTTTTTACTTTACGTGGTCAGGTGAATCTGAAATTGATTGTGAAACATTTTTAGTTAAATTTGAATCGACATTAAATAACTTGTATGATTATTATGATAGAAATTTTGCATCTAGTAGTACAACTTTTTTAGTTAGTTCTTCTTCTGCTACTTCTAAAGATAAGGGTAAGAGTAAATTAGATAATAGAACATTTAATTTACTTCCACAAATTCAATCAAAAAAACCTAGAACTAATCAACAAAATGAATTAAATTGGTATAATCAACAAGATTCTAAACCTTTTACTTCTTCAGTAGATATTTCACAATGGCGGAAAGACCATGAACATACTTATAGTATTCTTAAACATATGGCTAAAGATATACTAACTCCTCTTGTCTCTACTGTTGCTTCAAAAAGTGCATTTTCTACAAGTGGCAAGGTTCTAACTGATTACAGGAATCGCTTGAAGCCCAAATCGTTGGAGATGCTAGTCTGCACAGAAGACTGGCTGAAAGCCGAAGATAGGACTCAAGGAAAAGCGTTCAACACATCCACAAATGGGAGCACCTCGCCAGAACAACAACAACAACAACAACAACAATAGCAACCAAAATGAAGAATTCAAGACCAACAACAACAACAACAAATTGAAGACCAACAAATTGAAGACAATCGTACATGTATAAAAAATTGTATAAAATCTTTGTTTGTTATTTAAAATTAGGAAAATTAACGAAAATTGAAATTATATCTAAAAAAATTGTTATTGTATAAAACAAATTTGGAGAAAATTTTTATTTCTTATTACAAATTGTGAAACTTGTATACGTTGAAATCATATTAAAAATATATTTAAAAAATTTGACAATTTCACTCTTTCAATCTTATTATTATTATTACATTTTTTGTTTATTATTAAAATTACATTCATTTTTTGTTTAAGTAAAAAAAATTAACTTTAGACGTGCCAACCTGCGACCAGGGTTGGACCTGAAAGGGTTCACGGGTTGGGCGGGTCGTGAATTAGCCCTATCGACCGGGCCCGGCCCGGTTAACCCAATGACCCGACTCGAACCCGCCCAAATTGCATTCAAACCCGAACGGGTTCGTCCCAACCTAGTCCTTTAGACCCGTTTGCCAACCCTAACTATAGCCCACAAATGAGGCCAAAACAGTCAAAAATAAATTTTCACGAAAACAGCCTGAAACTGTGGACTATCACCCACAAAATGATGCCAAAACAGTAAAATAAAAAATCTCATGAAAGTGATCGAAAATAGTGTACTATAACTCACAAAATGAGGGAAATAAAAAATCTCACGAAAGTGACCGAAAACTGTGGACGATAGCACACAAATGAGGATAAAACCGTTAAATACAAAATTTCACAAAAACGGTCGAAAATTGTAGACAATAATCCACAAAATGGGACCAAAACAGTAAAATACGAAATCTTTTTAAAGTGATCGAAAAAAATGAACTATTGCCCACAAAATGAGAGAAATGCAAATTCTCACGACAGTGACAGAAAAGTGTGTACTACAGCCCACAAATGAGGCTAAATAAGTCAAATACAAAATTTCTCAAAAACGGTCGGAAATTGTGGACTATAACCGACAAAATGAGGCCAAAACAGCAAAATACGAAATCTCATGAATGTGATCGAAAAAAGTGTACTATAACCCACAAAATGAGAAAAAAATAAAAAATCTCACAAAAGTGGCCGAAAACTGTGGACTATAACCCACATGAGGCTAGAACAGTCAAATACAAAATTTCTCGAAAACGACTGGAAACTGTGGACTATAACACACAAAATATGGCCAAACCAGTAAAATACGAAATCTCATTAATGTGATCGAAAACAGTATACTATAACCCACAAAATGAGGGAATTAAAAAATCCCACGAAAGTGGCCAAAAACTGTGGACTATAGTCCACAAATGAGGCTAAAACAAACAAATAAAAAATTTTGCGAAAACGGACAGAAACTGTAGACTATAACCTACAAGATGATGCCAAAACAGAAAAATACGAAATCTCATGAAAGCGATCGAAAACAGTGTATAGCCCACAAAATGAGGAAATTAAAAATTCACAAAAGTGGCCGAAAATTGTGGACTATAGCCCACAAATGCGGCTAAAATAGTCAAATACAATATTTCACAAAACGGCCTGAAATTGTGGACTATAACCCATGAAATGAGGCCAAAACAGTAAAATACAAAATCTCATGAAAGTGATCGAAAACAGTGTACTATCCTACAAAATGAAGGAAATAAAAAATCTTACGAAAGTGCCCGAAAACTGTGGTCTATAGCTCACAAATGAAGCTAAAACAGTCAAACACAAAATTTTGTGAAAACAGCCGAAAACTGTGGACTATAACCCACAAAATGAGGCCAAAACAGTAAAATACTAAATCTAATGAATGTGATAAAAAATACAGTGTACTATAACCCACAAAATGAAGGGGAAAAAAATCTCACGAAAGTGGCCAAAATTTGTGGACTAAAGCCCACAAATGCGGATGAAATAGTCAAATACAAAATTTCACTAAAACGACTGGAAACTATGAACTATAACCCAAAAAATAAGGCCAAAATAGTAAAATACGAAATCTCATAAATGTGTTCGAAAACAATGTACTATAACCCGCAAAATGAGGAAAATAAAAAAATCTCACGAAAGTGGCCGAAAACGTTGTACTATAGCCCACACATGAGGTTAAAACAGTCAAATAAAAAATTTCACGAAAACGACTAGAAACTATGGATTATAACCCACAAAATAGGGCCAAAACAGTAATACGAAATATCATGAAAGTGATCGCAAACAATGTACTATATAGCCGACAAAATGATGGAAATAAAAAATCTTACGAAAGTAGCCGAAAACTGTGAACTATAGCCCACAAATGAAGTTAAAACAGACAAATACAAAATTTCGAGAAAACGGCCGGAAACTGTGGACTTTAACCCACAAAATATGTCCAAAACAGTAAAATACGAAATCACATGAAAGTGATCGAAAACAGTGTACTATAGCCCACAAAATGAGGGCGATAAAAAATCTTACGAAAGTGGCCGAAAGCTGTGTACTATAGCCCACATATGAGGCTGAAACAGTCAAGTACAAAATTTCACGAAAACAGTCGAAAACTGTGAACTATAACACACAAAATGAGGTAAAAACAGTAAAATACAAAATCTCTTTAAAGTGATCAAAAACTGTGTACTTTTAGCCAACAAAATGAGGGAAATTAAAATTCTCACGACGGTGGCCAAAAAATGTGGACTATATAACCCCCAAATGAGGCTAAAAAATCAAATACAAAATTTTGCGAAAACGACCGAAAACTGTGGACTATAACCCACAAAATGAGGCCAAAACTGTAAAATACAAAATCTCGTGAAAGTGATCGAAAACATTGTACTATAGCCCATTAGGAAAATAAAAATTCTCACGAAAGTGTCCAAAAACTGTGGACTATAGCCCACTCATAAGGCTAAAACAGTCAAATACAAAATTGCACGAAAACGGTCGAAAACTGTGGAATATAACCCACAAAATAAGACCAAAACAGTAAAATACAAAATCACTTTGAAGTGATCGAAGACAGTGTAACATAGCCCACAAAAATACGAAATCTCCATTGTTGTGGTAAAGGGAGCCTCATAAACACGTGACATGTCTATTAAAGCTATTTTTTGCACTTTTTCACTTTCGGTGGGTTACATGGTCCATCAAATTCAAGCTCATGAACAACTGCAAAAAAGTTGGCATACCATTTGTGAGTTTTATGATAATCAATGACAACAACTTGACACATTTTTCAGAAAAATAAATGCCATTTTTCCAATTTATGCTCCATCCATGTCTTATATCTGAAAATTGTATACTATACATCTCACAAAATAAGGCCAAAACAATGAAATACGAAATTTCACAAAGGTAGTTGAAAACCGTGAACTATAGCCCACATAGTGATGCAAAAACAATGAAACACGAAATTTCACAATAGTTGCCAAAAAATTGGACTATAGGCTACAAAATAAGGCCAAAACAATGAATTACAAAATTTCACGAATGTGCCCGAACATGCAAGACTATAGCCCACAAATGAGGCTAACATAGCGAAATACAAAATTTAATGAATGTTGCCGAAAACTGTGAACTACATGCCACAAAATAAGGCCAAAATGTGCATTACAAAATCTCACTTGAATGAGCAAAAATTATGGACTATATAGCCCACAAAATGAGGGCAAAAGAGTGAGATAGGAAATTTCATAAAAGTGGCCAAACATTACGGACTATAGCCCATAAAATATTGCCAAAACAAAGAGATGAAATTTCACGAAAGTTGCAGAAAACAATGATTATAGCCCACAAAATATGACCAAAACAGAGAAATAAGAAATTTCGCGGGAATGGTCGAAAACTATAGACCATATAGCCCACAAAATATGGCCAAAACAGAGAGCTACGAAATTTTCACGAATGTGGCAAAAACTATGGACTATAGCCCACAAATACGATCAAAATAGAGAAATACGAAATTTCACGAGTTGCCGAAAACTATGCCCACAAAATTAGGCGAAAACAGTGAAATACGAAATTTCATAAAAATGGCCAAAAAATGTGGATTGGCCCATAAAATGATCTCAGAACAGTGAAATACAAAATTTCACGAAATTGGTCGAAAACGGTGTACGCCCACAAAATGAGGCCAAAATAGTGAAATACGAAATTTAAAGTGGTCGAAAACTGTGGGCTATAACTCACAAAATAAGTCAGAAACAGTGAAATACAAAATTCACGGAAATGACCGATAACTTTGGACTATAGCCCACAAAATGAGCACAAAATGGTGAAATATAAAATTTATTAAAAGTGGCCGAAAACTGTAGACTTATAGCCCACAAAAAGATGTCATAATAGTGAAATACGAATTTAACGAAAGTGGCAAAAAAAATGTGGACTATAGCTCACAAAATGAGGTCGTAACAATGAAATGTGAAATGTTACGAAATGGCTGAGAATTGTGAACTATATCCACAAAATGAGGCCATAACAGTGAATACGTAATTAGTGGCTAGAAGTATTGACTAACCCACAAAATGAGGTCAAAAAAATGAATTAGAGTATTTGACTAAAATGACAAAAACATGTTGGACCATAGCCCACAAAATGACGCAAAAACCCGAGAAAAAAAATGAAATTTATCGAAAATGGCCGAAAACTGTAATCTACAACCCACAAATAAAGCCAAAATAGTGAAATACGAAATATCTCAAAAGATGCCGAAAATTGTGGACCCAAAATAGAGAAATTCAAAATTTTACGAAAGTGGTCAAACATTGTGGATCATAGCTCACAAATGAGGCTAAAACAATAAAATACAAAATTTAACGAATGTGGCCGAAAACTGTGAACTATAAACCACAAAATAAGGCCAAAACAGTGAAATACGAAATATCCGAGAATGAACGAAAACTGTGGACTGTAGCGCACAAAATGTGGTTAAAACAATGAGATGAAATTTCAAAAAAAAAAAAAAAAGCGGCCAAAAACTATACACTATAGCCCACAAAAAATGGACAAAACACAGAGATGAAATTTACGAAAGTGGTCGAAAACGGTGCCCACAAAATTAGGAGAAGCTGTGAAATACGAAATTTCACCTAAAAGGCCAAAATTGTGGATTATTGGATACAAAATGAGAACAGAACAGTGATATACTAAATTTCACGAAATTGATCCAATACTTTAGACTATATCCCATAAAGTAAGGTTATAACAGTGAAATACAAAATTTCACGAAAATGGCCGAAAACTGTGGACGTCCACAAAATGAGTCAAAAAACAATGAAATACAAAATTTAACGAAAGTGGCCGAATCTGTGGCCCACAAAATAAGGTCAAAATAGTGAAATACAAACATCACGAAAATGACTGAAAACTTTGGATTATGGCTCACAAAATGTGGACAAAACAGTAAAATACAAAATTTAATGAAAGTGGCCGAAAACTGTAAACTTATAGCCCACAAAATGAGTCAATAACAGTGAAATCAGAAATCTAAAAAAATTTGCTTAAAACATAGGAGTATAGAGCCCATAAAATACGGCCAAAGCAGAACAACACAAAATTTCGCGAAAGTGGCCGAAAAATGTCGACTATAGCCCCTTAAAATGAGGCCAAAATAGTGCAATACGGATTTCATAAAAATGACCTAAAACTGTGAACTACACACAAACTATAGCCAAAACAAAGAAATACGAAATATCATTAAAGTTACCGAAAATTGTGGACTATAGCTCGTAAACAAAGGTCAAAACAGTGAGAGACGAAATGTCACGAAAATGGCCAAACACTGTGGACCATAGCCAACAAAATGTGGCCAAATTAGAGAGACGAATTTTCACGAAATTGGCAAATAAATTGTAACGTGTAACCCACAAAATATAGCAAAAATAATGAAATACAGAATTTCACGAAAGTGGCCGAAAACTATAGACCACAGCCACTAAATTAGGCCAAAACAGTGAAATACGAAATCTCCAGAAATTGGTCGAAAATTTTAGATCATAATATAGCTCAAATTATTTTGCTAAAACAGATAAAAACGTAATTCCACGAAAGTGGCAAAAAAAAACTTAGGATTATATTCCACAAAAAAGAACAAAATGTTGAAATATAAAATTTCTCGAAAGTGGCGATTATAGCGCACAACATGAGATCAAAACGTTGAAGTATGAAATTTCATGAAAGATGTCATAAAACTGTGGACTATAGCCCATAAAATGTGGCAAAAACAGTAAAATATAAAGTCGCACGAAAATGGCCGAAAACAGTGGACTTATAGTCCACAAAATGATCCAAAACATAACGGTACAATATTTTACGAAAGTGACTGAAAACTGTGGACTACCCACAAAATGACCCGACAATAGTGAAATACGAAATTTCACGAAAGTGGCCAAAAACTATGGACTATAAGCTAATAAAATATGGGTAAAACTGTGAACTATGAAATTTAACGAAATTGGCTCATAGCTGTGAATTAGGCCAAAACAGTGAAATACGAAATTTCATGAAATTGACAAAAAAAAATTGTAGACTATAAGCCCACAAAATGGGGATAAAAAAGGTGTAATACAGAATTTCATAAAGTAGCCGAAAACTGTGGACTTACAGCCCACAAAATGAGGCCAAAACTTTGAAACCTGAAATTTCATTTAATTGGCCGAAAACTGTGGACTAACCCAAAAATGAGGCTAAAGCGGTGAAATAAGAAATTCAACGAATGTTGACGAAAAATGTGGACCTATAACCTACAAAACTTGGCCAAAAGAGTGAAATACAAAATTTCATGAAAACGAGTGAAAGCTGATATCTCACGATAATGGCCATTGTGCGCTATTATGCATTATTTGTCCACAATTTTTGTCCCATATCACAAAATTCAATTTTTTGTTGATTTGGCCACATTTTGTGAGTTTTTAAGTTCACAATTTACGACCAATTTCGCGAGATTCACTATTTCACTGCTTTGAAGACATTTTGTGGGCTATAGTTTATAGTTTTCGGTCATTTTTTGCGAAAAACTAAATTTCAATGTTGGCCCAATTTCGTGGGCCATAGTCCAGCATTTTCAACCAATTTGATTAAATTCTAATTCAATGGTTTGACCATAATTCATGGGCTATATTCCACCTTTTTGTCCAATTTTGAGAAGTTGTGAGTTGCACTTTGTTGGCTAGTCCAATTTTTTTTATACCAATTTTGAGAAATTCAAAATTTTATTGTTTTGTCAAAGATTTTGTGACCTATTTAATCATTTGTTTTTGCCCAATTTTTGGAAGTTCAAAAATTCATTGTTTTCTCCATATTTTGTGGCCAATATTTTCAGCTGACAAAAGTTTGAATTTCACCGTTTTTGGAAGATTTTGTAGGCTAGAGTATTAAGATTTCTGTACAATTTGGTGACATTCAGAATTTATTTTTTTTCTTCCAAATTTTGTTACTTATAATTCATAAATTTTGGCCGATTTTTAGAAATTCATAATTTCTTTGTTTAGTCAAATTTTTTTAGGCCACCATGTTTGGCTGGGAGAAATTCTGAATTTGAATTTCGCTGTTTTTACAAGATTTTATGGGTTGTAGTTTACTTTTATGGCCAATTTGGTGAAATTCAGAATTTTAATTTTTTGTCCAGATTTTGTGGGATATAGTCCACCGTTGTATGTCTATTCTAAATTTTTTTGCTTTTAACTGTTCTAGCCAGATTTCATTGGCTTCATAAGTCCATTTTCGGCCAATTTGGTTACAGAATATAGCAATGAAAATCTTGAAATTGGCAAAAAATAATGCATAAAAGCACACAATAGACCGACAAAATAATGAAATGCAAAATTTCTCAAATGTACCTAGCCGAGAAAGTAGTCAAATGCAAAAAAATTCTTGAAATTGGACAAAAAATGAACTATATCCACAAATGTTGGTGAAAACAGTAAAAGTTTTAGAATTTACCAAAATTAGCAAAAAGATTGTGGTATATAGCCCACAAAATTCATCGAAAACAGTGAAACTATGAATACTTTGCCTAATCAGCAGAAATTCACTTTACCTAATTTTACCTAGTAAAATGAAGCCATATTCTAAAAGAACTGCAGTGTGGTCTTCCCTACATAAGAAATTCCAGACAAAAGCTATGCCAAAATGCATAAACATGGAACCTGATCAAGATTTTAGAGTTTGTAAGGTTCACTCACCACTTCACTTTATGGTGTAGTGACCATGCATGTAGGAGAGTCGAAGCCTCGGCTGTTCTTTGGTGAAACTAAAACAATTGAAATCATCATCCTAACTAGTCCAAAGATACATTGCAGTTTTGGTTGGAGGTAACTGAATTGTGTTAACAACATAAGAGCTAGGTCTACCATAACAAAAAAGCATTATTTCAAAATAAGTTTCTATCGACCATAACAAAAAGGGGTTTTAGAGAAATATTTTTGACAGGGAGGTCGAAAAAGTAGAGTTAAAAGGTATAAATAAAACCGCGGTCAATTGGGAGGCCTGAAATGAATTTCCCTTTGCAAGCTTTTTTATACGAACAGAGATAGAAACACAACTACAGAGTTACTAGAACTCCAAAAATGCCAAAAGAGAAGAAAGAGAACTCTAACATACAACTCAGAAACCAGTCTTTCTAAATTTTGTATAGTAGGTTTTTTGGGCGAGGGAACTTTTGTTTTTTGGACGAGGAGGACTATACATACCTCAAAATTTACCTCAAATTTTACCTCAAACATACCTCAACCACTAAAAGACAAGTTTGGTTAATATTTTAATCATTTTTTGTTTGTCTTGTAGTGGTTGAGATTTTGTCTTTTAGTGGTTGGGGTAAGTTTGGGATAATTTTTTAGGTATGTTTAGCATTTGTGTTTTTGTATTGGGTGGGTTCTCCTTTTTTCTGGGGGTGTGGTGTCACGCTCCATGTTGAAAGTCCGTGAATTGCACATGCCCTTATTTTGATTGTATGTTTCATTAAAAGCTTATTAATGGAATGCAGGGGACTTGGACCCACAGTTAACGATAAAAAAACATAGAAACCAACTCAATGCTTCTAAAGTCACAGATTGAGTCTCTTCAATCGCAAGTTGAAGAGAATAAATCTATGCTCGGGAAGAAGCCGCAGAGTTCTACAATAAGGTCATCATGGGGAAAGCAACTAGTCTATCGAAATAATGCAGAACCCAGCCTATTAGGATTTGAACTTCATAAATCTTATGTTTGGTTGTATGTTTTGTTAAATTCTCTTTAATGAAATGCGGGGGGGTTTACCCACCGTTTAACAATATAAAAAAAAACATACAACATAGAAACCAGTCTTTGTAAATTTTGTATAGTAGGTTTTTTGGGCGAGGGAACTTTAATCTGCATTCTGTATTGGGTGGGTTCTCCTTTATTTTGGGGGGCTGTAGTGTGACGCTACATGTTGAAAGTCGTGAATTGTACGTCCTTATTTTGGTTGTATGTTTCGTTAAAAGCTTATTAATGGTAAAATAAAAAACAACATACAACTCAGAAACCAACTCAATGCTTCTCTAGAGAGAAACAGCCACCTAGAAAATGAGAATGAGAAGCTGAAACATGAGCTACAGCATCCAAAGTCACAGATTGCATCTCTTCAATCGCAAGTTGAAGAGAATAAATCTATGCTCTGGAAGAAGCTGCAGTGTTCTACAATAAGGTCATCCTGGGGAAAGCAACTAGTCTATCGAAATAATGCAGAGTCATCTTGTTGCAGTCGAAAACAGCTCAATATTTAAAGTAAATTACCCGGCCTCTACTGAATGATTGCCGAGAGTGCCAAAGCCACCTTCCAGGCCGAACTACTTCAACACGACACCAAATTTGATTATAAAGGAAAAGCTAGTTCCTCCTCCTCCACCACCACCACTGCCACCTAGGCCATTCAATCACCAGGCATGCTTTTAAATGCGGTACGCAGAGTGCCAGAAGTACTACTGGAACTCTACCGCTCTCTAACAACACCGAACAAATAAACTTCTATGGTGAGGACTTCAGGGCTGACGACATCCCGGGAAATGATTGGAGAAATTGAAAACCGCTCCGCCTACCTTCTTAGCTGTAAGCATACATTGATAACGAGCGTGTTTGAATGATTTCAGTCATGTCACAATTACTCTAGGTGTTAAGGTCTTCACAATGTTTTAAAGTGGTAGAAATGCTGCATAATTGACCAAGTAATGCTTTTTTCCCTAACACAGAATTATTTCCACCATTTCCAAACTCATACACTCAGTTAGAAATATTAATTTCTAAAGATCATTTATTTCTCTACATGCTCAAAACCTATAGCTGCCTAACAAAAGACTTCTCAATAGGTTAAGTTAGATGTGCTAACCCAGGGCGAATTCATCAACTTCCTATCGAGAGAAGTGGAGAATGCAACCTACAGAGAGATATCTGAGGATGAAATTTTTGTTAAGTGGCTCGACGAAGAGCTATCCTACTTGGTTGACGAAAGAGCAGTTCTTCGAAGTGTTGCTGCTAATTTTGGGATGAGAGCAAACAGATGATTTGTGAATTCTTTTGGAAACGAATAAGGTAAACATGTTAACTTCTAGCCGGTGTTTGACTGTTTCTCGCCGCTGCCGTTGACCTGCATAAAGTTCGGGATGGATCCTGGCAACGAACCCTCCGATGCTCAAGTTAGTAATTAGGAAGATTATGAAAGAGCAATTTGTGGAAAAATATTGATTACCTTTTTTATGGTGGGGGAGGGATATTTATAGTCGCCTTCAGAGACAGTTTAGAGATAATCAGTTATCTCTATGTCCCAATGTTTTTGGATAAGAAACATGATTTAACTCGTTTCATGATAAGAGTAGCAGTTTTAACTGCCTCTTAGAGATAATCACGAATTTGAATTCACCCTTTAAATATTTTGGGCTGGTTTGTGATGGGTCGCCACCCATACCCAATATGAAAGATTCGTTTTTGGGACTCGTTTGTGATGGAAATTGCCGTTTTACCCCCTGAGGGCTTCAAGATTCGTACCCGATTTGAATGGTCCCGTTTTAATCCCATTTTTAGCCATATCCCACTCCTGAAGACTGAGTTCAACAGGCTTTGAGAAGTAGTTTCCTTGTTTTAATGGCGTGCAAGATTGTATCGGAGTTTTCGAGCGTATTAGAATCTCACCCTGGGTTTAATGAGGCCTCATCTAAGCTTGTATGAAACTCATATTTGCTTGTAGAATTTTCTGAATTTTTCGATGATTTTTTCAGATTTTTCAACCATTTCCCGAATTACTTATTCAATTTGCGAAGCAACAATTAATCTCGAAAAAATCTTAATTAAATGTTCTAATTAACAATTATTTTTCATAAAAATAATTAACATTTTTCCTGAATTTATAATTATTTTTAGAATATTTAAATTATTTTTTCAAAATTTTAATCATTTTTTCGAATTTTTAAATAATTAATTCGATTTAATAAATAGAAAAAATATTTAATCATGAGAATTTCGACATGGCAAGATCTAGGCCATCGATCATATCAGTGCGTGCTTTTTGTGGTGATCAAACGGTTGGATGCATTTGACCAGTCAACACTGAACGCTCTCATGGGGGTCGTTGACAAGCGCTCGGCACCGTTGCCGACCCACATCGACACCTTAGCGTGCTGACACGTGGCGAGATCTAGGCCGTTGATTATCCCCGAACGCTTTTGATGCAATCAGACAGTTGGCGACGTCTGACCAGTCGACTATTTAACGCCCCCGTGGAGGTCGGTGACGAGCGCTCGGCTCCGTTGCCGAACCCCATCAACACCTCGGCGAGCTGACGCGTGGAGAGTTTTACCGTTGACCATTTGACTAGTCAACATCATTTCTATATTCACGACATCGGTGCCAAGAGCGCTCGGCGAGAGCTATCGAGGTCTAGGGAGACTTCAAGGAGACGACATGTGGAAATTTCGACCCTTGACCATTGACCAGTCAAGGCCATTTCCCCAATTACGACATCGGTGTCAAGAATGCTCGATGGGTGCTGTTGAGGTTTAGGGAGACTCCAAGAGAGCGACACGTGAAGAGTTTGACCGTTAACCGTTGACCAGTCAAGGTCATTTCTCCAATTACGACGCCAGTGCCAAGAATGCTCGGCGAAAGCTATCTAGGTCTCGAGAGACTTCGAGAGTACGACACGTGGAGAGTTTGACCGTTGACCGTTGACCAGTCAAGGGACTTTTGGGTTCCTCATCTTTCTTGTCATTTAGCACTAAATGAGCCAGACCTTTGTATTTTAGGGGCCTTTTAACCTTGGGGAGTGTTCCAACTACCCCCCTTTCTCTATAAACTCCTTTCCCCCACTCATTTGCTCATTCTCTAAGTTTTTACTCAGGCGATTTTACTTTCTGGCGAGAGCTTCTGGCGAAGATTTTCTATCTCTGGTGATCTTTCCAACCGTAGGAGTCAAATCAAGGTAATTCGTAGATAATTTTATTTACTTTAGAGAATGTTTATGGTCACTTTGGGCCAAGAGACCTCCCCCATCTCGCCACCGAGCCGGGGCCGGGGTGGTCGGCGAAGGTGATGGCGAAGGAGACGAGGATGAAGAGGCCGGGGGTGGCGAGGCGAAAGCAGACGCGCCACCAGAACCCTCGCCTCTGGTGACCACCATCGAGGCACAAGTGGTCGAACCTTCTGCGGCCGTGGATCCTTCAAAAGAGGTCGGCACTTGACTTGGTTGTAGATTTTATTTCTTTTTTTAGTCTAAGTTTTTGTATTCACGCCTAACAGCGGACTGGCCACCGCTTTTGTATCTTCACTTAAGTAATGGAAAATTCTTTTTGCTCGGCAGCGAGACTTAGAACTTTCTTGCAGATTCTAATACTTGAACTTAGACCTTTCTTGTAACTCTTATTTGGACTCAGAACCATCTTGTGGCTCTTACCCGAACTTAGAACTATCTTGTAGCTCTATTTGAACCTACAGTGATTTACGCTTCTTTCTTTGGTTTGGCAGATCTCTGCACATCACGTGCAACCTTCTAAGGGTAGTGAGGCGTCTCAACTTCGCAAAAAGCTCCGCAAAACCGAGCTGGGACTCGCTCAGTCTCGACAGCGGCTCTATAAAGCAGAGCTAGAGCTTGGTCATCTACGGAGGGTCTTGACTCGTCGAGAAGTCGAGACGAAGCATGATGAAGTCCAGAAGTGCCCCCTGTGGGCGAGGAGACCTGTCCTTCAGTGGCGGCAGGTAAAGCTTCGAGACTAAAATTCCTTCGGCACTCTATTAGCGGTGACGTCCGATAGGGACGAGCTAAAAAACGTGGTGCTTGAGAAATGTTTGGAAGCAGCTCATCTAAGGAGGACTATCTTTGAGCTATTGCAGGGAGGTAGTACGAGCGGGGTTCCTCGTTTGAAGTTTAAAGTGATAGATGACTCCCTTAAAGAGCAGCTCGTCGAGCTAGAGGTAGAGAATCTTCGTTTGAAACGACTCTCCGAGGGAAGTAATGTAAGGAGCACTTCTTGTCCGCGCGAGGAGTATGCTCCGGGGAGATCGTTTCATGAATCGGCGTTATATATGCCTAATGCCCTGCGATACCCTGGGGATGCTCAAAGCAGTGTGGCCCATTCGTCCAGTGGGGCATCGATTGGGGGGGCCGTTATGCCTATGGGCCCTGATGGTATGACTCGACTCGCGGGTCTGGAGATCTCTTCGGAAGGAACAAGAGAGCGGCATAGCACTCGTTGCCCTCGTGTATCACTTAATAAGGAAATTTTTTCCAAACTGACCCACTTTTTGAAAATTTTTCCCAAATTGACCCACTTTTTTAAAAAAATTCCCCAACTGACACTTACTCAAAATCCACTCGCTATCTGAAAAAACGAATGTAGGTTTTGGGTTTTTTGGTTTCTTCCTTGGCCAACACTCGCTGTCTCAAAAAGCGAGCTTGTTTAAACCAAACTCGCTGTTTGAGACAACGAGTGTTGATTGGAGTTTTTAACTTTCTCAACCCAGACTCGTTGTCTCAAACAGCGAGCTTGTTTTAACCAAACTCGCTGTTTGGGACAGCAAGTGTTGATTGGAGATTTCTTCAACCCCAGGCTCGAATTTTTTTATTTTGTTCTTTCCATTCTTACTCCTAACTCCGAAACCCAAAACCCTAGCCTCCCAATTTCGACCTGCTACCCACAAAATCTATAAATCTAAATCTATTCACTTAATCTTTCCCAAACCTCTCTCCTTCTACTCGCAAAATCCTAAACCCATCATTTGGAAGCAAGTTTGGTTTAAAAAACAGCAAGTTTGGTTAAAACAAGTTCATTTTTTGAGACAGTGAGTCATGGCCAAGGAAGAAACCAAAAAACCCAAAACCAACACTCGCTTTCTTAGATAGCAAGTGGATTTTGACTGAACTCGCTATCTGATAGCGAGTGGGTCAGTTTGGAGATTTTTTTAAAAAGTGGGTCAGTTTGTGAAAAACTTTTATAAAGTGGGTCAGTTTGGGAAATCATTCCTTAATAGGAGTGTCCCACTTCCTAGGAAAAGTTAGGGTGACACTTTGTAGTTTTGTAGGAATTTTAGTCTTAAAGACTTTGTAACCTTAACTTTTCGTGAAATAAGACATTTGTAGTGTTTCAAGCAACGTCTTTGGTGATTGCGCCTTTCTGATCTTGTAATGAGCCTCTTCTAGAAATAAAAAATTACCGAAGTATTCAAGTGTTACTTTCTCTTTGTAAGTCTTGCCTAGGGGTCTCCAACAGTTGTGGGAGCAATTCTGAATGTTGAGCTACTACTCGCTTCGTTCGCGAGCGACTGAAGTGGCTTCGAACCAAGTATTGGATTTCAAACTTGTCGTTTTAGAGTTTTCAACAATTGTGGGAGCAATTTCAAATGGTGAGCTACTTCGCACTTGCTCGTTCGTAAGCGACTAATGTAGCGTCGAACCAAGTGTTGGACTCTGAACTTGTCATTTTAGAGTTTTCAATAGTTGTGGAAGCAATTTCGAGTAATGAGCCACATCGCGCTTGCTCGTTTGCAAGCGGCTAAAGTGGCGTCGAACCAAGGGTTGGACTCGTGGAGGAGGAAGAGGAGTGGCTCTTCGGCTGGATGCCGCTGCCTTCCCTTTTCATTTCGGAGGCATGGCTTGGAAACTGCCTTTACCGGTGATCTGTGACTGGATTGCTTTTTTGTTCCCACAGACGGCGTCAATCTGTTGCTGCTAATTTTGGCGTAGGAGCAAACAAATGATTTGTGAATTCTTTTAGAAACGAATAAGGCAAACATGTTAACTTCTGATCGGTGTTTGACTGTTTCTCGTCGCTACCGTTGACCTGCAAAAAGTTTGATACACCTGGATGGATCCCGGTAACGAACCCTCCGACACTCAAGTTAGTAAACAAGAAGATTATGAAAGAGCGATTCTTGAAAAAAAATATTTATTACCTTTTTTATGGTGGGGGAGAGAGGTATTTATAGTCGCCTTCAGAGACAGTTTGGAGATAATCAGTTATCTCTCTGTCCCGGTGTTTTTGATAAGAAAGATGATTTAACTCGTTTCATGATAAAAGAGGCAGTTTAAACGCCTCTTAGAGATAATCACGAATTTGAATTCCCCCGTTAAATATTCTAGGCTGGTTTGTGATGGATCGCCACCCATACCCAATATGACAGATCCGTTTTTGGGTTATTGGACTTGGATAAAAACCCAACCTCCATTTCGGACCCATTTGTGATGGAAATTGCCGTTTTACCCCTGAGGGCTTCAAGATTCGTACTCGATTTGAATGGTCCCGATTTAATCCCATTTTTTGGCCATATCAAAAAGTTTCCCAAATTGGCCTGAAAAGAAAGCAGATGCAATCAGAGATGTTGCTTTCAATTACCGAGATTTAGAACACCTCATGTCGGAGATCTCCTCCTTTCATGATACCATCGGCCAACCCAGGCCAACTTCGCTGAGAGTTAGCGAGGCATTGCAAGACAAGTGAGGATATGTGAAGTACAAGGGGTTGTCTCTTTTATAACTGAAGGATTTCTTTTGAGCAAATTTTGACTGAAGGTATGAAATATTATTACTCAGTTATTTGATACAGATTAGAATCTAGTGTCCACAACCTAGAGAAGGTAAGATATGGAACGAGCTAGAGGTATCAGGACTTCAAGATTCCTTGGCAGTGGATGAACAACTCTGGAATTATTTCTCAGGTAGTTTGATCAATAACTACATATTAAAGCATGTTCAATAGAAATACTTTGATTGAAAGAATTCTATACGAGCTACCGTGATGAAAATGAATTGAATTGCTCTCAGATGGTAGCAGCCAACAATCCTTTTAAAACATAAACTTAACAGGTTATGCCTAGTTGAACGAAGAAAATTTTAAATGACAACGAGATTTTCAGATAATGCAATATGGAGCTTGAACTTAAACTAAATTTGAATGTTAATGCATGTTTTAGATAGATATCCAAATCAAGAAAGCCCAAACTTCTATTTTTCACATTTACTGTGAGATGGATACACAAGGTTTGATCTCATTACCTTTGCAGCTGAAGCTAGGCACTCTACAGTTAGCCAAAGTATACATGAGGCGAGTTGTCGGTGCACTGCAATCAGATCAGTGGTGTGAAGAACAGGATCTATTGCTTCAAGGTGTTCAATTTGCTTTCAGAGTGCACCAGGTAGTTTAGTTATCTCTTCGTGCATTGTTCTTCATCTATTTGTCACAGTCGACTGATTCTGGAGAGCCTGATCTTCTTGTTCCAGTTTGTTGGGTGATTCGATGAGGAGTGCAGGATTGTATTCCAAGAACTCCAGAAATTAGCGAATGCCTCTGTATATTGTCCTACAACGAGAATAATGATCTTTCAGAACTTAGTTAAAAGAAAACCATGGGATCAAGCTTTCAATGATGAAAACCAGAAATGATCCACAAGAATTTAAAAACCAGAAACACGAATTTAGTTGCTCATGCTTTATCGTCTATAAGAATTATTTGGATTAGACAAATACACACTTCATAGAAGTGTACAAAATTATCTTAATGATCTCAAAATGTTATCTTGAACATAATCAGGGAAAACGAACATTTTACTATCAGTTCATGTTGACATTGTTGTTATCTGAGCATACCAAGTAGTAGATACGAAAGCATTGAAATGAAATAGTAACTTTGCACGACAATGGATGACAAAGTGAATACAACTTATGTAACATGACATATCCACCAAATTTCCTTTCTTCAGATTTGGCTTATTAATTTGCCTTTCCAGGGTCTCTCCAAATTATCTCAGTATCTGAAAAGTGAAACCACTGTGCCTATGTGAAATATGATCTCTCTTATTAAGTCAAATCGATATCCACCTGATCATTCTGAATCCCTATATCAAGAATGCTCCACATTAAGTTCAAGCAATACCCTGCACCAAAAATGCCAACCAAACCCCAAGTCTCCATTGCCCGAAATTGCGAGGGAAGGGAAACTACCTTAGGAATTACCACACATTTTAATTACCATGTCCAAAAATTAGAGTTGTGGGTTTTCATTTCTATATCACTTGAATGTACATCAAGTCCAAATACAATGAACAACAAAAACCACTGAGCTGTAGCTCAGACGGTAGAGAGTTTGGGATGGACAAAGGTGGTGAAGTTCGAGGCTGGACTATGACGTAGCACTTTATTTTAATAATAAATTTTTTTTTTTTGGGGGGGGGGATTAAGAACAACAAAAGGACTAGAAAGAGCAAGAGAAGTAAACATTAAATTAAGATAAAATACAATAATAGTAATGAGATAGAAGAAGAAGATTGAATAAAGAGAGGATACCTGCCATTTCTAGTGAAATGCTTACTAGTGCTTGACCCATTGCTGCTTTGCATATGCACCCCAAGTTGGGCTAAAACTTCAGACTCGAATGGGTTGGATAGCACCCAGGATACCTAGGAAACAATCCAGTAAGTAAGGTCGTGATGAGGACATCTATTTTGTTTTGTTTAGTATTTTATTTCAGTACCATATTTGTTTTTGGCAATTATAACCAAATGTAATCTTTCTTTTATGCATTAGAATATTTCTGAGATTTTAGAATATTTTGAGATTTGTATCAAGATTTGTTTTGAGACTATATATAAGCCTTGAGATTAATGAGAAAGTATGTCATTCTTGATTAAAAATTTATTGTGTTGAGTTTTGCTCTTCATCTCTCCTTTGTGTGATACAATTGAGATCCAACTTATTAGGATTTGTAATAAATTCTAATAAAATTTTAGGGTTTGTGATAAACTCTAAAACTACCCCAAATCCCCAAACCAACTCAAATCAAACCCTAATCCCCAAAGAAAATTACTCAAAACCCTAATCCATTTCTCCTCTTCCTCTTCCTCCAAATCTCGACCCCAAGATCCACCACCGTCTTCCCCTTTCTCCTCTCTACCTCCCGACGCCCTCTCTGCCGAAACTCCAAAAACCCCTCACTGTTCATCTTCTCCGATGCCATCTCCGGCGAGACCCTCCACTGCCACTAACCCACTCTCCGGCCATGCCCTCATTGTCAGCTACTCCCGTCAACACCCAAAACCCCGACCTCGTCCCTTCCTGTTCTGATCGCCAGCCACAGCCAAAACCCCCAAATCCTGACGACCCTCCTCCTACCTCCGTCGACGCCGCCGTCAACCCACCTCACCGCGTTGACCCCCGTCGCCGCCCTCAACCAGCGACGCCGCCGCCATAGCCCTTGTTGTTGCCATTGCTGACTTTGTTGCTACTGTCTCTCTCTTACTGTTGTTGTTGATTGCTGTATTCTGCGTTGCTGCCAACCCGAAATCTAACGCTGGTTTCTTCGAACCTCGGTATACTCTTTCCACTTTTCAAATATTTGTGTTATACTGCTTTATCATCAATATTATATTATAGAATTTAAGTATCGACCACAAATATCGAGATTGAGTGTTCTACTTGCCTAATTAGAGTACGAATCAATATTGAATCTTTTACTTGCTAAGAACGCTTAGGAATTTAATTATTGATTGTTAGAACTGAATTATTAATTGGGCTTGTTAAATTTAATTCAATTCTTGAAAATCTATCAAACCGATTAATTGTTTAAAATTTTGACTTTAATTCACACTACAGGTTGGTAAAATTAATCCTTTAAGATTCTTGAAAATTCTCTATTTAGGATTACGTTTTACATCATTTTGGTATCAGAACGAAGGTTCTTAAAACCTTAGTTCTTGCATCATTTAGGCATCAATTTTTGCATTCATTTAGAATCGTGTAGTCTTTTATTTTTCTTTCTTTATTTTAGGTCATTTCAGATTTATTTAATATATATATATACATACATATATATATATATATATATATATATACATACATATATATATCTATATAAAGTACACACACGACCCCTAGTTTTAACCTTTTGGTGAATGCGTCTTCGCAGCACCATCATAGATCCTGACGAGCCTTTCTTATCCCTCCCAAATCACCCAATTAGAAACCCTAGACCTTCCCGAACTGAGATGGACAACTCTGATATTTTCGCTACCCTAGCTGCCATTCAAGCAACTCTTGCAAATATCAATCAGAGGCTTGAGAAAGTGGAATTAAATCAAATTGTTGCCCCTGAGCTTCATGCTAATCGTCAGTTTCCTCAAGGGAATGATCGCGACAGCCGACGTCAAGATCGTGACCCTAACGAACAATACAAAAAAAACGTTAAGGGTGACATTCCTCATTTTGAAGGCCACATGGAACCCCAAGATTATCTTGATTGGATCCGTGCGATGGACCATTACTTTGTGTGGTTTGACATGAGCAAAGCCCTAAAAGTTAAATTTACAAAGATGAAATTGACTGGAAAAGCTCAACAACACTGGACCAATCTTGAACACGCCCGTAGAGGCCGGGGCCTGGAACCCATAGCCACTTGGGAAATCATGAAAGAGAAGCTCACTGAGAGATGTACCGTTATCGTTCCACACCCGATTGCTAGATTCGTTGAACCAACTTTATCAAGGAAGTAAATCCACACGAGAATATGTTGATAAGTTCAATGAGTTCCATATTCGGTGCAATGCATTAGGTAAAGAGAGTGAAGAACAAACTCTATCTAGATTCAGGGCTGGACTACAAGCCGACCTTAGGAACGAGCTAATTCATAGAAATGTGAACTCACTAGCGGCAGCTTATGCTCTTGTCCTCGATATGGATTTCCTTAAAGCAAGTTCTCACTACAAGTCCAGCGATTCGATAGATCATTCCTCCAGAATGAATCCTCCTGATCCCTCTAGACCCGAGCACTCCTCTCCTCAGTACCCTAACAAGTCTTACCCAAACAAACATACTTCAAATTCTTATCCACTTAGAAATGACAACACGGGTAAGAATAATGAAAGAGACTATTCTAAGATTGATTCTCTCACTAAGTGCTATAAATGTAAGGGATACGGCCATGTTGCTGGCAACTGTCCCAGTCCAAGTAGGATCAATATAGTAGAGGATACCGCAGTCATCGCTGATGAGCCCGATAATGAGTTTACATATGAACCTAATATAAGTGATGACTTTGATGAAAAAGAGGATGACCAGTCTCTCAATTACATTCAGTCTGTCCAGTCACCTCCATTGCGTGTACCAGAGTCACCCATTCCTTCTTCCCAAACCACTTGGCAGCCTATAGATTTTATCCATGAGTTAGAACATCCTAGAGTCACAGAATCTGCACGTACATTTGCATATCACATTCATGACTTGCATAGAGAAATTTTCAAGGAACTCAATGAGAATAATTTTAACTACAATTTAATAGCAGTTACTAGAAGGAAATTTATAACTTTTGATATTGGTGACGAAGTGACGGTTCGGATTCGTCCGGAACGATTTCCAATTGGATCCGTTAAGAACTTGAACATACGTGCTGCAGGCCCATTTAAGATTCTTCATACAATCAATGATAATACCTATATCGTTGACCTTCCTGAAGGCTTTGGCATAAGACTTTCAATATTGAGGATTTACTACTCTATAAAGGTACAAAATTCAACCCTATAAATTTTCTTATAGATGAGCTTACCCTGCAACCTAATGGTGAGATTTCCACATTTACCCCTCTACCTGATACCATTTACCCACCGATAGAAGAATTGAATAATATTTTAGATGATCAGATAATCTCTACAAGAGATGGTGGTATGCACAAGTATTTGGTGAGGTGGAAGAACAAGCCGAAGTTGGATGACACTTGCAGTGATCATAAGGAGCTTCTGCAACTGGATCCAGATCTTTTGGAGCACCATGAAAGGATCACTGGTTTTGACTCGATTGGGTCGAGCTCTCTCCCGCCCGGAGAGAATGATGAGGACATTTATTCTGTTTAGTTTAGTATTTTATTTTAATACCATATTTATTTTTGGCAATTATAGCCATATGTAATCTTTCTTTTATGCATTAAAATATTTCTGAAATTTGAGAATATTTTGAGATTTGTATCAAGATTTATTTTAAGCCTATATAGGCCTTGAGATTAATGAGAAAGTATGTCATTCTTGATTAAAAATTTATTGTGTTGAGTTTTGCTCTTCATCTCTCCTTTATGTGATACAATTGAAATCTAACTTACTAGGGTTTGTGATAAATCCTAATAAAATTTTAGGAATTGTGATAAACTATAAAACAATCCTAAATCCCCAAACCAACTCAAATCAAACCCTCATCCCCAAAGAAAATTACTCAAAACCCTAATCCCTTTCTCCTCTTCCTCTTCCTCCAAATCCCGACCCTAAGATCCACCACCGTCTTCCCCTTCCCTCCTCTACCCCCCGACGCCCTCTCCGCCGAAACTTCAAAAATCCCTCACTGTTCATCTTCTCCGGCGACATCTCCAGCGAGACCCTCCACCGCCGCTACCCCATGCTCCGGCCACGCCCTCATCGTCAGCTACTCCCCTCGACACCCAAAACCCTGATCTCCTTGTCCCTTCGTATTTCTGATCGCCAGCCACAGCCAAAACCCCCAAATCCCGACGACCCTCCTCCTGCCTCCATCGATGCCGCCGTCGACCCACCTCGTCGCGTCAACCCCCGTCGCCGCCGCCGTCGCCCTTGTTGTTGCCATTGCTGACTTTGTTGTTGCTGTCTCTCTCTTACTGTTGTTGCTGATTGTTGTATTCTGCATTGCTGCCAACCCGAGATCTAACGCTGGTTTCTTCGAACCTCGGTATACTCTTTCCATTTTTCAAATATTTGCCTAATTAGAGTACGAATCAATATTGAATCTTTTGCTTGCTAAGAACACTTAGGAATTTAATTATTGATTGTTAGAACTGAATAATTAATTGGGCTTGTTAAACTTAATTCAATTCTTGAAAATCCATCAAACTGATTAATTGTTTAAAATTCTAACTTTGATCCGCACTACATGTTTGATAAAATTAATCCTTTAAGATTCTTGGAAATTTTCTATTTAGGATTACGTTTTACATCAGGTCGGTGTCAAAAATTACGACGAAATCATATACCCATTTGGTATATGATATTTCTATACGCTTCACAGGAGGGCCATTAAATTTCCTCAAGATCTGTACTCTCGCATAATTCTTCGGAAATAACAGAGATTTCCTGCCATGTATTCCCAGAGTATGTTTTATTCATAGAAATTACGACCGTGGTAAGGAACAATTTAATAGCTGTGTTGAATTACAATTATTATGCATCGGCCAAACAATTGTAGTGCAATAATAAGACTTTTTCAGATTCATTTTTGTTTGAAGAAAAGTTACAATTATAGTAAGATTCTACTTGATCTGTGGGTTAAGTTGTGGTTTAGTACATGCTTAGACTCTTACCTCATTCTCTTAGGCAATGAAATTTTAGAAGAAAAAGGATATTTTCTTGTCAACTTTTGGTTTGAAAGAATAAAATTAAACTTTTATTCTTGTGTTATTAGACAAAATTCAAATTAGAATGTTGAGATATTTTTAATATACTTTTTATATGGTCCCCACAAGAATCATGGAGATGAATAAACTAGAAGTAACTTTTTAGCAGTATTTTCCTTTTGACAAATGTAAACATATTCTGTTTACATTTGGGAAAACCCAGTGAATTGTCATTTAGATATATCACTACCTTTTCCTATGTCTAGAAAAATACAATGTGAACTAAAGATTTGACATTTTTTATTTCCCTCTCAAACAACTGTGCAACTGAATAAGCCATGATGATGTAAAAAAAACACAATTCACGAGTACATGATGTTTTATTCTATTTTATTTTACATTATATTATTTTATTTTCAATTTCCACTTTAAAAGAGAGTTTGTGAGGGGGCAAAAAAGAAGAAAACATTTACATTTATCCCTAATATCCCTTACATCTATAATCATGAAATTCTTATAAATGCTAGTAATGTACATATATCCTAATCATGAAAAATAGAGAAATTTGTGGACTATACCATACAAAACTTGGTCAAAACATTGGGGACTATAGCCCACAAAATGTGGCAAAAACATTGAAATACAGAATTTTGAAAAAAATGATTAAAATTGTGGACTATACCATACAAAAGTGGTCTAAAATATTGAAATATAGAATATCACAAAATTGATTTAATATTTTGGATTGTGTAGCTCACAAAATGTGGTCATAACTGTGATATACAGAATTCTGCTAAAACAGCCGAAGATTGCACTATAGCCCACAATGTGGCCAAAAAAATGAAATTCAGAATTTCGGGAAATGTGGAATATAGCCCACAAAATATGGCAAAGCATTGAAATACAAAATTTCGCAAATTTGACCAAAAATTATGGATAGCTCACAAAATATGGACAAAACACTAAATTTCACAAAAACAACCGAACACTAAGCATTATAGCCCACAAAATGTGGAAAGGGAAGGGTGTTTGGTTTCTCTTGTATTTTGGGTTGTGGGAATGAGCATTGTACTCCTAATTTGTGTTATGTACTTTTCTTTCGTTAAAATCTAATTAATGAAACTTTAGGAGGTCTTCCCACCATTTTCTCAAAAAATATTAAGGACAAGTCAAAAGTTGGATTTTACTCACAACAAGCAGGAGTCTGAAATGGGGTCAGATTCTCTCCTCTTTCCATTTCTGTAACTTCTGGTTACCTTAAATGAAGTAGCTCTTTTATAGATCTTGGATGTTTAGGTAAATGCGTCAGAACCTCATAGCATCTCATTTAGAGTTGCATACAAGATTGTAAGGATTAGATATCGAATTTTGGCTGGATGACAAGTATATGTTAGATGAAAATATATATTATAAATGTGATTTAACAGACATATTACAGATTTACATATCAATTATATAATCCATCTTACCCAATATAAATACAAGTATACAACCAAAATATATGATTATCTACATTAAATCGCATGCAAATAACAAACAAAACAAATTTAGATATTAGAAAGTGAACATATCTCTAATATTATAATGGGAGAGTTGGGGTTGTCATTTGTCAACATACAAACCCATGTGTTGCACGTGCAACTCCAACTCTCTCATTAATTACAACAAAATCAAACAAATAAAAAAAATTAACCTATTTAAAACGGGCAACGCACGTGCAAAACAATTTTATAATAATTTTTAACACTAAACATACACATATGTTGCACGTATAACTCAAATTATACTTGTAAACATGTGCATTGCACATACAAATTGTAGCTTTTCCTTCAAAATATTTTTCCCAAATACGTACAACGCACGTCCAACTCCAAAACTATTTCATAACACGTATATTGCACGTGAAAATCTTCCAACTCTTATCAAAACGTGCATCGCACGTGAAAAATACTAGTTAAATTATATTACAAGTAGATCATGTTAAAACATATTCAGATATTAGAAAGTGAACATATTAAATTACATTATAGTTGGAAATTAATGCGCAATAAATACACTTGCTTATGAAATATATATTTATATAAAGTTGGAAATTAATGCGCAATAAATACACTTGCTTATGAAATTTGTCTAAATCAGATTAATCAAGGAAATTAATGCAACACAACAATAGAACCACTAAATTGACCCTATCAGCCCATATTTTTTTACCAATTTTATAACATTCAAGTATTCAACTATTTTGAAGTGTGCTTTCATAGGCTAATCAATACATTTCCCAACAAATTTTTATTATTTACAAAATGGTGAATAGTATAAACCTAAAACATTGAACATATGATGCAAAAAATAAGAGGTAAGATTGGATAAATTACCAGCTCAGCCTGATCGACTTCAGGATCAATTGCTTCATCATTTTCATCAGCATGCAAGACCTGAGGTGAGAAAGACCTTGGTTCTTCTTCTTCTACCTCTGGCTCATCTGTTGGTTCATTTCTTAGCAGCTCAGGATAAATTTGTAGGCCAACTAAAACAGGAAATTTTGCACATCAACTAAGTTATTTTTAGTGTGATTAATTACTAAAAGGAACAAGATAATCAAAAAAGGTACGCTTACCATTACATCATGCAGTAACTATTTGTCTGCAGTCTTTAGTTCCTTATAAGTTTTCAGGCCTTCTTCGCCCTCCACCGCTGTTCCAGACGTTCTAGATGCTTCCTGGAAAGACTGGCATGAATTTCCTTCAGATGAGCCTGCACTTGCAATAATTTTAACAAATGTAATACGGTGGTAATTTTAGTTTCAGTGTTAGCAACATATGCTTATCCAAGTACATAGTTTAACTGTTTATTCATACATGATATTTGGGGAACTGCGTTACGGTGTATGTCTTCATTCTTAGCATACCACTTTTCATGATATCTGGAACTATGTATAAATGATTGGGAAGAAATAAAAGCATAGAGACATGGGTACACTTTACACTAGGAATGTCAATTGAGTGTTCCAATACAGGTTTGATGTATACATCCAAATTCATATCATTGAGTGTTCCAATACAGGTTTGATGTAATCATCTTCTATTTGGAAGATGATGTCTAGATCTTTTCTAGACTTCTGAAGGTCTGTAAATTCCTCCCTCTCTAGAACTCTATCCTCCTCCAAAAGTTCTAGGGCATGAACACTATGCGCTCCTTCTCACCTTTAGCACATCTTCTTTCATCTGCTGCCCATCGTCTAAGAGTACATCTAAGTCTACGAATCTTACAGTTCCAAGTGGACACAGCATCCCAACGACTACCCTCCCTCCTTTCAACCAGAGACTCCCCAGAATTAGAAATGATGGATCGAAGATTATCATTACAAAGCCAAGCCTTTTCGAAACGGAAAGACCTAGCCCTTCTACGAGATTCTCCACCCGAGGAGAGAATCAGAGGGACATGATCAGATGTAATACAAAGGGCAGATTCAGCAGAGGCAAGGGGAAAGTGTACTTCCCAGTCCTCAGAGACGAAAATGCGGTCTAATTTTGTGAGAATGGGTCTATCCTGCATATTAGACCGAGTGAAATTACGATCGGAAAACTGAATTTCCCTCAACTCTAATTGATTGATAACCCGGTTAAAGTTGGATCTCTCAGTCTGACTACAACCTAGGTGTTCGTTAGTCAACCGTGTAATATTGAAGTCCCCCCAATAATCCATGCGTCACTCCACTTAATACGAATAGCACAAAGTTCATTCCAAAATTGAGACCGGTCAGACGCCCCATTAGGGCCGTAGACCATAGAAAACATGTGACAAAAACTGTCGCTCTTAGCTCTAAGTCTAAGAGACACCGAGAAATTACCAATCCAGAAGTCTAGGCCTTGAAAGACGTCTACATCGAAACCTACACTGATGCCCCCAGACTAACCTAAGGAAGGCTTGGAACACCAATCCCAATTCCTGCTAGAAACCAGTTTTCCGAGCAACTCAGAAGATGGATTTTCCATCTTAGTCTCACACAGTCCTATCACAGAAGGACGACGATAAGACATCGTTTCCATGACTTCCTTGCATTTCTTAGTACAGTTCAAACCTCTTAATATTCCAAAAGGCGTACACCATTATACAACTAATGATAAATCTCTCGAGAGATTAGTCAATCAAAGCCCAATGCGGCTCTTAACCAAATCTCTAATTCTCTTAGCACACTCTAATTGAGAAGAACCCTCACAATTCATATCAACATTACAAACCTTGCCTAAATCAATTAACAAGGAATCAGGAACAAAATCTATAATAGCAGAATTATAAATAGACTCACCTGCCAAGGCAGAAACGGGCATTTTCAATTTGGCTGCTGACGCAATCAGATCATCTTTAGAAATCGGCCGATCCCCGTGCCTTTCCCTTTGCCTAGAACTGCGCCTGAGAACCCCTATCGCCGTCTCCTTCTCTTTTCCTTAACCAGGGAAAACACGTCTAGAAATGGGAGAATCCTCGACTCTTTCCTCTCTCTCAATGTCCCAAATATGTGCCGCCGTAATAAGGGGAGAGTCCTCTTCAATGTTTTTCAGAGCATCAATAAGATCATCATCATTGGGGGAATCAAAATTCGCTTCAGCAGTGACTCTCCGTGTCTTGCTCTGATTCCACCTCGTCTCTCTCTTTATCGGGCTCCAAAGTCGTTTTTCTAGCCCCATCTGGCAAAAAATCTCCCAGATTCGTCATTCTGATATATTGAGATAATGAGACCTCGTTAGAGAACTCGTCTATAGGTAATAATATTCCGAGGTGCCCATCCCGTCCAGAAGACGACAACTCATTCTCTATCTCTCTTAAACTGACTCACGTTTGATGAACAGCTCTTGAATAGGCATAGGGGGCCCATGGGAATAGGCTCTAAGTAAACTAGACCAAGAATCCAATTGGTCTCTAGATAATGAGCTCACATCACCTCTCAAAAATTGTACAAAAGCTTGTTGCATAGAAGACTGTAGAGCCTCAGAAATCGAGGCAGCAGACCCCTCATCTGATCCCCTGCCCCTGACAGCCATCACACCACCCCTACGTCGACCCTCATACTCTGATACCTCGGAAGTGAAAGGTGTCCTCTGTGACACTGCGCACGCTTCTCGAAGCACCGCTGAAGACTTGCGAGACGTATGTGGCCCAGTCTGTGCTACAGCGCCCAAAGCCAAAGTACCCTGTTTTGCCAGCACCACACCCATCACCCGTCACTACTCCCTTGTCCTTATTCAAAGCCATGTCAGCACAACTTTTTGAAAAACTCTTGGGCTCAGCACTGTTGTTTGAAAAACTCTTGGGCTCAAGATCCACCGTTGGAATAACTCCATCCAATGGTCAAACGTCATCTTCAACCTTGGAAATCCTCTTACTCCCATTACCTTCTTCGACGCCCAACATTTTTTTAACATCCGAAAAAATGCCCGGCACAGATCTTTTCACCTCAACGGAAAAATCGACTATGTAAGTCCTTCCTTTGTAGACAGTGACGACTGAATGAGGAATAACCAGCCCTGTAAGATAACTAACCCGAATACGAGCTAGGTCAAATTTATTGAGAAATTTGGTCGCTTGATCAAGCTCTTCGACCCATCCAAACGACTGAACCAGCCCCTGAAACCCAAATTTATGCCAACATTCCGCCGGAAAGTTGGAGATAAGAATCCATCTCGACTCGAGTTTATCCCTCCTAAATTCACAATGGTCGAGACTCCAACGTTAAAAAGTGACAAGAAAAGCCCTCGCCGGAGAACACCTTCTTACTTTTCTTGCCGGAGAACACCTTCTTACTGAGCACCATTTGGACCCTAGCTTCTAACACGAATGGGATGATAAATGTGTTTTTACTGAACCCTTTAATAGTCCAATCCAATTCGAACGTTTTGGGCCACCTCGCGTAGAACTCTCTCTTGATAGTCCTTTCATTTGGGTGCCCGTGTAATACCCCTGGTATGTAAATATTTTTTTCTTCCTTGCAATAAAAATATATGTATGTGTTGATTATAAATATATACATTTATGCATTGGTAATGTCAGCATACACTATGGTAAGTTTCCTTACCAGATGTGTTTTGTTCTTTTTTTTCTCTTTTTCTTTCCTTCTTTAAAGCCCAACCCATTAAGACTTAGGGGTAAAGTGCAATTAGTGGAAACCTAAGGGGGTAAATGCAAAAGGTGAGGACACCTAAGCCTTCTACACCCTTCCATATCTTTCTCCCTTTTTCTCTTTTCTGCTGACAGTAGCACAGCTGTGTTTTTTTTCCCATTTTTCTATATATACCTATGTAATTAACATCCACTACTCCATCTACTACTACTACTAACTATTCCTACATCTTTCTCCTTCTTTCTTCTCTTTTTTTTACAGTCGGCAACCAACAGCAGCAAAAAAAAAAAAAAAAATTTCTTCCATCTCTCTTTTCCTATATAATTACCACTACTATACTACTACTTCTTCAAACTACTATTATACTACTACTTGGAGCAAGAAGCCAAGTAAGCTAAAGGTGAGTTTTAGTTCACACTTAGCCCCATTTTTTTTTATTCTATATTCCAATTCTAATTATTTTGCTACCAATTTTCCTAGAAATATTGGAGTTTGATATCACAAAGAAGTTTTTCAAAAGGAGATAAAGCAAGGGTTTAAGGTGGGTGTTTTTCCTCCTTGTATGTTCTTTTTTTTTTAATTTTTAGTATTTGATTGTTTGGTTATTTGATTATTAATAGTTTGTTATTAAGCAATTATTATTAAGTAGTAGTTTGTTAGAATAATTGTATAGTAGTTAAATGGAGCAAACAAAAAGAATGGTTGTTAATAGATCATTTTGGCTAAAGGTATGGATTACTTGATTAATTAAAAAATTTAAAGTTTAAAATAGTAAATTGTTGATGTTTTGTTGTAGTGATAGATTAAAAATTATCGTAGATTAAATTATTAATAGAACACAAACGGTTGTGAATGCATGCTTTTGTATGTTAGACATCGCTAAATTAGGAAGCAAAAGGAAACGAAAAAGGAAAACAAGTAGAAAAGAAAGAAAAGTATGGTTGTTTAGATAATCATACAATTTGAATTTGTTAGTAAGATGTTAGATTATTAGTATTATGTCGTTTGCTTACTTGGTAGTTGATTATCTCTATTTAAGTGAACATAGATAACCAAATAAAATAAATGCATGCTTTAAGAAAAGTTTAGAAGTTTAACGAACCTTGTGAATGAATTTTGAAGTGAGTATTTGGTTATTTCACACATACATGTCTAAACAACATAATGTAGAAAAGAAGTATATATTAAACGATGTTCCTTGTTTACATAAAGGAGTGTTATTTGATGAATACGATGAAGAAAGACCTTGTAGTACATATGGGTATGTTGTCCCAAATGGTAGTGTTGTGATTGTGAGATGTGCAAGTTAGTATGCTGTTCATGAATAACGATTGGTGGAATATTTCGGAAAGTTGTCATATGATTATTGCTTTTCCGAAGAGCCTTTAAAACCTAGAATTTGTACTATGTAGATAAATAGTGAATTAAGAAATCCTTTAGCATAACTCAACCACTAGTACTAGAATTTCCTAGAAGATTTAAGATAATTGGTAGGGACAGGCACTAGTTGGGCGATGTGCTCTCCTGTCAAGGGGCACGTGCAGCGTAGTCTCGTCTGGGACACGTGCGGCGTTGTCTCATCTGTTAATTTCTGGAATTTAGTGATAAGGACTGTATGGTGGAAGTTAGGGAATGGACCCTCCAAAACCACCTAAGGTTCTATGTTGTTTAATGCGAACAGGGAGCAGAGCGGGGCTCTAGGACTCTCGGTGGAGCAGGTGGGACCTGCAGGGTCACCTTTATGTTCGTAACAACTTTTGGGTAAAGTCCGAGAGTGGCGTAGGACCACAGGGGCCGGACGGAGAATGACCGGGGTGTGGCGTAGGCCCACAGGGTCTCGGCATACATAATGGCATCACCAATAATTCTGACTGCAGCGACGGAACTAGACCGAGCGACTGCAACCTTACCAGTCACTAGATGAATGTCAGAAACAGGAAAGAGTACAAGAGTAGGATGCATGACGAGGGATTGAACCCTATTATATGGAGAATACGAACTTGATTTGGGAAATATGTAGTATGGGATGCATATGTTTCCAAATTAAAGTTTGCATTAGAATAGGAGCATTAAGTGCATTTATATTTGTGCATTAGGTTTAGGTCATTGACACGCGCTGACATTTTTCATTGCCCGTTTTTATTTTTATTATTTTATTTTTGCAGTTCATATTGTCATTTATATTACTGTTAATATTGATTGATTGTGATGAGTGTTGAGGAGTGAAGCTCACTGTTTTTATCAGTTTGCGTCAGTTGCATTCAACTGACGTGCCCACTTATCTTGAGATTGCAGGACCACCCGATATTAGACTTAACCAGTGTTGGGCATTCCTACTCAGGAAGAAAGGCATTAAGGTAAGAAAAGAAATTTTTTATTTTCCTGAGATTTTTCTGTGTTGTGTACTCGTTGAAGTAAAAGATTCTGGTTGATGTCACGAGTTACCAGTATACGGTACTCGGGGCGCTACAAGTGGTATCAGAGCTAGACTTCAGTTGTAGTACAAACACTACAGGAAATTAGACTTGGGTGCCCATTTAGGATCGGGTTTAGTTTAGAATATGGAATGATCGTCAATCATGAGGTTGCAATTTACAACTTACGATTATGATTTTGCTTCCTATATCTAAACTAATCCCTGTAAATTCTCCTTGTAGGATGGATAATGAGGGACACCAAGTCGGGATGGAGGATGAAGAGGAAGAGGTGTTTGAAGAAGAAGAGGAGCCTGAAGAAGAAGACCCTGAAGAGGACCCTCAGAAGCATGTGGCAATCGACATACCTCCCCTCACTCCACCCCCTGTAGACTCTCCTGATGAACCATTCGACCTAAATCTTGTTGCATCTCGAATGAGAAACCGCCTTACTGTGTCACAAGCTAGAACTCAGAATAGAATTGCCGCACTTTGGCGCCATTTTTATATGCACAAATGAAAGACGAGCCAGTTTGAAGATCAGGTTTATGATATGAAAAGCCAACTGCTCACGATGGAGAAGAAATTGAAGAAGCTTGAGAAATTCAAGGCGCGAGCATCACGGAAGATTACGAAGATGAAAATTTCTCACCAATATAAAATTGCGTGCCTTAGAGAAAGACAAGGACAATGCAGATCCAAATAGCCCAATTACAAATACAACTAGGTCGACGTTAGGAAGGAGGCTTGGTCTAGGTTGTATGTTGCATGTTCTGTAAGGTTTCTTGTATATGTTTTGGACTGATATGCATCTTCTGAACTCTCCCGCTTGACTTTCAACCCTTTTTTTTCTGACTGTTGGACTAGAAAGCAAGAATGCTAAAGTACTGTAAATTTTGGTGTATGTTTAATGATGTAAAAATAATATTTTGATATGAATACTTGGTATGAAAGCTTACTTGATGAGTGTCATGGTTGCTATATACACTATGAATATCCCCGAAATATCATACTAACTTTTAACGTAATGTAGATGTTGGGATTCTTGGGAAGCAACGTAGGTGGTGGTAATGGAAGAACAGAGGGTGAAGGTAGAGTCTATCAAAGAAACAGAGGTAGCAACAGCAAAAGAACTGAAGGTGAGGGCAGTGGAGTTAATAATGTCAACATCAACATCGAGGCAGAAATTGCACGGGTATATCGCATAATGGGGACTTTTATGGAGGCCAGCCGAAATTCTGCACCTCAACCAGGGACCCAAGAAAGGAATGCAGGCGATGCCATTGCTAACCACGTCAAGATGGAGTCTTTCAAGAGAATGAAACCACCAGTATTTAAAGGCCAAGCAGATCCGACAGCAACCGACGATTGGATTCGTCAAGTGGAGACTGTGTTTGAGGTACTTAAAACGCCAGAAGAGAGCAAGGTTACATTGGCAACTATTCTTTTGGAAAAAGACGCAGGAGTGTGGTGGCATTCAATCAAGCGGGGCATGGGTGATGGACCAATTACATGGGAGGATTTTCTAGAAGAATTCAGGCAACATTACTTTCCTCTAAACGTCCAAGAAGAAAAAGCTATGGAGTTCATCAATCTAAGGCAAGGAAGCATGATCGTAAGAGAATATGAGACAAAGTTCTCCCAGTTATCTCGGTATGCACCAGAAATGATTCAGGATGAGGTAAAGGCCAAAAAATTCGAACAAGGCCTTAGGCCCGGGTTAAGATCCAGAATGGTATCTCTTGGCATTCGAAGGTTTGACAAATTGGTGCGTAGAGCTGCAGCAACTGAATCGGATATGAATCAAAACCAACAAGCTCCAGGCAAGACGGGGACATGGAACAAAGGGAAGAGGCCTGTGACTGCTACAGACATCAAGAAGCAAGGTCCAATCCAAAAGAAAATAAACACTGGTGAAGGAGTAGCCCAAAACATAAAGTGCTTTCTATGCGGCAAGCAAGGACATTACAGAAGTCAATGCCCACAAATTAAGCCCCAGAATGATGCACGAACGTGTTTCCACTGTGGAAAGGTTGGACACATCAAGACAACTTGTCCGCAACTCCAGAAAGTCAGTAGCGGGCAAAACCGGAAGGAAGATGATAAGGGGAAGAAGCCTTTCCGTCAAGGGCGAGTCTTTACTCTTACTGAAGAAGAAGAAGCGGAAGCGGATGAGGCGGAGGGAGTGATTTCGGGTATGGATAAGTAGGGCGTTTGTTATGTTTTGTGGGTAAAGAAAAGAAGTTAACATATATTCTCTTTTGTAACAGGATATGTAAATGTTAATGGGATGAAGGCTAGTATTTTGTTTGACAGTGGATCTTCTCATACTTTCGTGTCTAAAGCTTTTGCTCAAAAGTTAAATAGCACTCAGCAAGCAATTCCTGATGTAGCTATGGAGGTGGATACGCCATCAGGAGTCACTCTTGTTGCTAATAAATACTATAAAGATTGTAAGCTTCAAGTTGGAGAAGAAACTTTCAGTATCGATTTACTGGAATTGGGCTTTGTGGGAGTAGATGTGATAGTTGGAATGGATTGGATGTCGAAGTATAAGGCAACAATTGATTGTAAGGCAAAAAGGGTGATCATTGTGATATCCGGAAAACCGAAAATTGTATTCCAAGGAAAGGGGAAGAGAGGCGACATGCCAGCAGCTGTAGCCAATATGAAGGTGCCAGAAGACATTAAGAAGATTTCCATTGTACGGGATTTCCCACTGGTATTTTTGGAAGAATTACCAGGGTTACCTCCGCACAGAGATGTAGAATTCAGTATCCCGCTCCAGCAAGGTAGTGCACCAATATCGAAAGCACCGTATCGAATGGCACCAGTAGAACAAAAAGAAGTCACAGCAAATTGAAGAGTTGTTGCAGAAAGGATTTATTAGACCTAGTGCTTCGTCTTGGGGAGCACCAGTGTTGCTTGTCAAGAAGAAGGATGGATCGATGAGAATGTGTATCGACTATCGAGAATTAAATAAGGTCACAATCCAGAACAAATATCCACTTCCCATGATCGATGACTTGTTTGATCAGCTTCAGGGTGCGGCTGTGTTCTCAAAGATCGATTTGCGATCAGGCTACCATCAGGTCCGTGTGAAAGAAGAAGATATACCTAAGACAGCTTTTAGGACTCGACATGGTCATTACGAGTTCTTGGTGATGCCATTCGGAGTGACAAATGCCCCAGCTATTTTCATGGATATGATGAACCGAATTCTACGGTCATACATCAGACTCATTTGTTGTGGTCTTTAAAGATGACATCTTGGTATACTCAAGAACGGAGGAAGATCATTCCAGGCACCTGACTGAAGTTTTGAATAAGCTACAAGAGCATGAATTGTATGCAAAATTATCCAAGTGCGAGTTCTGGAAGACCGAGGTTGCATTCCTTGGTCACGTCCTTTCTAAGGAGGGAGTGGCTACTGATCCGCAGAAGATTGAAGCTGTGAAAGAATGGCCTCAACCAAAGACAGTAAAGGAAGTCATAAGCTTTTTGGGGCTGACAGGGTACTACAGGAGGTTCATCCAGGACTACGCCAAGAGAGCAGTGCCGCTTACGGGATTAACCAAGAAGGATAAAAAGTTTGAATGGACTGAGGCATGCGAAGGAGGTTTTCAAGAATTAAAGGGTCGGTTGATTTCAGCACCGATATTGGTATTACCTCAAGCAGACAAGGACTACGTGATATACAGTGATGCGTCACACCAAGGTTTGAGATGTGTTTTGATGCAGGAAGGAAGAGTTATAGCCTATGGTTCAAGGCAACTCCGACCGCACGAGAAGAATTACCCCACACATGATTTGGAACTAGCTGCAGTAATTTTCGCGCTAAAGATATGGCGACATTATGTTTATGGAGCAAAGGTGGAGATATACACTGATCATAAGAGTCTGAAATATATATATCATCAGAAGGACTTGAATCTTCGACAAAGGCGATGGCTGGAAGTATTAGAAGATATTAGACCCGAAATTAAGTATCATCCAGGAAAGGCCAACGTAGTGGCAGATGCACTTAGTAGAAAACGGAGTCTGGCTACATTGATTGCAACAAGGAATTGGATGACGAGATAAAACGAGCCGGTATCGAGGTGGTTACACAAGGCTTAGGTTCGATCTTAGCACGACTTGAACTACAGCCAAGTCTGAAGGAGCAGATTAAGAAGGGTCAAGGAAGAGATGCAGAGATTCTAGCACGTAAAGAACAAGTAAATGCAGGGAAACTTCCGGAGTTCAATATAAGGGAAGGTCTGTTATGGTTTGGAGACAGATTGTGCATACCGAAGGTGGATAATTTGAGGGAAGAAGTCATGAAAGAAGCGCACACTACATTACTTGCGGTTCACCCGGGAAGTACCAAAATGTATCGAGATGTAAAGCAATTCTATTGGTGGGCAGGGATGAAGCGGGATATAGCAGAGTTTGTGGCTAGATGTCTCACCTGTCAGAAGATTAAAGCAGAAAACCAGAAGCCAGGAGGGTTGTTGCAACCGTTACCCATTCCAGAATGGAAGTGGGAAAATATTAGTATGGATTTCATTACTGGGTTGCCCAGAAGTCCCAAAGGACATGATGCTATTTGGGTAGTGGTTGACCGACTGACAAAATCAGCCCATTTCCTACCTGTGAAAATTACTTGGTCATTGGAGAAATTAGCAGAAGTATATATTGACGGGATAGTGAAGCTGCATGGAGTACCAGTATCCATAGTTTCTGACAGGGATGCAAGATTTACTTTGCGATTCTGGCAAAGTTTGCAGAAAGCATTAGGGACAAGAACAGATTTCAGCATAGCTTTCCACCCACAGACAGATGGACAAACGGAAAGGGTGAATCGCGTCCTGGAAGATATGCTGAGGGCATGCGTTATGAATTTTGGAGGAAGAAATGTAGCTGCCATTATAGCCTAACTGCCATCACTTCTTCTATGTTTCACCATCTATTTGCTCTCTGAAAAAAATGGGGCTAAGTGTGAACTAAAACTCACTTTTAGCTTACTTGGCTTCTTGCTCCAAGTAGTAGTATAATAGTAGTTTGAAGAAGTAGTAGTATAGTAGTGGTAATTATATAGGAAAAGAGATGGAAGAAATTTCTTTTTTTTTGCTGCTGTTGCTTGCCGACAGTAAAAAAAAGAGAAGAAAGAAGGAGAAAGAGGTAGGAATAGTTAGTAGTAGTAGTAGATGGAGTAGTGGATGTTAATTACATAGGTATATATAGAAAAATGGGAAAAAAACACATTTGTGCTGCTGTCAGCAGAAAAGACAAAGAGGGAGAAAGATATGGAAGGGTGTAGAAGGCTTAGGTGTCCTCACCTTTTGCATTTATCCCCTTAGGTTTCCACTAATTGCACTTTACCCCTAAGTCTTAATGGGTTGGGCTTTAAAGAAGGAAAGAAAAAGAGAAAAAAAAAGAACAAAACACATCAGGTAAGGAAACTTACCATAGTGTATGCTGACATTACCAATGCATATATGTATATATTTATAATCAACACATACATATATTTTTATTGCAAGGAAGAAAAAAATATTTACATACCAGGGGTATTACATCACTCCCTCCTTAGAATAGTTCTGTCCTCAGAACTAAACTGTAGGTAGAGAGATAAACAAAGAAAACATAAATTAATTAAACAACTCAGGATGTATATTCTTCATCTGGTTTTCCAGCTCCCACGTGGCTTCTTCAACAAACTGATTTTTCCACAGCACTTTTAACCATGGGAATTACTATATTTCGCAGCACTTTCTCCTGGCGATCAATTATCTTCACCGGTTGCTCCTCGTAAGTCATGTCCACCTGTAGATTTTCCGGAACTTCGGTTAGTTGGTGACTCGGATCGGGTACGTACTTTCTCAACATTGAGACATGAAACACATCATGTACTTGGACCAACTCCATTGGTAAGTCTAGTTTGTATGCCACCTTCCCAATCCTCTTCAGGATTTTGTATGGTCCAATGTATCTTGGGGCCAATTTACCTTTCTTCCCAAATCAGAGTACACCCTTAGTTGGGGAAACCTTCAGGAATACTGAGTCACCTTCTTCAAATTCCAATTCCCTTGTCGGGTGTCGGCATAACTTTTCTGTCGACTCTGAGCTATTTCCAATCTTTTCCTAATTAGTTCAATCTTCTCAGAAGTTTGTTACACAAATTCGGGCCCAAACATTTGCCTTTCTCCAACTTCATACCAGCACACAGGTGTTCGGCACCTTCTTCCGTAGAGTGCTTCATACGGAGCCATGCCAATACTAGCCTGATAACTATTGTTATAGGCAAATTCTACTAAGGCTAAATACTTTTCCCAATTTCCTCCAAAATCCATAACGCATGCCCTCAGCATATCTTCCAGGACGCGATTCACCCTTTCCGTTTGTCCATCTGTCTGTGGGTGGAAAGCTATGCTGAAATCTGTTCTTGTCCCTAATGCTTTCTGCAAACTTTGCCAGAATCGCAAAGTAAATCTTGCATCCCTGTCAGAAACTATGGATACTGGTACTCCATGCAGCTTCACTATCCCTTCAATATATACTTCTGCTAATTTCTCCAATGACCAAGTAATTTTCACAGGTAGGAAATGGGTTGATTTTGTCAGTCGGTCAACCACTACCCAAATAGCATCATGTCCTTTGGGACTTCTGGGCAACCCGGTAATGAAATCCATACTAATATTTTCCCACTTCCATTCTGGAATGGGTAACGGTTGCAACAACCCTCATGGCTTCTGGTTTTCTGCTTTAATCTTCTGACAGGTGAGACATCTAGCCACAAACTCTGCTATATCCCGCTTCATCTCTGCCCACCAATAGAATTGCTTTACATCTCGATACATTTTGGTACTTCCCGGGTGAACCGCAAGTAATGTAATGTGCGCTTCTTTCATGATTTCTTCCCTCAAATTATCCACCTTCGGTATGCACAATCTGTCTCCAAACCATAACAGACCTTCCCTTATATTGAACTCCGGAAGTTTCCCTGCATTTACTTGTTCTTTACGTGCTAGAATCTCTGCATCTCTTCCTTGACCCTTCTTAATCTGCTCCTTCAGACTTGGCTGTAGTTCAAGTCGTGCTAAGATCGAACCTAAGCCTTGTGTAACCACCTCGATACCGGCTCGTTTTATCTCGTCATCCAATTCCTTCCTTGTTGCAATCAATGTAGCCAGACTCCGTTTTCTACTAAGTGCATCTGCCACTACGTTGGCCTTTCCAGGATGATACTTAATTTCGGGTCTAATATCTTCTAATACTTCCAGCCATCGCCTTTCTCGAAGATTCAAGTCCTTCTGATGATATATATATTTCAGACTCTTATGATCAGTGTATATCTCCACCTTTGCTCCATAAACATAATGTCGCCATATCTTTAGCGCGAAAATTACTGCAGCTAGTTCCAAATCATGTGTGGGGTAATTCTTCTCGTGCGGTCGGAGTTGCCTTGAACCATAGGCTATAACTCTTCCTTCCTGGATCAAAACACATCCCAAACCTTGGTGTGACGCATCACTGTATATCACGTAGTCCTTGTCTGCTTGAGGTAATACCAATATCGGTGTTGAAATCAACCGACCCTTTAATTCTTGAAAACTTCCTTCGCATGCCTCAGTCCATTCAAACTTTTTATCCTTCTTGGTTAATCCCGTAAGAGACACTGCTCTCTTGGCGTAGTCCTGGATGAACCTCCTGTAGTACCCTGTCAGCCCCAAAAAGCTTCTGACTTCCTTTACTGTCTTTGGTTGAGGCCATTCTTTCACAGCTTCAATCTTCTGCGGATCAGTAGCCACTCCCTCCTTAGAAAGGACGTGACCAAGGAATGCAACCTCGGCCTTCCAGAACTCGCACTTGGATAATTTTGCATACAATTCATGCTCTTGTAGCTTATTCAAAACTTCAGTCAGGTGCCTGGAATGATCTTCCTCCGTTCAGAAAGAAATGTAGCTACCATAAAAATATATGTAAATATTTTTTTCTTCCTTGCAATAAAAATATATGTATGTATTGATTATAAATATATACATATATGCATTGGTAATGTCAGCATACACTATGGTAAGTTTCCTTACCTGATGTGTTTTGTTCTTTTTTTTCTCTTTTTCTTTCCTTCTTTAAAGCCCAACCCATTAAGACTTAGGGGTAAAGTGCAATTAGTGGAAACCTAAGGAGGTAAATGTAAAAAGTGAGGATACCTAAGCCTTCTAAACCCTTCCATATCTTTCTCCCTCTTTCTCTTTTCTGCTGACAGCAGCACAGCTGTGTTTTTTTTCCCATTTTTCTATATATACCTATGTAATTAACATCCACTACTCCATCTACTACTACTACTAACTATTCCTACATCTTTCTCCTTCTTTCTTCTCTTTTTTTCACTGTCGGCAAGCAACAGCAGCAAAAAAAAAAAGAAATTTCTTCCATCTCTCTTTTCCTATATAATTACCACTGCTACACTACTACTTCTACAAACTACTATTATACTACTACATGGAGCAAGAAGCCAAGTAAGCTAAAGGTGAGTTTTAGTTCACACTTAGCCCCATTTTTTTTTATTCTATATTCCAATTCTAATTATTTTGCTACAAATTTTCCTAGAAATATTGGAGTTTGATATCACAAAGGAGTTTTTCAAAAGGAGATAAAGCAAGGGTTTAAGGTGGGTGTTTTTCCTCCTTGTATGTTTTTTTTTTAATTTTTAGTATTTGATTGTTTGGTTATTTGATTATTAATAGTTTGTTATTAAGCAATTATTATTAAGTAGTAGTTTGTTAGAATGAGCGTATAGTAGTTAAATGGAGCAAAGAAAAAGAATGGTTGTTAATAGATCATTTTGGTTAAAGGTATGGATTACTTGATTAATTAAAAAATTTAAAGTTTAAAATAGTAAATTGTTGATGTTTTGTTGTAGTGATAGATTAAAAATTATCGTAGATTAAAGTATTAATAGAACACAAACGGTTGTGAATGCATGCTTTTGTATGTTTGACATCGCTAAATTAGGAAGCAATAGGAAACGAAAAAGGAAAACAAGTAGAAAAGAAAGAAAAGTATGGTTGTTTAGATAATCATACAATTTGAATTTGTTAGTAAGATGTTAGATTATTAGTATTATGTCGTTTGCTTACTTGGTAGTTTATTATCTCTATTTAAGTGAACATAGATAACCAAATAAAATAAATGCATGCTTTAAGAAAAGTTTAGAAGTTTAACGAACCATGTGAATGAATTTTGAAGTGAGTATTTGGTTATTTCACACATACATGTCTAAACAACATAATGTAGGAAAGAAGTATATATTAAACGATGTTCCTTGTTTACATAAAGGAGTGTTATTTGATGAATACGATGAAGAAAGACCTTGTAGTACATATGGGTATGTTGTCCCAAATGGTAGTGTTGTGATTGTGAGATGTGCAAGTTAGTATGCTGTTCATGAATAACGATTGGTGGAATATTTCGGAAAGTTGCCATATGATTATTGCTTTTCCGAAGAGCCTTTAAAACCTAGAATTTGTACTATGTAGATAAATAGTGAATTAAGAAATCCTTTAGCATAACTCAACCACTAGTACTAGAATTTCCTAGAAGATTTGAGATAATTGGTAGGGACAGGCACTAGTTGGGCGTTGTACTCTCCTGTCAAGGGGACACGTGCGGCGTGGTCTCGTCTGTTAATTTCTGGGATTTAGTGATAAGGACTGTATGGTGGAAGTTATGGAATGGACCCTCCAAAACCACCTAAGGTTCTATGTTTAATGCGAACAGGGAGCAGAGCGGGACTCTAGGACTCTCGGTGGAGCAGGTGGGACCTGCAGGGTCACCTTTATGTTCGTAACAACTTTTGGATAAGGTCTAGGAGTGGCGTAGGACCACAGGGGCCGGACGGAGTATGACCGGTGAGTGGCGTAGGACCACAGGGTCTCGGCATACATAATAGTATGACCAATAATTCTGACTGCAGCGACGGAACTAGACCGAGCGACTGCAACCTTACCAGTCACTAGATGAATGTCAGAAACAGGAAAGAGTACAAGAGTAGGATGCATGACGAGGGATTGAACCCTATTATATGGAGAATACGAACTTGATTTGGGAAATATGTAGTATGGGATGCATATGTTTCCAAATTAAAGTTTGCATTAGAATAGGAGCATTAAGTGCATTTATATTTGTGCATTAGGTTTAGGTCATTGACACGCGCTGACATTTTTCATTGCCCGTTTTTATTTTTATTATTTTATTTTTGCAGTTCATATTGTTATTTATATTACTGTTAATATTGATTGATTGTGATGAGTGTTGAGGAGTGAAGCTCACTGTTTTTATCAGTTTGCGTCAGTTGCATTCAACTGACGTGCCCACTTATCTTTAGATTGCAGGACCACCCGATATTAGACTTAACCAGTGTTGGGCATTCCTACTCAGGAAGAAAGGCATTAAGGTAAGAAAAGAAATTTTTATTTTCCTGAGATTTTTCTGTGTTGTGTACTCATTGAAGTAAAAGATTCTGGTTGATGTCACGAGTTACCAGTATACGGAACTCGGGGCGCTACGGCCCGAACACCACCGTCGCGACAACACTAAATTGTAGACGGTTCCCCAACTCCTCCATCTCTACCGAAGGTACAATGGTCGCCCTAACGACCTCCTTAGTCTCCACCGAAGGGGAAATCGACAGTTACCCGCTTGAAATTGAAGTATACATGAAGAATCCATCCGGAGAAATGTACACTTGAAACCCCTTCGTGTGTGAAGAATATTCACATTCCTTTGTTTACAATTCGGAAGGCCCGTATTTTAGCACATGAAACACTGTTAGGCTTTAAACAGTTGGGACACAAGAACAAAGAAACAACCAAGAAAAAACACTTACTATGTCCTCATAATGAGGCCCGGCGTGGAACCTTAGATGCATGTTCGCCCATTTCCATCCTTCTCAATCGTGTATGTTGGTCAGGGTAAAATATATTGGACTTGTAACCCTGAACAACTTTGGGTGGAGGGTTATTGTGATCATAGTGGGTTTGATTGTATTTGTCCCATTCGTAGCCAGTATGAACACGGTTGAAATACTTGGGCTTTCGTGAACTGTATTTGTCATGTCACCAGTATATATACCTGTAAAACAGAACCATCATGGCATGGTTAGTATCATTAAAAAAACAGATTAGATGATAGTCACTAATTTTTCCTGTGTATATGTGTGAATTTTGCAGTATATTAACAAACTCAATTAAAATTATTATCTTCATTGGCATACACTGCACGTGAAAAATGCAATGGTGCATTTACATATATGATTCCAAGACCGCTATTTGCTTGTCACAACTCATGAGTCATGACTAACGTGCTACTATACGAGGCAAGACCGAATGTCAACTAAGCATTCATACATACACGCCGACACGTCAAAATGTGACACGTCACACCACACACAAAAACTTCTTTAAAAATTACGTTTGTCATCGAAAGTGTCCTGTCGACAACGTGTCCCAGACATGAGCTCAATACGATAGGTGCTTCATAGAATGTCACCATTAAATGTTAGCCATAGTTACTAGAAAAATATCATATGATGAGTGCACACGAGCAAATTTAGCATTCCTTTTCTGCCCGACCATCCATTCAACACACTAATGCACCCCCAATTCTCTGGTAATAAATAAAGATATCTTGTAGCATTATATAACCACGAAAATAGAGTTAAAATAAAGTTGCTAGGAATATGGATCGCTTTGGTGTGTGGAATGGTGAAATGCCAGCAATAAGGTAATTGCTATAAAGAACATGGTATAATAGGAGTAGGCTTCTTTGCATCTCTTAATCAGAATGGAAGATGTTTATCTTGAACATGATGCAATTTTAAACAAGTTGTACTGTTGTCAAACAAAATATTAGATACCTACAAATATGTAGTAACTTGAATGTACTAAGTGAACTCAAATGATCATTGTTCAACCCCCTTAATATCTAACAAAATTTTGATGTTGTGTGGTGTAATTATTTTCACCACCCCGATCGTGGTATTAGTTAAATACTAGACTAACTGTGAGACAAGTCTCAAGCAGTATATAGGGATGCCCTTCCGGTGTCCTCCAAATGCCAAAAATAGGAATAAAACATGCCTTGGACAACATCAAAGAGGTGGATGTAGATTTGATTTTTACAAATTGGTAATTGGTAATTTCTTTTAACATAAGCCTAAACTGGGTGAAATCAACTGATCGGAAATAAAACCTATTTTCTAAGTAAATAAATCCAGATCGAGATGCAAAGGTAAACAAAATGAATAAATATACCAAGTAGACATGTAGATTCACCTGTATATCCAGATTTACTTCAGCACCAGAACCAAATACAGCATCACCTTCATCCATAATCCCCATTGCTTTAATTGCTTTCATTTCCAATTCATCAGGTGTAGCTGCCTTCTTCGCTGACATGGCTTCCCAAATCCTCCTTTGATGCTCTGCCACTATCGCCTCATGTTTCCTATACTGTTAATTGGTAAATTAATGGAAAAGTTAATTAATGGTCAAATATATACATAAAGAGTATTTAAAAAAAGTTACAAAACAAAAAAACAAAAAACAAAATAACTATTCTCACAGAAAAAATCAATAACACAGAAAACCATACCCAATGACGAGAATAAAGCACCAAGACAAGTTGATGACATACAAGACAAAAAAATAAGTTAGCAGCTTTAGCTTCGAGCAAAATGTAGATTACCATGAATCTTATGAACCAGGGCAAAGCCTGTTAAAGAATTTGATGTTAAGGAGAAGAAAATATGATGCACAACTACCGTAATTCTTTACTGAATGATGCTTGTTTTAAAATAAATTGATTCAAATTTAACAAATTTTAAATGCAGCTGCAAATGAATTTTTGACCATAGAAAAACTAATACCATGACAGAAGATAAGCATTTTAGCCAACTCATGGTAAAACAGTTGATAATTTTCATGAAAACAACGGAATGTGTAGGGAAGATAGCACAAACACAACCAAAAACAGATACAGACATAGAAACAGTGCTGACTCCCATAGTGCATGGCCTTGGCAGGGGATCATCTTGTACACTAACCTTCGAAAGCTCAAAAAATCCAATTCCAGCAAGCTTTTTGTAGTAATATCCTGCAGGAAATGCTCCTGCTCCAAAAGATGTGACAGTAATTCAGTTCCAAGTTGTTGGATAGCTTGGGATGGGGACTCAAGGAATGATATTAGAGGCCCAATTATTTGGCTAGCTGTTAATCTCAAAGTTGACAAAATCCTATAGAGTCTCAAGTGGATTAACCTCCACCTCCACATCAATCAAAGATGATGATGCCTTTGAAACGCTTCCAGCAGTCGGTTTGATCAGTGCAAGAAGAGCTGCATGTTGCTCTTTCTCATACCCAGTATCAAGCATATCAGCTAATGGTTGAATAGCTTGTCAGGCCATCTCTGTATCTCTGATACTCTCTGCATAAAAAAGTTCCAGCAATGTCCAGGAGGCAAAAGAAGACGCATAGAAAATGAAAAATAAAAAATCCAGTAGGCAAAATGAATACTGTTTCTCACCAATAATTTTATTTCATCATAATCCGTCTGTATTACAGTGCTTGCTACAGTAGGTCAATATCCATTATATATAATTCCTGAAAACTATGTAGTAACTAGGGACTAGTAAAGGTTGCATGCCATTAATTTTTTCTCCTATATATGTTCTTTATTTCATTCTTTGATGTCCTTTGACTCTTTAAAGGGAATTCCATTACCGATCAACAACGACGGAAACGCGGCAAATGGGACAATTGGATCGCCTCGCCAACCAATTGTCGACGCAGTCGGATTGGAATGAGCGGCCGCAGCTCGGAAGGCGCTTCACCATCTCTCCTACGCAAATGCCGTGCAGGCAAATGGAGCACCCCTCATCGCAACTTTGGCCCCCAGTGTACACGGAGACGGGCAGGCTCGCAATTTGAGCTGAGTCGAGGACTGTCGCCGCCGCCGCCCGCCGTTCGCAAGCCCGCATGCGCATGTAGCAGTATATATTCACAGCAACAGCGATCCAGAGCGCGATTACGATACAGATGAGAACTATGGGGGGAATTATGGGACTGTCGTAAGCGCCATCGGCGTGGGGTTGCCCGATGCGCATGGACGGGAGTGCCATCGGAGGAAATGAAGAAGAGAAATAGAGGAGGAAGAAGAAAGAAAGAAAAGGTTGGGTTAGAGGAGGAAGAAGAAATAAAAAAAGGAGATTGTGAGGAAGAAGAAGGAAACAGGGGTGGGCTGCTGCAGATTATAATCTGGATGAAACAGGGTGGGCTGCCAATTTTAATTTGAAACTATTTTTGCAAACTACTCATCTACCAAGCCTAAGACCCATGTGGCAGTAATAATTTCAGTGGCTTTCAGACTATATTACTGCAAACCAGCTACTGCATTGCTGCACCGTTCATTTTTGTAATCCTTTCTTTCTTAGTATTTTGTATGTTTTGATGGTTCACTGTTGAGTGCTGGATGAACAGATTTCTAAACCTAAAACATTGAACATATGAAGCAAAAAATAAGAGGTAAGAGCATCCAGTCGTTTGAGGTAAAAAAAATGGCAAAATGCATATTTTACCTTTTCATTTCGATGAAATGCTGCAGTTCTGAAAAGGTAAAAAATGCTTACTTTCGTTAAAAATGAAATAATGTTTCGTCTATGATTTAAAAAATCATTTATGTAGTCGAAACTGAAAAAATGCTCAGCCCATAACAGCCCCAAGTAAGCTCAACACCTTTAATTATTTAAGGTACGATATGATTTGCAGTTAAGCTTAAACACCTTTAGTTAGCTCAAGCTTTGTGTGATTGTGAAAGCCAAAAGCATGACCTTTGTAGCTTATACACAGAGGATCTTCTTCTTGAAACACTTCTTTAGTAGGACTCACATCAGAAATCCATTTAAATCATGTAACAATTATATGGTTAGACTGAAAATGCTGTGCAGAATAAATGTTCTCTTATTAGTATCTATACGAGCAACCTAAACGTGGGCTGCATGTTTCTCTAACAACACTGTATGTGTCATTGATTTCAGAATGTGACTGCAGTGGGCAAGGAAGAAGGAATACAATCGCCGTTCTTTTTTTCCTAGTTTAATTTCATCAGTTGTGCATGTTTCCGGATATTAAAGCATCCGGATATTAAAGCAGAACCTGTTTTTGTCAGTCTATTTCTCTGACTGATAAGAGTATCGACCCTAATTGCTGTTTTGTTTTTTTTAATAAATCATGGAACTGGAGTTTCCATTATTCTTATAAACTCAGTAACTAGGTATACTTGAGTCTTGAGCAAGTTAACACTGACCTTCTATTTCCATGCTTTTAAGTTTTACCATTTTATGCTTTACATCTCTTACAGTCTTACCTAAAACCCACATAACTGCTTCTCTTTTTTTGCCTGTCTGTGTCTGCATATTTATTTATTCAATTATTTGATTCCATAAATAGGACACGTGGTCTGCAAAATAAATTAAACAAACTAGTTGTCAGTGGATGCTTCTAGTATTCTGAAATGTATATGTATATGACTGTAATGCAGCATTGAGACCATTACCCTTGGGGATAAAAGGATAGGTATTCGGACTAGTGTCATGGAGGAGAAGGCCACAGCTTGCAACATGCTCTGTTGTCATGCTGATGAGCTCAAGGAGGGTTTCTACCCATGGATCGATCAGGTCAGTTAATCAGTGTTGACATTTCACACTTTGTCTTCTGGTAGTATATCTGTTATTCATCTTCCTATATTTTATTGGAATTAGTATATCTGTTATATATATCTTTGAAATGTACAGTAAATTTGAATGCCTGTCCTGTTATCCATTACTTAATGAGATCCTTTTATTATGAATAAGTTAGTCGGATGGTTGGCCAGCACAAAATCCCTTTCTGTGATTGCTTATTCCTGTTGTAGTCAGAAAACATGAGGTTAGTCCTGTAGAAAAGAGTAAAGACCTGCATGCTATTGGTAATTTGTGAAGTTGGTGTGAGATTTTGGTTAATTTGACAAATGGAGGAATCTTATTTTCAGTTTGTTTAGCTGTTTGTACTTTGTATACACCGAAGTCATCTCATTTTGGGCCTGCAACAAGAATGCAACAAATAGTAAGAGTTATAGAGCTTTAGAAAGCAGTAAATAGACACATCAATATTAAATGACATGTAGAACATTTAATATATCGTTTAGTAACAAAAAATATATATTTATTGAGTGTCCGAAATGAACATCCGAGATGATCCCATTTTTCCGAGATCTCCTCCGATATCTCCGATCCGAGACAAAACACCCCTTGCCGAGACGAGTCCGAAATCCGAGATTTAAAACCTTGTCCGTACATAACCCCTCTTCCGACTCCATGGCCTCCCACAATCCTCCAATGTCGAAGGACCTCTGCGACGTCCTTATCAACAGGGAGCATGAGGTGGACCTACCGCCACCGCTTGGATGACAGGCGGACCCATGATGGGATCCCCCGCCGAGAGCATCAAAGGGCTCGGTCCCCTCGCAGGCCCAACCGCCAAAGGTCAAACTCTCCCAGAAGACGGAGGGACTCTCCCCAGCGCCGCCAGAGGAGGAATCGTTCTCCGGTCGGTCGTCCAGCCCCGAGGGGCCGCCCGAGTACAGGAAGTGCTCCTAACATTGCTTCCCCCAGACAGCCGCCGCAAGCGTAGATTCTCCGCCTCCAGTTCGACTCGCTCTTTGAGGGAGTCATCACTCACTCTGATCTTCAAGCGAGGTAGTCGGCTTGATCCACCCCCATGCGATGAATCGGAAACGTTCCTTCGGAGATGTGTCGCCCTTATGCTCTTCTCGAGCACCACATTTTTCAACCCATCTCTCTCAGCCCTAGCGTCGAACAGAGACTGACGAAGGAACTTAAGTCTCAGGCATTGGCGGACGGCCATCGAAGGATATGTCTCCTCCCCTTTAGGGGGCACTTCGCGAGCCTTCTCCGCTAGGCGTTGCAACTCGAAGTCTCGACGGGCCAACGTCATCTTTAGATAATTCAACTCCGACTCAGTTTTAAAAAGCCTCTCACGAGATCGAGCGAGAGCCAACTTCGCGTCACCTAGATCGGATCGAAGTCGTGAAACCTCGGCAATCTGAAAAAGTCAAAAAGTGTATAAATTACCAAGACTAAAGAGCCCATGCAACGAAGCTAAATCTAAGTAAGACTACTCCGAGACAACTCAGAAATGAGGCGGACTCAATTGTTTCACAACAACACTTGTTCAAAAAAGATTTCGTTTCATTAAGAGTTTCATCAAAAGTACAAGCGGTGGTCAGTCCGCAGTTCGGCTTCACTACATAAAGTACAAAAAAAGGTCAAGGGTTGACCTCTTTCGAGTGATCCCCTATTGAGGAAGCCTTCGGAGCTGCGATGATCGATAGAGGCGTGGCGTCCGAAGGGGCGTCTACCTTGACCTTGTTGGCCCCTGCCTCGACCTCCACAACTTCTTCGTCTTCCTCATCCCCTTCCGAGGTGTCGTCAAACCCGGGGACAGGGTCCGGAAAGAGACGTCATTCGGCGCAATCCACTTTCGGAAATGCCTCCTTCACCTGATCGAGGAGAAACGCTTGCTCGAGCTTAAAAAAAGAAACGCTTAATCGAGGAGAAACGCTTCTCTTGTTCGGACATCTTCTCCATTAGATGACCGAAGTGGCAAGGAATCTGCGAAAAGTAAAACACGCTTGCTAGAGCTTAAAAAAAAGAAACCCAAGTGCTCAAAAAATGACAACACAGTCGATTTGAAACTTACCGACATAGCCGCCTGGACAATCTCGAGCGCGTCGTCCCTAACGCTCCCCGCCTCCATGGCGGCCTTGTCCTTCAGCGTAGCGAGGTGTCGAACTGCCTACATGCAGGACGACGAGTCGCCTAGAAACCCGTCGAGCTTGCAGACTTGCCAATCCGGAACAAAGATCTTGTGTTCCTCGATCAGGAACACCACGGCTTCGGCAGTCGGCAGCGGGGCCTCTAAACCCAAGGCCGTAGATAGGGAGAAGACCCTCGTTTCAGCTGAAGCTGATGCCGCCGCAGGGGTCGCCGGCCTCTGGACTACAGCTGCTCGCCTCGCAAGTTGCTCCACTACAGTGTCGAGTGCCTTCACACTCGGCGAAGACGCCTTCGAGACGACCCTCTTCCTCTTCTTCGGGGCCTTGTCGCTCAGGACCCCACGCTTCGCCAGCATGTCGTCGAAGTCCATCGATTCTTCAAGAAAAGAAGGAAAAAGAGTTGAGTACAAGGCAAACTCCGCTTACGAAAGGAAAACTAGTGCCAACCTAAAAAAAAATCGGTACTAGGGTTTATCTGGCTGAGACCCCACTGAAGAGCACCTCCTCGGTCAGGTCCTTCCAATCGAACTTCGGACGATCGAGGAGCGACCGAACCATATCGTCCTCCTCAGAACTAAGAACCGGACTCTCCTTGACCTTTGTTGGGATCGCCTCCACCCAAGCCGTGGGGATCTCCCATGGCCCTCGACTTCGGATGAGAAAGTACTTATCCCTCCAGTTCTTTATCGAGTCCGGACAGCTAACTAGCCTCGCCCTATGCCTCAGAGCAAGGTAGAATCGATACTCCGATTTATGCTGCTGATGCATCCGGTATACTGTTTGGAGCACACTTAACCTCGGCACGAGACCCACCGCCTGGCAATGAAGGATGAATCTGTTGATTAGCCTCCAAACGTTCGGTATATACTGAACGGGACTGAACCGGAACCACCTTAACACTTCGACGACGAAGTGATGAAGGGAGAGCCGAACCCCTGCCAAGAAGGCATCGACTGGCCAAAAGCACATGTCTACTGGCATCGGCGAGTTGGCCCTCACCCCCGGTCCAGGAAGCATTAAGTCGAACTCCCTTGGGATATGAAAGCACTCTCGAATCAGCCCAGATCCATCTAGCTAAGAATGGAGATCGTCTCATCGGCCTCCGATGTCTCCCTAGCTTCGTTTTCTTCGAAGCTCCGTCCCATTCCATACATTATCCGCTCGGCCTGGTCCTCCGAAATGTCCCGAACCCTCTGTAGTCCGGTTAGCTCCCCTGGCAGCCTTCCGAACTCCCCCATTCTCCGTTCATCTTCGACCCTGGATTCCACCACTGCCGAGGCTGACCCTACTACGGCCTTAACCTTGTCGATCGTGGGAACCTGAGTAGAGGACGCCTTGGGGGAGAGATGAGGGAAGGTCTCCTGCCTCGTAGGGACGATAGACATTCTCTAAAAAATAAACTAAGTGTGAGATTACCTTGATTTGACAGTCACGGTCAGAAAATACACTGGAAGACAGTAAAATCTCGCCAAAAGCCCTCGCTAGTGAAAAAATTCGCCTGAGTGATAAACAAGAAGAATGAGCAAATGAGAGGGAGGATGGAGTCTTATAGAGAGTGGGGTTGTTGGCACACTTACCAACGTTAAGAGGCCTCAAGAGTGCAAAGGCCTGGCCTATTTGACGAAAAGCGACAAAAAACGTGAGCAACCCAAAAGACCGTCAATGATCAAACTTGCCACGCGTCACCCTCCTGGACTTCGGCAACATGCGTCGAGCTCTCTTGCCACCGACGCCCAAACGCAAGAAATTGCATTGACTGGTCAACGGTCAACGGTGGTCAAACTTGCCACGCGTCGCTCTCCTGGACTTCGGCAACGTGCGCCGAGCTTTCTTGCCACCGACGTTCAAACGCAAGAAATTGTGTTGACTAGTCCACGGTCAACGGTCAAACTTGCCACGTGTCGCTCTCCTGGACTTTGGCAACGCGCGCTGAGCTCTCTTGCCACCGACGTCCAAACGCGAGAAAACAAACGGCCAACACGCCACTTGTCATCATCTCAAGGTCCCTCCTGACTTCGGCTGCCCTTGCCGAACCTCAACAACCTCGCCCTCCAACTCGACACGTGTCGACCTACCGAAGTGGCTTAGGGGGTCGGCAACTCATGTCGAACTCTCTTGCCGCCGACCCCCAAATGAGGGGAAAACACCTGCGCTCAGGGTCAGCCGTCTGATCACTCCAAGAATCGCACAACGGCTTGATCAACGCTCCAGATCAAGCCACGTCAGCAATGTACTGATCCGCCCTCACATCGCTCAGAAATTCGCGCCAGCAACACGATGGACATCCCAGATCGCGCCACGTCATTATTTCTTTGATTATTCCTTTTATTTTAATTATAATTCGAATTAATTATTTAAAAAATGCAAAAAATAAATAAAAAACAGAAAAATTAAATAAAAATTCTAAAAAATAATTATAAATTCGGGAAAAATATTTTGAAACTCCTGGGTAAATAATTATTAATTAGGATAATTAATTAGTGCTTTTTGAAACTAGATTGTTGTTTCGCAAAACTAAATAACTAATTCGGAAAATAATTAAAAAATCGGAAAAAATCACCAAAAATCCAGAAAAGCCTGAGAATGATTTTAAGCATATCACCGGCTCAGAAAAGCATCGTTACACGATTTGAAACCTCTTTTCAGAACTTCGATAGAGTCCCGTACACCATTAAAACAGTAAAACTACTCCCTAAAGTCTGCAAAACGCAATCTTTAGGGGTAGGAGGCTCGTGATATAGCTAAAAATTGGGCTAAATCGGAGCCGTTCAAATCGGGCATGAATCTTAAAGCTCTTGTGGGTAAGATGGTAATTTCACCCACTATCATCAAATATCATCAATGTGTACCCCCCCCCCCTCTTAATATCTAACAAAATTTTGATGTTGTGTGATGTATTTCATTTTCACCACCCCGATCGTGGTATTAGTTAAATACTAGACTAAATGTGAGACAAGTCACAAACGGTATATATGGATTGCCCTCCGGTGTCCTCCAAATACTAAAAATTGGAATTTAGATTTCGCTGTTACAAATTGGTAATTGGTAATTGGTAACTTCTTTTAACATAAGCCCAAACTGGGTGAAATCAACTGATCGAAAATAAAACCTGTTTTCTAAGTAAATAAATCCAGGATCGAGATGCAACGGTAAACAAAATGAATAAATAAACAAAGTAGACATGTAGATTCACCTGTGAATCCAGATTTACTTCAGCACCAGAACAAAATACAGCATCACCTTCATCCATAATCCCCTTGCTTTAATTGCTTTCATTTCCAATTCATCAGGTGTAGCTGCCTTCTTCGCTGACATGGCTACCCAAATCCTCCTTTGATGCTCTGGCACTACCGCCTCACGTTTCCTATCCTGTAAATTGGTAATTAATGGAAAAGTTAAGTACTGGTCAAAATTATATACCTTAAAGACTATAAAAGTCAAAAACAAAAAACAAAAAATCTATTCTCACAAAAAAATCAATAACACAGAAAACCATACCCAATGATGAGAATGAAGCACCAAGACAAGTTAATGACATACAAGACAAAAAATTAAGTTAGCAGCTTTAGCTTCGAGCAAAATGTAGAACACCATGAATCTTATGAACCAGGGCAAAGCCTTTTAAAGAATTTGATGTTAAGGAGAAGAAAATATGATCCACAACTACCGTAATTCTTTACTGAATGATGCTTGTATTAAAATAAATTGATTCAAGTTAGAAATTTAACAAATGCAGATTATTCATTTTTAAATGCAGCTGCAAATGAATTTTCAACCATAGAAAACAATTTTGTCAATCACTCATTAAGACATCCACAAAAAACTGAACAGCTGTTAAGAGAATGTTTTAAACCCTTTGGAAGGGGATGACTGCTTCCGTAACCTATAACTTTTATTTTAATTTTTTTTTTTTTCTATACCCAAGTAGTTTCAAACTTGCATTATACAAGTTGAACTTCATATCGATGTGTTGAACTATCTACTAGGAAGCTACAATATTCACATGACTGTCACGATTTTTAAATTAGCTTTGGGTTTTTGATGTTTTGCTAGTTAGTTTATTGGTGGTAGTCCTTTTCTTCTCGACTTTTCTGCCTTGTTTTGTTTAGTTGTTTGGTAATAGACTTTGCTAAAGGCGCTTGTTGAAGGAAAAAATGGAAAAAGACAATAAGTATATCCACAGGTTTAGATATGTTTCATACATGAAAAATCGGGCACCAAAAAAGGGGGTACACAAGTAAGTTTCCCTGAAAACATTTTCTTTTAGGTGACTGTTCATAAGACCATCCAACCAAATTTTCAAACTTTTTAATATTAGGGGCAAGGAAGTTAAAAGGTGAACTTACACAAAGAAGATTTCAACCCTGAGACTTAAATCAATCACAACAAGCAAGAGTCTGAAAGGAATCAGAATCTCTCCTCTTTCCATTTCAATAAATTTTGATTAGCTTGTGTGAACTGTGCCTCATTTACAGACATGTAGGTAAGTGCATCGAAATCTCATATCATCTCCCCGTTTACAGCATGCTGGGTGAACTTTTATCTTTCTTGAATACATGGTCCTAAGCATGGGATTTCAGGTCTGAATGTTGGAAACCAAAGATATTTAGTAAATATCGGCTTGTCATGTCAGATGAAAACATCTATATCATTAATGTGATTTAGATAACTGATACAACATTATATATCACAAACAATAATATATCTTATGTAACTATACAGCTAAAACCAAAATATATAATCACCTATATGAAATCACAAGCAAATAATAAAAAGCTACATATTTAAATCTTAAAAGGTAAATATATTAAATTACAGTATGATTAGATCATATACATAGAAAATTAATGCACATTAAGTACCCTTGCTTACAAAAATGTTTAGTATATACTTTAACAAAACCAACGAAGGCGTCTTGGTCTGATGAAACAAGTTGACGTGTATGTTTTCTTAAGTAGAAGTATGCACACAATAAATATTGCAGTAATCATTGTCTAAATAGCACAGGTACTTGCTAAAAACTTGCAAAATGATATAAATCTTCAAATTATTGGCACCCAACCCAGAACTGATTTGTCGGACCTATTGGCCGATATTTATACCAATTTTAGAACATTCAATTAATTGAAGTGTATTTTAATAGGCTAATCAAGACATTTCCTGTTAAATTCTACTTCATCATTAACAATATGGTAGATAGTCGAAACTTTACATACAATTTTCAAGGCAGAAACACAAGTGTAGATGAGGTAAATTACCAGCTCAGCCTGATCAACTTCAGGATCAATTGCTTCATCATCTTCATCAGCGTACAAGAGCTGAGGTGAGAAAGAGCCTGGTTCTTCTTCCTCTGCCTCTGGCTCCTCCCTTGGTTTATCTCTTGGTTCATCTCTTAACAGCTCAGGAAAATATTGCTGGTCATCTATGCAGAAAATTGAGTTTATCAATTAATATGTTTTTGCTGGAATTAGTTACAGAAAGGAACAAGATAATTGAAGAAGACACAAATACCTTCCACATTATGCATTAATTCCTCTTCTTCAGTCATTACTTCTGTATCGGTTTCCAAACCTTTTTACGGTCTCTACAGGTTGATCTAGACGTTCTAGGTCCTTCCTCAAAAGACTGGCATGAATTTCCTTCAAACGAGCCTGCATTTGCAATAGATTAACGGATAAATTAGCTGAAATTGTGGTTTCAATGCTAAGTAGCAAATTAACAACAAATGCTCATCGTCATCTAAAAATTTATTTACACATGAAATCTGGGGAAACCGTGTTAAGAAGTATGTCTATATTCTTAGCAAATTAACAACAAATGCTCATCGAAGTACATCTAAAAATTTATTTACACATGAAATTTGGGTAAACCGTGTTAAGAAGTATGTCTGACTTGCATGATATTTGGAACTATGTTTAAATGATCAGGAAGATATAACAGCCTGGCGACATCAGTACACCAAATACTTAGGATTGTCAATGGTGTGTTCTACTACAGATTTGATGTATACAGATAAGTTTATTTCATTTAATCGACAGCAGATTACAATCTGATCAAGAAAATCACACATTTCTAGATGAACTACAACCATAAGGCCAAGCCCTTCTTCTTCACAACGCATTCAACTCATAGCACTCTTGGATTTGAGTTTGCAGTACTTGAAAATGGCCTTCTCCCTTTTCGTCACCACACTGGGTGCTTTTAGATCTTCAGAGCAGAGCTCTTGACCTTTCAAAGAAATTTTATATAAAACACTGCTTGTCCAGAGCACCTTTGCCCATGCACTTCTAATTCACAGCAATACAAAACAGACCCTTATCAGAGTCAGGGAATATGTAACGGACACTAATTGGTCCTATGACGTATGCGCTTAGATCCACCTAAATCAAAAACTGGTTTGACTGTTCACACCTACAACAATTTCAAATTATAGTTATACAGTACGAGGGCATTGCACCGTAACAGCCTTAACCTATTTCTGAAAAGATAAATTACATGTTCTAATCCAACAAAATTACATAGTTTAAATACCTGCAATTATAAACATTGTGGTTGCCAGTAACAGCTCCCAACATCATAACGACCTGCCAGGGCCGATCTACTATCCCAAATAACTGGAAGTCTCGTGTATTACAAGTTATCTGCCAAATTACGCTGATATAAGTATCATTTAGTTAGGCATGTAAAATATAACTTCGGCACTCTATACAGCCCAAGGACTGAAGTTTCAAAATAAAATTAAAAAATTATTATTGTGCTTTAACAATCTAATTGCATCTCCACTATTCAGACTAATGATTCTAAATTGAAATTTGCAGTCTGTTTAATTATTCAACCAATTTGCAGAATTCACAAATGGAGGGCAGCAAAGGGGGTAATACCTTTGCTTTGTATATGTGAAGCTATTTCAAAATAGCTTCCTAAAATTCAACAACCTTTGCAGTGCCCGATCGCATCTGCGACTCAATTTGTTGTTTCATTGATTTCAACTTGTTGGAATTTTTCCCTTCCAAAAGGCTCTTCACATCTGCCTCTATGCTTGAATGTAAGCCTCTCTCTTCTGCTAGAATTTCAGCAGGAGGCTCTTCACCATGAACCCTAGCTCGGTCTAGGGCATCTCTTTTCCGAGCATCCGCTGGTCCCCAGTTACAAACCACCATCATTGCCTGTTGCATAACAATAGATTGAATTCGAGAAGCTCAATAACATAGAGAGATATTAATAGCATCTCAGACAATTAAGCGCAAAAGTAAAGATAAGTTACAATAAAGGAAAATCGATAATAAGCACTTCTAGCCATGGTGCCAGTACAGTTTTCTCAATCTCAGTGGGGCTGTTGCAGATAATATGCCTCCTAACGAGAACTATAACTAGAGAATTGGGGTGTGGCTGTGTGGACATCCAGAAATGTGGCCTCTTAAACGTATACTAGACAGCATTTTTAATCTCTATTTGTGATACTAATTTTAAGTAACAATGAGAACTGATGATGATAATTTTGCATTGAGGGGATATATGATTGGATCAGCCACGAATGCGAAGATCCCTAGATCGGCCTGTGGAGATGCAATCAGAATGAGGAAGAAGCTGCACGCTGGAACCTGGAGGACCTGTATGGACTTGATGGTGATAGTTTATGGGCTAGTTTGTATTGCTATAGTTCTTTATTTGGATTGCTATTTGGTTGTATTTTGTACCCTCTATATGTTGTAAGAGGGAGCCTTAGTAGAGTAGAGGCTTGTTTGGCTTGTAAGACTTTTTAAGACAGGTGCTTGTTGTTTTCATTAACTATGATTCAGAAAACAATCTAGCACTATAAATAAATATAAATAATGCGCATAGGACATGCTTGCAAACTAGTAAGACATACCAGACATCAAGTACAAACATGCTATAACCTTAATCACACAGAAAAAAAAGGGGTAAACTTCTTGCTGACAATGAGATGACAGACTAACCATAAATAGTAGAACAGACTAAACAATGAGATGACAGACTAACCATAAATAGTAGAACAGGCACAAGAAAGGTAAGTACCTATACGGTAAGATGTTATAAACTAGCAGCCAAAAGAAACTGATTACAAACTACAGCATCCACTGGCATTGAGTACAAGATTGGATGGACACACGGACATATAATAAGTTCTCAATTAATCCAACTTGGTCATGCCAAGAACACCTATTGCATCACTAAGTAGCCACTAAAGTTGACCCTAAGTTTGGTACAAGCACAAAATATATGGGTATCATTCTCATAATTGCATATCCCATGCTAGAATATAAAGACAGGAAAATACAATTATGGTGAATGCGGCAACAAAATATTGGAACTCAAGTGTTAAGACTATATCCAGCTTGAGAATAAACAAGATGCTCACGTATTGATGGTCAAGAACAAACAAGACTATATCAAGATCAAGACTTGAAGCATCATGACAACTATCAATGGGAAAATAGCACGTACGTTGCTTCTTCTTTAATGGAATTCCTACTCTCCAATGTTGTTACTTTCTCATTATCTCTTGTTCTTCTCTCGTTCTTTCTTTTTTCCGTTAATTTTTATGTTTTCTCAAGTTATTTTCTCATGCTATTTTAAGTCCTTTTGGTGTATATGTAAGTTTTTTTCCGGTAAAAAAAACTTTGGCAATAATGTTGTTAGTTACATTACATTAATCATTTTAGTTCACATCATAAAGCATCTCATTCTCATGTTTTGTACCAGTTTCTATCCACCTACAATTGTAAGGTTTTAAGATATAGACTAGATGACTACATGTACTGTGTCTAAATAAAAAAATAGCGTCATACAAATATATGCAATCCCTATAGTAGTTCAAAGTGCTAGTTATACATTAGTATGTTTTTTAATCTTAGTTTACGTTGCCATGACTTAAGGATCATAAATATTACAATATTAAGACATATGCACAGTTTTTTGTTATTTATTTAAGGCTAAATTTAAGAAAACCCCACTGAACTTTGGGCCATTTTAAAAAAATCGCACAAAGTTTTTTTTATAAAAAAAGCCGCACAAAACTTTAAAAAACACACACTAACAGAGTTAGGGTTAGGGTTAGGGTTAGGGTTAGTTCATGGGGTTTATGTAAACATCTGATTAGTTAAATGATTTTTTTTTAAACACAAGTGAAAGATGAAAGTGGTTTTTTTAAATTTACTCTAACGGAAACCTAACTCCGTTTAAGTGAGTTTTTTAAAACTAATGTTTGTGCGGTTTTTTTATATAAAAAAACTTAGTGCGGTTTTTTTTAAATGGCCCAAAGTTCAGTGGGGTTTTTTTAAATATAGCCTTAATTTAATGTGTTATGAATTTTTTGGTGACTTGATAGTCCACGGTTATATCATTATCTCCTTTTAAGGTCACTGATTTACCTATTTTTCGATGAATTGTGATCATAGAAATTGATCCAGCATTCATTGCTTCACTTTTGAACATGCGTTAATTTATCTTACGATATGATACTCAATACAATATAAAATACGATATTCAGAGAGAACAATATACGACATGTGTCACAATTTGACAACTATGTGAATAATAACAACACTCTAGTAGCTGTTGAGAGATTCATCGCAATTTTCCCACATCCCACATGCATGTGCACACAAACAAAATATACCACTAAAGCTATAATATCAAATCTAAATAGCCTAAATGCATGAATTAGAATATTATTATAAGCTTAAAGTTTCGCAAATTGCATAAAAGTAAAATCTCATATATAGCTAAGTAGTCTCTTGAAATTCCACGCTTGCCGTGTTTTGAATACGTTAGGCAGATACTGTCAACTAAAGCCAGGCTTCATGCTTAGCCCCCCCCCCCCTCCCCGGTGGATGTTTAAGTCACCTAGGCACCCACTGAAGCTAAAGTGCCTTAAGCTTGCCCCGCCCATTCTTCTATTAAGTACGGTACGGAATCTCCAAACCTTATCAGCTCCCTCAACCTAACCCTCCTTGATATAAAAGAAGGCACAAAAATAGAGCATTGCTATTCTTATGAAGTATTGCACAAGACTAACCGAAGATTAAGGCCCACCCATATAGAAAAGTTAAGTGGACATAACCAAGCATTCAATTTTATATTTACCGAACCTCTGTACTGCGGAATTTCAAACATAGATGGTGGATATGCATGCTTAACAAATCATGGAGACAACTAACAAGATGAAATCACGCATTCCAAAGTATCTAAGCAACAATCCTCTTACTCTTCTTTCTTGCATTGAAGTGCAAATCAACATCTCTAATCTCTAATATTATAATAGGAGAATGCCTTAGTGTAATTTGTCAATCTACCAACACGTGCATAACTAATATGACGGAGATCTGAGATCTCAGGTTCAAAGCCTCACTATGTCAGATTTTTTACTTTACTTTTTTTTATATTAAACATGCATCACATGTGTAAATTACTATCCATCTATCTATCTATAATACAATATATTTACTTACTATTTAATGAAAGAGTTTGTCACAAATAAACAATTTTAAATATTTGTTTGTTACAAAAGAAACACCACTTTTGTCACCAAACAAACATGTGCATCGTACGTGCAACCCCAAATCTATTTTTCAACACGTGCATCGCACGTACACATCAAAAAAATTTCCTTCTTAATTTTAAAAAAAGTGTTTCGCCCATTCAGCTCCATGTTTAAAAATTACGGGATTTATCGGACGCGCTAATTGGCTTACGTGTATCGCACGTTTAACACCAACTCTTTATCAAAACGTGCATCACAGGTAAAAATACTAGCTTGTATAACCACATTGCATATAAAGCCCCAATGAAAATCTGAACCGTTCATCTTGTTCTACATGCCCATGGTACAACAAGTGTGTAAAATCAAGTTATTTAAAGTTCATGTGTTTATGTTTTACAACCTAGCAAAATTAGATAGTTGAAAATTCTTTATTTTTTTAGTGACATGATGGATGAGTAAATGAATGTCAAATAAAATAAGTTTACACTCTTGGGCTATTGAAGGCATGCAGAACAAGATGAACAATTCCGATTCTTCATAGGGGTACGTACTAAGTAGAGACTCAAAATAAGGAGAGAAAGGGTCTCCCATGATGACCACCCCCCCCCCCCTCTCTCTCTCTCTCTCTCTCTATATATATATAAGGATATGACCTCCTCTCTGGCATAGCCAAAGTGAAAACCATTTGACCGAGTTATCATGTAAGAACTCTTTCGGTGAGAACCACGTGACAACTTTTTTTAGGGATATAAATTGAAAAAAATGAACCATTCATTTTGATCTACAAGTCTAAATTAGTCAATGGATTAAAACCCAAATCATTTAAGATTTGTTTATCAATGCATTAAAGTGTCACAAATTGTACGGTGGTATATCGTTATTTTATATAATGACATGATGCATGGACAAATGAATGTCCAATGACTTGATTTTACATATTTAGACCAATTTAGGCATTCTAAACAATGTGAACAATTCGGATCATTCATGTGTTGGCTATGTAAGGAGTTCACATAAAGCTTATCATAAGAACTAGTTTTCATATGATCACTCCCCTATATGTGTGAGCAAACAGAATAAAAGGTGGCATGAGAGAAAAAATTCTCCCACTTCACCCTTAAAAATCCTACCCCCTCCAGCCAAATGCACAATGCACACCGTTCAAGTCTTTAAACAAACGAGGATGAAATATTACCCAAAGTTGAATAAGTTTCTCTCATGCATTAAGTTGTCGCAATTGTTCTATTGCTGAAAAACCGTTCATTTTGCAAACCCATGATGAATGGACAAAACATGTTCAAACAAAATCATTTTACATCACTGTATGTTTCATGGTACGGAGATCAACTTGATCAGCTACCAGCTGCAGAGATTGGATTTTAGTGTGTCAAATGAGAAAATTTCCACATGTGCCATAGGACCCACTATATCCTATCTCTATGTGTATATATATACATGGAAATCTTCAAAAGAGGTCGGTTCTCACAATACAAGGCTCTCCTTCATCATGGAAACATCCTACGACCAATCTAAACCATCCATTTTGTTAGGAATGCTTAAACCAGTTAAGAATGTGGAAACAAGTCTTTTGAAATTGGATGGCCCATTTAACTAAAACGTTACAGAATTGTACGGTTGTAATATCTTTATTTTTTATAACGATATGATGAAGGGGAAAATGAACTTCAAATAACCTGATCTCACATAATTAGATTATGTTAAGTATTTAGAACAAGATGAACGATTCGAATCGTTCATAGGATGACCCCACCATGGTGAGCACTCCCACCTTAGGGAGAGGTCCGACCTCTCTTGAAGACTGTGTGTGTACTCTTTATACAAGGTCATTATTTAAATGATTGATTATTTGTAATAAAAATTTAATGTTAAGTATTCCCACACATTACTTACATGTATTCATGGATTAGCATTGTAAGTTCCAACTTTCACATATAATTTTAACAAGGGACAAAGAAATGTGTACTACCCTACTTACGAATGTTTCTAAACAAAAAAAATTCAGTAAAAGTAGATGCTTGACCATAATGTTTTAGCTCCAATAGTATTCAAAATAATTGAATTACTCCAAAAATGTTCAAACTACCCAGGCAATTCCCACACATAAAACCTTCACTTTTACCCCCAAATTGGAGTCACCAAATGGATTTAAATCATTTTAAACTTTTAATAGCTAGAAACCCATGTGATTATAACTTCTTCACAGGGGGTACACTAAAGATCTATATACTACCATACTTACAAATGTTTCAAATCCAAAGTTATCAGTCAAATTTGATGCATGATTATAATTTTATTCGCCCCGATGGACTCCAAAAGAATTGAACGCCTCGAAAAAGAATTAAACAACCTATACACTTTCAGTTCCAAATAAACTTCACTAAAATAGTATATAAAGAAAACTCGCGATTCCCCCATATTAAAGTCACCTGCGGGATCCGAATCATTTGAACAAAGAAGTATGTCAACTCTTTAGGCAATGGCGTTATTCAAATAATTAATTATTCTTAATATAAATATAATATTACAAAATTTACCCTATTACACACATGTATTTTGTATTAGCATTAAAAGTTCCAAATTTCATCCATAATTTTTAACACGGCCAAAAAACTATATAATAAATCTTCAGTAAAAATTGATATTGGACCATAATGTTTTTTCCCCAATTAGATTTCTAAAGAATCGATTTACTCCAAAAAGGATCAACCTACCTATGCATTTTCAAAATGAACTTCCTAGAAAGAATTTTTTTTTCCAAAAATCACTTTTCCTAACCAATTTAAAAAGTATGTCTACTCTTTCTACAAGGTTTATTATTTAAAAGATATTCTTAACATTCACGAAATACAACACGCTGCTGCACAGTTGTAAACCTGAATTTTTCGGTTAGCATTATAAGTTCTAGCATTATAACTACACTCCCCCCCCCCCCTTACTTACAGATATTTCTACTCCTTATATCTTCAGTAAAATGATGCTTGAAAAACGATAATAACATAGAAAACTCACTTTTGTCCCGAATTGGAGTCACCGAACGGTCGCAAATTTTTAGCAAAATTTATTACCCTACTTACAGATGTATTCCAGATATTTTCAGCAAAATTTGATTCTTTACTATAATGCCCAATTCAATATAACTGAATTACTGCAAGTTTAAACTACCCACGCATTATCAAATAAACTTAAGTAAAAATTAAAAAGTAAAAAAAAAACTCACTTTTCCCCCAAATTGGTGTCACCAAATGGATTCGAATCGTTCGAATACCCCGCAACCCCCTGCGATTTCAGCATCTTCGCCACTTTCAATTCAAAGCCTACAAACACAAAAAACCAACATAATCAATCAATCAAGCATTCACCTTTCTTAAACTTTAATCCCTAATTTAAAAATCCAAAATTTCACTCACCTTCTACAGCGTCTTCTTCGCCATGTACTCAATGATCTCCTCTTCCGTAACCTCGTTCTTCTTCCTCCGATTCCGATTTCTCACCTTCACTCCTTCTCCTCCTCTTACTGCTACTGCTTCCATGAGAACTCCTCCTCCTCCAGGAAGATTCCGATTCCGCGCGATTCCGATATGAAGATGAGGTCTTTCTGCGTCGACGATCAGGTTCCGAGTTGGATTCGTCTTCCTCGCTCTCCGATGGGCTTCGCCGTCTTCGCGAATTTCCCCCGATTACTCAGTTTGAGGAATTAGGGTTCTGAGATTTGGAGAAGGTGCAGGGTGCACGTCTTCCAATTGCTTCTGTACTGTTTATGGATGAATTTGGGTTGTTTAATTGCTTTTGGATCTCGTTTCCAAATGGCCCAATTTAGGCCCAACATGTGGTTAATGGGCTTAAGATATTATCTCTAATCTCTAAGATTATAATGGGAGATTTTTTTATTTTTATTGTTTTTTATTATATGAAGGTGACCTCATCAATATTTCATTAATGAAGTTTTAATAAAAACAAAGTAAAATAATATACAATACAATACAACAGACTCAGAATCGTCGTTCTCCGTCTCCTCTACAAAACCTACACACTAAGCAATTGAAATGAAGATACATCTGCTACACTTTCTAAACATAGCTGTAGCACCACTTATACCACTGATACTCACTATCATCGGGAGAACTACTCATCTTCCATGTGCAACCTCTTCTATGTACCTACTTGTCCTGTCCTAAGAGTTGATAAATGAGAATATTTTATGCATCCAATTAGGGAATCTACAGTTTGAATTACGAAAACAGAAATCATTTCGATTTAGTCATAGGCCCCAAAAGGTAGCTACAACAAAAATGTCACACGCTACTCTATTCTATATTCTGACCAATCTCTCACACCAATTACACTAGAATGCTAACATGGACTTAGAATTTCCAAAATTCCAAAACCTGGGCAGACAACTTCCCATGCTAGCCTAGCCCTAGGACACTTAAATAGTATATGATTTGTATCTTCCTCCTCCACCAAACATCTATCACATCTCTCATCGATTTGAATGTTCCGTTTAAGAAGGTTTAACTTGGATAGTATTGCGTCGTTCGATACCAACCACATAAACGCCTTAACTTTCATTGGTAAGTTGGTCTTCCAAATTCGGTTAGAATCCCAACTATGGATACCACTGTCGTTAATCCATTTATACATAGACTTCACTGTGAAAGTCCTATTACTTTCAAGGATTCACTTTCGTTCGTCATCCCTTTCATTCCTCGGTATACTCTCTTTGACAACATACTCCTTTAATTTATGTAATTCCTCTATACATGCCTGTGACGGGTTACTCTTTATTGTAATATGAACTCTTCCGCATTTCCACACTCCAGCTTGTAGAGTATCTAGATTAACTGCTTCTATGGCAACATTGGGGAATAAAGCTTCGAGGGTGTTATTTTCACACCATTTATCTTTCCAAAATCTGGTGTATTTTTTATTCCCAACGTCGCACGTCGTGTTAGTATGGAAGATCTCTCCCAACTTTGTTATTCCTTTCCATAAGTATGACGCCTTACTATATCCACTTCTTCCCCCAATTCGAATTTTTTTTCTTCTTCCGGTATTAAGCGAACGATTTACACCACCAATGAATAAGCTCTGTGTGCATTTTCACCACCATTTGCTCAACACAGCTTTATCCATGTCATTTAAATTCACAATCCCTAAACCCCCTGCCGCTTTCCTTTTGCATACTCTTCCCCAATTCACTAGATAAAATTTGTTGTCTCCTTCATTTGCTCATTTCCACATGAATCTCATCCACATTTGGTCAATTCATTTAATGATTCGGTTCGGAAGTTCATAGATAGACATAATATAAGTCGGTAGATTGCTCAACACAGCATTACTAAGTGTGATCCTTCCTCATAGCGACAAGAATTTTGCCTTTCCAGCTTGCTAGTCTATTTCTATTATTTCAATTAGTGGTGTCCCATCTTCCTTCTTCAACATACCTGGTCTTATAGGTGTACCCAGATATTTCAGTAGGAATTCCCCTAGCCCGTATCCTAAATAGTTCTTGATGTCCTCAATTGATGTAGATAACTTGTAGCACCTCAAATTTTCAATACCGGAAACTCAAGACACAAGCCAGAATCTTTACTTCAAATAGTCTCACAACACAGAAATATAGGAAATTAAAAACTTTTATTCCATCCCCGAAAGTTACGGTGTGCAATACAATCTTATATAAATTTACTGTAACACCCCGTAATTTCTATATAATATATATATAATATAATTTGATAAAAAGTTGGCTGTTTGTATAAAATGAAGAGTATAATGGCATTAATTGTAAATATGTTGCAAAGGAATAGTATAGGGGGCCCACCAGTTGAAAAACACAACAGTTTGTGGTGTGGTGGTATGCTGAGGACGTTAGCATGGTGCTGGGGCCCACCCTTGTGAATATATGTTGCTGCTGCTGCCGCTGTGTACTCTCGAGTGTTGACGTGGCAGGGCCCACCTAGGGCTCTGCTGTGCTGACGCAAGGAGAGAGAGCAGCGGGAGATGTGATCTAGAGGCACCAATTCGGTTAACCACCTTTTGAGAGGCAGCCTGTGGTGGGCAGTTGTACTATACTATAATTAACTTGTCTTTTAAACTGTATAAATTGTCCGAGCTCAGGGCAGGGGCATTACAAATGGTATCAGAGCCGACTTTCGACATCGATTGTGGGTAAGAGTGGGTGAGATGTGTTGATTCTTGATTTTGATGATTACAACACAATGCAAAGTTATTACGCTACTTCTTATATATTACAGGATGTACAGAAAGGCAAAAATGTTCAGTTCAAACAAGCTCAAAGCAAATTGATCAAGCTCAAAGAAAATTGATCACGCTCTACAAGGTTCTAAAGCTCAAGTGTGATCAAGCATTTAAAGACAAAGACAAAGGCTAAAGCTCCATCTCAAGACTCAAGACACAAGACAAGACCATTGCTAAAATGTGTTATTTTATTTGTCTTGTAAACAATTTGTAATTTTTTCCTTTCTTTGAGTCTTAGATTGATGTAATAGTCTTGTCACACACACACACACTCACACTTATATTATAACTGAGTGTTGTTTTTTTTCAAAAGATTAAAAGGTCGAAACAGTTTGATTTAGATCAGCTGTTGAGTACCGGTCGACTGCCTTATGGCATCAGTCGATTGTTCAGTACGAAACTGTCTGAACTCTTTCAAACTCTAACCAGTCGACTCATCATGGCAACCCAGTGGACTGTTCAAGTCATTTCGACGGTTTACTGATTTCAAAACTGGAATTTTCGAATTCGAAAGTTTATATCCATTTTTAATCGGTTTTATAAAATATTTTTTATAACGTTTCAATGGATTCTAGTCTATATATAGAGTTTGTGAATCAACATTGAAAGGTCCAAGATTTTGGTTTAAAAAGTTTAAGACTCTTATTTTCAAAAGAACAAGCATTCTAACTTGCACTCCAAAATTTCTAAGTCTTGATTCTCTGTTTTCAGTCCAGCATAACATCGATTTCATTTTGGACTAAATTCAGAAGTTGACCGAATAGCCACGTACAAAATCACATTCACAACAAGGCTATAGGTTGATTGTAAACATTTTATTGTTTTCTTGTCACTCTCGGTTATGAGAGTGGTCCTCTCGGTTGGAGAGTAGGACTCTAGGTTATAGAGTCAGGTTTTCACTCTTGGTGGAATAGTAGGTTGCTCTCTCTAGTTGTGAGAGAGGACTACGGGTTGGACAAGGTTATTGTCTAACGCCATAGGGTATGCTTGTACTTTTTCAAGAATAGTGAAAAATCTCAAGTGGGTTGCTTGGGGACTGGATGTAGGTCGGGAGGACTGAACTAGGATACATCATGTGTACTCTGTGATTGTATTTCTCTGAACTTGCATTTCATTTACTTGTTTTTAAGTTCTCTATGAAACTTGTCTGGACAGTCGACTGTGTCTCCTTTTAAGTCAACTGGTCAAACTTGTACTACATACTCTCTGAAAACTTGTCTGGTAAGTCGACTGGTTCTTCTATAAGTCGACTGATCAAACTCGTCTTAAAATACTCTTCTTAACTGTCGCCCCAATGGACTGATTTTTCTTTTCAAGTCGACTGGACAGAAGAAAAAGTTCAATTCCGCAATTATTTTTTATAAAACACTATTCCCCCCCTCTAGTGTTTCTTGCCTTGCCTACAGGATCCAACAAGATGTATGCCTGAGATGGAGCTAGCAGATGTACGGGTAAGTATGCCCGCAGAATCAGGGGTATAGAAAATCCTGCACTAGATTGTGCATGCCCCGTGCTCAGCGAGGATGCTGATTTCTGAAAGGGGGGTGTGTAACACCCTGTAATCTCTAAATAATATATATATATAATATACTTTGATAAAAAGTTGGTTGTTTATATAAAATGAAGAGTTTAATGGCATTAATCGTGAATATGTTGAAAAGGAATAGTATAGGGGGACCCACCAGTTGAAAAGCACAACAATTTGTGGTGTGGTGGTATGCTGAGGACGTTAGCATGGTGCTGGGGCCCACCCTTGTGAATGTATGTTGTTGCTGCTGCCGCTGTGTACTCTCGAGTGCTAACGTGGCAGGGCCCACCCAGGGCTCTGCTGTGCTGGCACAAGGAAAGAGAGCAGCGGGAGAAGTGAGTAGAATTTGTCCCATATTGGGAGATTACTTGAATAAAATAATATATAAATACTATTGCCTATGATCAAGAGTCAACAATTCGGTTAACCACCTTTTGAGAGGCAGCCTGTGGTGGACAGTTGTACTATACTATAATTAATTTGTCTTCTAAATTGTATAAATTGTCCGAGCTCGGGGTAGGGGCGTTAAATTTACATAATGAATTATATCCTGAATTCACATAAATTATATCAAAAATTTTGTTTCGCAAATCTTGCAATCTCCACTTGACGCTCCACGTAGCTCAAGTCTCCTGCTTTCTGCGATCCAGATGTCCTGCAACTAAACAGATTGTAGGCACGTCAGTTGAATGCAACCGACGTAATGCTGATAAAACCAGCGACTTTCCAAACTCCACAATCAATATTAGATGCAAAAAAAAGAAAACGTGCAGACAAATCGACAAGTGTCAGTGTATGTCATGCCCTAGAGTCTAATGCACAATCTAAAATGCACGCAAATGCACTCACTCTAATGCAATTCATTTGGAAATGTATGCATCACATACTACATACTTTCCAAGGAGTTCGTAATCTTCAGATCACATGGTTCGATCCATCGCTATGCATCCCACTCTTGTACTCTTTTCCGTTCCTGACTGTCACACCCCACTTTCCGTTATACGGAAACACGGGCACGTAACTGAAGCCCAGTGAATGATATAAGTATACCAACTCATATCATCCATAAGCTGTACAATACCGGTAAGCACAACAATATAATAATAATAATCACATGAACAATAATAGCATGAATAACCAATATCTGAGATACAAGAACTTACAGAATATCCCGAGAATATGCAATAAAATAACAGTATGCCAAGTTTTTTTAGTATCATATCATCTGTACCTGTATAAATATTAACTCAAACAAAAGAGGAATGAAACCCGTTAGAGCAAGCTACGGGCCGCATGTAGTAGCAAGCAGTTAAACAGTAAAAGGATGATGTAACAGGAATAAGAAATTGGAACGATATCATAGTCAATAAATAACATGTGATAACATGATCAAGAAAGCAAGGGTCGGTAAATAATAGTCGATAATGCAACGATCGATAAACAGTAAACAATAATGCAATGATCGGTAATCAATATTCAATAATCAATGATCGATAAACAGTATTCAATAATCAATTATCGACAATATTCAATAATCAATGATCGATAAACAATTTTCAATAATCCATAATGCGAGTGTCGATGCTCAGTGTCAATCTTATATCTATCAGTCTTTTATTAATCTATCTAATGCACACAATCCTGCGTCCCATACCACAGGTTCGGGTGCATATAATCAAGTGAACGTTTCGACTATAGTGGTGAATCTTATAGGTTCATGTACTCAGCAACAGTAATCGGTAACGGTACAGTACACGATAGTTGGGATACTGAAGTCAGTAATCTGCAATCAATCGATAAAATAGTAATCAATATCAGGAATCAGTACGGGAAATACGGCCCCTCCTTCGAGTACAGTCTCCTATAATATCCACTACTAAGTCGTTCCCTTTTTACCCCAGCTTGTCATTATTTTATTACAATGAATCATGCATATGCAATTAATGGAATGGTGTCAAGAAACAGTATCAATGAGTTATCAATGACTGTAAAATGAACGGTATGCTGTGCAATTCATTAAATGCAAAGTTTAAACACATTTATATTTAAAAGTATGAAAATACAATTCTGGACAGCAATACATTGTTGTACAAAAACCAACTTTCCCGCCGCTACGGGAAAGTGAATCAGGTTCCGTCAGAAGTTCTAGAAACTAGACTCCTTGGCGGTTCCAACGCATATTCACACAATGCATTATAGTTACAGAAATTAGGTCGATCAATCAATTCTTTACGGATTTCGTGTACAGTCTCTGTAGAACCCCGTATTTTCAAATATTATTTTAATTATTTGAAAATGAATTTAAATGATTTTCTGAGAATTTAATTGATATTTTCTAAAAGATTTATCTTTTGTACACGTGCAAACGACTTTTGAGATGTTTGAAAAATTAAGTTTTCCTTATGAAAAACCATTATTTATTATTTGAGAATTATTTAGTATTTTTCCAGATTTTTCTGAAATTAATTGTGCCTATTTGCAATTTTTGAGAAAAGAAGGACTTATTTGCAAAATTGACTTTTTAAGGGCTAAAATGCAAAATTGGCATTCTGGACGTTTTAAACAGTATTGGTTAAGATTTAGAAGTATATTTTCTATTAAATCCTAATTTAAATAAATTTTAGATGAATTTCCAATAGTAGATATATATATATATATATGTATAATTGCATTTTGAAGGGATTATTTTGTAAATATATTCCTAAACCCTAATACTTGATCCCGGCCTATATAAGAGAGTTTGCAGCCGTCATTCGCTGCACAACTCATATCTTATTATATTCTCATTCTTTTGGTGATTGAGGAAGAAGCTTTTGGATCTAGCAAAGGAAGGCTTTTGTGGATTCTTCTTGATTCTAAAAGGGTTCAACTCTAGCCTCATGTGTTACAGGTAGCTGCTTAGAGTTGGGAGCTTGGATGCTTGGGGTAGCTTTGGATTTTATGAGTGTTATAATAGAGCCTTGGGTAATTTTGTAAGGAGAAAGGGTGGTAACAGTTAAATGTATTTTAAGGTGTTTTGTATTTCCGCTGCAATTGAAAAAGATTATTGTAAAAAGAATTTGGAATAAAATGATTTGAGTTTTGGTCTATGTATGTTGTTACATTGAAGTGGATCGCTGGGAAAGTGCCACGTATTTTCTAAAGTTTCGTATTTAGAAATTCGGGGCGCTACAGTCTCGGTTCTGAAAATTATAATATGCCAGTACAAAAACAGTGATAACTTACAATCTATGAATTGGACCGTAAGATGTTCTAGAAACTAGATACAGTATGCTACAATTTATATTTAATAAGTTTTAATTTATTTTATATGTAATGAGGTCAAATTGTCATTACAATCTGGAGTAGACAGCTGGACATAATTTAACACTTGTAATATATAATCGTTGTAATTCACAAAATTCATTCTTATAGTCTGATTTCAACAAGTATTCATATTCAGTAGATGTGATGAATTTCTATCGTTAACATGATGGAATTATTGAATTCTATGGTATTAAATTATGGATATAACCATGCAATCACATACAGCTACAATTCATTCAATCACTCTTTCTTTTACAATTTCATGTCACTAGTTTGTGTTCATGTAATATATGCATATGTATGTAAGTGGGTTGTCATAATTTTATATGACTTTTGATTTGCCATAAGTCGAATGAACGATGAACAATGTATAATTCGAATTTAAATGATATACGACGGCAACGAGTAAGATTGATAACATGTATGCAAAAAGAGTAACTACTTGAAGGGATAAAGAAGGTGCTTGCACAAGAAAAAAGGATTGTACAAGATGCTTGCCATGAACGATGACGATTTCATCGACGGAAGGAAGAGAACGGTGGTGGTAGCAACCAAGCGGCAATGACAACGTACACAACGGCACGAATCATGATAACCAAGCAAAAGTAATCACGGCAGTGAGAAGGGAAGCAACAGAGCGAGGCTTCGGGATGCAGCGAGACGGGCGGCACTACGATGAGGAAAGACAGAAACAAAAACAGCGGCACACTGCGAGGGACCCCAGGTTGACGACGAGGCTACATTGATGTGGATGTCGGCAATGGCAAGGAAAGAGGCAGCAGCGGTAGGGGTTGATGTCGATGGGGGATGGGGGAAGCTCGGTGAGTAGGGGGTAGTGCTGTCGGTGGATATAGAGGGTGGCGAGGTGCAGCGCAGTCGCGGCGGTGGTGCTGGGCGAAGCAACGAGGAGGATGGCGACTGGAGGGCGACGAGGTGGACTGCAGGGTGCGGAAGTGGAGTGGGCAAGGGGCGTCGGGGCTGCTGGCAATGGTGAGGCAGTGGGGGACATCGGTGAGGGGGCTTGGTGACGGTGCATGCGATGATGACAAGGAGATGGTGGTTGCGGGTTGGGCGTTCACGTGAGAGGGTGGCATTCGGGATGGAGTCGAGGGGCAATGGCGACGGCAGGTCGTCGAGGTGCTGAAGAAGGGCGGTGGCGAGGAGGCTACGAAGGCGACTGTGGGATCGGAAGGTTGAGGATCAGGTGGTGGCGAGGTGGAAGGGAAGCAGTTGGGGTGCTGATGGGTTCTTCGATAGAGGTCACGAGGTGCAAGTGGTGGTGGTTGGAGTGCGGGGCTGCAGTCGATGGGAAGGGGGTGCGGAGATGGAGTAGTAGCAATGGAGAGATGGTCCGGGCTTCAACGATACGGAGGTTGAAGATGATGATGAGATGAGAGCGGGGTCGAGCGGCGATCAGAGGATGGTGGAAGGGGGAGCGATGGGGGTGATGGTGAGTAGAGTTCGGCTGTGGTGGAACATGGCATCGACGACGAGGGCTCGATGGTGCTACAATCGGTGGAGAGCTGACGAAGTTCCGGAGTCGAAGTCGCAGCGGTGGGGTGCTGCGATTAGTCGACGGGGAGGAGGAGGTGGAGCAGGCAGTGACGACGAAGGCAGGGGCGATGGGTGGTCATGAAGGATGTCAAGGTAGAGGCAGGGTGATGATGGCAGAAGAGCATCGAGGAGGGAGGAAGGTGATGGTGGTTGCTCTGTTTCGGAATAGAGGAGGAAGAGAGAGAGAGAGAGAGAGATAGATAGAGAGAGAGAGAGAGAAAGGTAGAGAGGCAGTCGGGGAGAGAGAGTGTGTGGGGAAGAGAGATTATTTAATTAATAGAATAATGATATTATAATGGGGGTGATTTAATAGGTAATTGATTTAGGGTTAGTGTGGCAGGTTATGAATTTGTTTTAATAAATTATAATGGATTCAGTTATGGAGGTGAAGGGGTTTTGGCTGGTGGAGTTTGGGTTGGGTTGGGTCTATGGGTATGAGCTACATATAAAAATAAGACGAAGGATAAATTATTTGGATTGGGCTTCACAACAAGAAAAGATTGTAGAGTGACTATAACATAAGAAAAAAATTGCAATTCAAATAGATTGGGCTTACAATTATAGAATGGATTGGGCTTGATGAAATAATACTAATTATCAATGTATGCAATAAGGTTTAAAAGAACAAAGAGACTTACGGAAATGGGGGTTACACTGACATTCATCTAGTGACGATGAGGTTGCAGTTGGTCAGTCCAATTCCGCCACTGCAGTCAGTAGTGGTGTCCTTGTTTTCCACTATGCTCGGTTTCCACCCATTGCGCTGGACCTCACTCAAATGTTTCTACAAATATAAAGGTAGCCCGCAAGCTCACCAGAATGCCTCGAGTCTTACTCGCGATTTTGAGTCTTACTCTAGCTCCCTATCCGTGTTAAACAACATAGAACTTGACAGATTCTTATGATCAATTCCTAACATCCGACATGAGAATTATAGTACGCACTTTCCGTTCTTATCACTAGACCCCATAAATTAATAGACAAGACAATGTCGTCCATTCCCCTTACCAAGGAAGACGGTGCCGCACATGTCCCCTTGACATATGAATACAACCACTCGACTAGTGCATATCCTATCAGTCAATGACATACATTGGTTTTAGGATACTACTACTAGCCCTGGTTAAGCAACTACAGATCTTAATTGAACAGATATTATAGATTACCAGCCGATTACTTGTTAGTAAAACCCAGTCTTAACAAAAAACACAAGGCCCTAGGGAAACCAACATGGCCCCCAGACCAGACTCAAGAGTTGGCCCAACTCGGCCCAAACATGACCTAGTGACATTGGCAATTCGACCTCCGTCGATCGCCAACCACCCTCTTGCTTGGATCTCGACCCCGTCTCCATTCCGCGATCAATCCCTCCATGGGTAACGACCCGCCGGCGCACGAAGACCGTCTTCATCCATAGCACTCGAGGTAAGAAAGTTATAATCATTAAGGGTCAAATGAGTTGATAGTCTTAAGGTGATAACCATTACCCTAAACCATCAACAAGCTAATACACATAGCCAAGCACCTATCAACCAGTGGACATTCACAAGTCCGATTCAAACACGTTCAATTCGTGATTCACAAGCTAATTAACAACTATCTAACACTTAGAAAGCTAAAAAAAATTGAATAACAATCAAGTACACCAATGCAGAGATAAGGCAAGAGTTAATCTAATCTTAAAATGTAATAGATGTATACAAGCACAACTCTATCAAGATCCAACCCAACTCAAATGTCAGACAAACAACATTCTAAGTCTTATTCTAAAGCACTAGTAAGATGAAAACACACATTCAAGCAAAACGGTGAGCTTAACTATACAACATGCAACTGGTGCAGCTTGGGAAAATCATCATAAATAATATACACAATTAAATTTCAAGTTCTTGGATTCTTTAGAAAGATAATTGTGTCTACTATAACATCTCAGTTAAAAACTTTCTAAAAATACTTCATTTCAGTGAAGAAAATTGGTCATTTCTGATGAGCATGCAAAACTTCCACATCTGATGGAATTATCAACCAGTTGCACCGATAAACTCTTTTAAAATATCAAATAAACTAAAAAATATATAAAATTTTATAAGAATATGATAGACACATATGAGCAATATATATCCAAAATTTAGCTAAAAGCTCCAATTGTAGAGGAAGATATGATATTTTGAATTAGATGTAAACTACTACACAACAACAACACTGCTTCTCAATAACAACAGCAAGATGTATTTAGAAGAAATAACAATTCTTGTTTAAAAATTACGAAACTTGGTGGACATTTTCCAAAATGACTTAGAAAGCTGATGTAAAAATTTCAATCTTAAGTTCCTTTAAATCACAAAGTAATGAATTCTGGAACCCATACATGTATAACACGACAACAAAATAGAAGGGCTCCGTTCCAGAAATGAACATGATTTTTATTAAAATATCAATCATTGTCAAAAATTACGAAAATTTGTGGAGTTGTTACAAACACATAGAAGAACCCCAAATAAAAGTTTTAGCTCAAGAATCCAAGTATTCAGGAAGTTATGACAATTTGAATAGGATGCAATTTACAAAACAACAATTGCACTGCTTCTCAACCACAGCGGCAAGTTGCATTTTAAAGATATAACAATTATTATTTAAAAACTATGAAACTTGGTAGGAGTGTTCCATAATGACTTAGTATACTACCATAAAAAATTTCAAGTTCAAAATCCAAAAGGACACAAAGTTTTGATTTTTATAAGTCAGTTAAACTCACAGAGCAGAAATTTTATTCTTGAACCAGCAACAAGATTGAATTCTATTTAGATAGAAAACCATATCCAAAAATTACGAAATTTGGTAGAGTTATGATAGACATACATGAGAAGCTATAGTAAAAATTTCAGCTCTGAATTCATAATAACCATGGAGATATGTTTTTTGCAAGTCAAGCATGCTAAAATTCAACATAGCAGAAATTTTTTTTCCCAAACCTACAAAAAGATAGAATTTATTAAAATATCAAACCACATCCAAAATTCACGAAATTTGGTGGAGTTCATAGGCACACAGTAAAGATGCTATCAAAACAACTTCAAGCCTAAATTCCTTGTTTCTTGTAATTTGGTGGAGTTCATAGGTTTTCGATCATTGTTTCTTGTAACACACAAATGCTCGGTTTCATTTTGGCTATTTACTCGCTAATCAATCTTCTCTTATATTTCAACGTCACCCCTCTAACATTCCAAAATATGTATTTCACTAGAAAACAATTTGACCTTCTATCTACCTCTCTAACATCTCGCCTCAACCTCGGCTATAGACCTAGTATATTTGCCTCCCCTCTTATGATATTCACCCTTTCAAGTTGTTCAACACTGTAAGAATATATGGCTAGACTGAATAAACTTGCATGATAAATAAGATTTTTATTTGAAACAAAGCTTGTAATAGATTATTTATCGATGAGCTTACCTCCACTTGCCGACGTTGGTTCTTTTGATTTTGCCGCCGCTTTAATGAGGTCTTCTTCTTTAGGATCCTGAAATCCCCATTTATCCATTTGTCTCATACTCTTCTTCTTGTATCCTGCTAATTCTCTCACTTTTTGTTCCCATTTATGTGTTGGAATCTGATCCTCATCCTCCTCCTTGAATTCATTGTAAAGCCCTGATCATCTCATCTCCAATTACCGTATCATTCCTTCCCTCCTCCCTAATGTATTCCCCTGTCTCCACATCCATTCCCTCTACATGATACTCAGTAACAATTGGCCCAATTTCCTAATCCTCGTCCACCCCGACATCGAATGAGTCTCCTCTAGAATTATCCTTTGCTTTATTGTTGTCCTCCTTATTATTCTTCTCATCTTCTGATATAAGGCCTACTTGACATTAATTTGAAATATTCATCGAATTTAATACAGGCCCAAGGATTCCCTCTTCCTTAAAGCCCAACCCACCATGACGATTTGAATGTGCTACCTCTCTAACGACTTCTTTGATTTTTGCCTTAAACTATTCCTTTGACGTGGACAAGACATCCAATCGCAAATGACCCTCTTCGTTATGTACCTCGAGCCCACTACTGGCTTTACCCTACAAAATACCCTTCGAGGCACACAACGTTGTACTCTTGGTATGACGACTCCTTTCCCTGAATCTTGCCATGTCCTCCTCTCATCGTTGCCTTACAATCTTTCCCTCTGAGATTTCCTCGACATGACACGCGCCCCCCTGGTAGGACCCAGCATATGACTTCTTCTTTCTCCTACTATCTTTTGTGGAGCTAATCTGTCGATTCAGCCTCCCATGTGTGCCATTCAACGGTTTTCGCTCAATCTGCCTCTTCTCATTTAATGAGCGTCTAAGATTAATTTCCCCATATCTAACGGTCCTCCAATTTCTTCATTCTCCGACATCATTGGTTCCTGACTAGAACTATCACATTTACTCGATACCCGAACTCGACATTGGATCGGAACCAACCTAATCTATACGGGTCCGAGTCTGGATCCTAAAATAAGACCCGATGCACTTTCGGGTTCAGGTCTGGGTCAGCTCAAAATAGAACCGACTCGAACCCAGACCCGTTAAAAAATACCCCAAAAACATGGAATTTGAATAATAAGGTTATAGAGATATACATGTAAATAGTAATTGTTGAAGATAAATGTGTAAATATAATATTTATTCATGTGCTTAAGTGTAAAAATTGTTGGAACCGCAGGGTATTATGTGCAAAAATACTTATCTGCAAATATTTATTTCCCGCTGCCGGACCCGATGGGTAGATTTTTTTAACTAGGACCCAGACCCGGACCCGGTTCTCACAAGTCTGGGTTCGGGTCCAATTTTTAGACTCGTGAGGTACCGAGTTCGGGTAGTGGAGGACCGGACCCGATAGGCCCGATACTAGCTCTATTCCTGACCTAGTTTGCATCTTTCTGGCACCGTCTAATTCTTGAAGAATACACTTTTTTGCTTTCTATAGTCACCGTAACTTCGAACACCTCCTCTTCAAACACAACCTGAATCATGGATGGAATTGTATCTAGATTTTCGACTCTCACGCTAACCCAAGCATATTCCCTACGAGCTTAAACCATGGTGTTACTATCGATATCTATAACGAATCCAAAACCTCTTACAAGATTCTAAAATCCTGTTCGAACCCAACACATGAATAGAAAGTTGAAACATCTTAACCAAACCAATGGAAGGTTGTCAACTTTGAGTGCTCCAAACTTGCGGGACCATCTCACAAAGGTTATCAAACAATCATCCCCTTCTATGCCTTTTAGATCCACTACCTCTTTCACCCTTTCTTCATTGTTGCAATGAACAAAATAATCATCTTTTGTTATTCGTTGAACCTTCCAATGTCAGTCGGGTTTTGGTGTGGTGTTAAATTCCAAAAGCTTCTCAATCTCTTCCTCTGTCAGATTTCCATTATGCGCCTTGATCATGGCACACATGTTGAAGCGGTGTTCGAATTCGGCCATGATTGGGGTAAGAGTGATCACTACTTTTGCTATTTTCCTTTTGCCGGCGACGCTTTCTTGAGTTTTTCTTTGCACTGATATCATCGGGTTCTCATGCTCAATAGGTGGCTTTGGTTTGGCTTGGTATACCTTCGTCGAATTAAGTTTCAGACACTTCTTATAGATATGCCCAAATTGTTTGCAAGCATAACAAAACAATTCGTTTGTACATTCGTGAATGGTGTGCCCTCTTTGTGCACATTTGTGGCACTATTGCCCTCTCTCCGACTTCTCTGTGTCCGAAATGCTGTGAGATGGTTTCTTATCCACCCTCCTACTTTTCTTCGGGCGCACGAGTATTAATTCCCTATCTTCATCCTCTTTCTTAATAGTCTTCTCCATCTCCGGCAACTCTCTGCTCCGATTAGTTGAAACTCTTTTGAAGGTATCCCTCCCATCCCGAGTAGCATCTAAATATGTTTTCTGGGCATCTCCCCTTGCCAACGGTCGTTCATCTCTGATTCTGGTGAACCTCTATTCTTACTCTCCCTCTCCCACCTCCCATCCTGATTTATGCTGCTCTCTCTCTATCGTCCTCTATGGACCATTCAAGGTTCTCTAGAACCATCCCCACCACGCCTTCTAGTTGGTTCCATGGAGTCGAAGCCCTTTCCACTCTTCTTAAGAGGTATCCTTTCCATCTCCACATCCCTACCTCTCCTGGACATCCCTAGGCGGTTGTTGTTGCTTAAGCGGTCGGAGTTGTATGTGTTCCTTCCTAATTGCTGGTGCTAGTGGTCTCTCATGTTTTTTTGCTACTCAGGATATAAGTTGTCTGTAAAGTGAAGAAGGTGTATTATAATGGAAGAGTTAGAATCGCCAGTTTGTAAATCTACCAACTCACTTGCATTGCCCATGCATAACAAATATAAAATATGTCTTAAATTAGAGACTAGTTTATGTTAAAATTTGTACTCTAAAAAATATATATTTATTAAGACGTGCATTGCACGTGTAAATTACTAGCAATTTAGAAACTGATTGTAAAACCCAAAATTCACCTAGCGTAATAATAGTGAAGGGCTTGCAAAATTTTGGGAGTGGTTAGACAAAGTTCTTGTGACTGTGAATTGGTTGGAGATGTGTATGTTGGTGCAGCTGTGTCATTTGATGCGAACTTCATCTGATCATTGCCCATTCCTACTGTCTACCAAGGTAACTAATTTCGGAGGCTCTAAACCATTCTGTTTTGAGCACTTTTGGACACAAATTCTAAGTTAGGTTCATGTAGTCCATGAGGCATGGGAAGTGCAGGCTTGGGGTGAACCGCAAAGACCACAAAGGAGGCTATGGAGATTCTCACGGATATGTATGAGAAACCGTCGGCATCTAATCAAATTCTTCATCTGAAGAAATTGATTAATATGAAGTTGAGGAAATAGGGTTCAGTAGCAGAGCATGTAAATAATTACTGTATGGTTTACAACCAGATGGAAGCTGCAGGTTTGAAGTTTTCAGAGAGGGGGCAGTCATTGTTACTTCTATCTACTTTACCCGGTAGTTATGCTACGGTAGAACAGACTATTATTGTAACATCCCGCAAAATAGCATATAACTATTTTGCATTATAATCTGTGTACAGTTTAGATTTGCACGCGATTATGTATTTTTCTAGTAATAATTGATTTATATATGAATGTGGATATTTGCGTTCATGGTGGTGCACGAGAACGAGAGAATTGATACTAGTACGTATACTAGTATAAACGTACAGTACAAATGCAATTGTCAAGTTGTATAATACTATACTATGTAATATTTTCTCTCTTTTGCATACACTTACATCTAGCCATTCATCACAATCTCCTCATGATCAATGGTTAGGAATAAGCCATGCAAATATCTCCAAAACCATGAGCTAGAGCACTTGTTTTGGAGAATACCACCATGCCACCTCACCCCCCTACACCCTTATGGCCGAACAACCTATCATGCATGCATCTGGACCTTACAGAAAAATATTGAAATTATTTGGAAGACATTTGATGCATGTACAAAATTGATTAAGTAAGAGTACTCATGACAGTGACTAAAGAACAGTAGAACTTTTGTACATGATTGTAATAAGTAGAACTTATTGAATACTTAGAATCTGGATGTGATCTTTTGTGCATGCTATACATGATGATGTCTAGTTTATGAAAAGGCAAGTTTTATGACCATTGGTTTTGCATGTGATTTATTGTGACATTTTAAGCATGTACTGTGTAGAACTTAGTTAGAATTGATACCCTGAGAAGATTGTAGCTTTATGGCCTTGTAAGAGCAGAATTTGAGGAAATGTACAATTAGGATGTTGTAGTAGACATCCTGAGCATTCCAAAAGGCCTTATGCCAAGAAATTCCTGTAAGTAGAGTAAAAGATATAATTTTTCCAAGTTGGAATAGAAACAAGATTTGAGTTACATGCTCTGTTTGAGTAGTACACTACATGTGGTTCTGTACACCTGAAGAAGATGAATGGTTTAGGGTAATCAAATGAAATAATTTGGATTGGTGATCAACTATAAAGTTATAGATGACATGTAAGTCTTTCCTTAGAATCTAGATTTTTATTATTCCGATGAGCGAGTAGGTGTTTGTGCTAACGGTAAGGTGCAGCCAGTGTACAGAAAGTATACAGGCTGAGGTTTGTGAGGCTATTTTGAGCAACTAGATGATTGAATCTGAGGTGATGATCAACTAGAGAGTTGTAGCCTAGGTTCTTAGCTTTTTAGTGGGTTAGAACACCCAAATCTGAGTTGTATTGTGGGAGTTAAAACCTTTCTACGTTTTAGGCAGAAACACCATAGTTGGATTAGTCGTGATTTCTGAGTAAGTGTTGGAAGTACTTTTCCCCTCTTGTGGACAAAACTTAATAAACTTGTTGTTGGGGGTGATTGGTGTTTATTACTGGTCTTGATGGGTTTGACTCCTGTTAACGATGTTGTGACTCGATTTAGTCAGTAGGGTAGGGTGATACCCTACGATTATCGACCCTAAGATTAAAACTTCCGCCGAGGCGTTGGACGTCCGATTGGTGCCGTCGAATTCATGCTAGGAAGGCGAACACTGGCCGTGCTAAAGGAAGAAATCCAAGCTAGGGGAAGTGGCGAGCAGGACTTGTGTCGCCAGGGCCATGGGTCGGATAGGCAGTGTTTTGGAAGCAACTTTATCTCCTGAAGGGATTAGAGTGAGTCTTGGATTAGAGTGATGTTTTAGATTTATGTAAATTGCATTAGTACTAACAGACCATAGTCGGGTTTTGTACTTTTCCTGTCGTAAGGATACAGATAGTATTATCAGGTTTTGAGATCACGAGTCTCGTACCACGATCTGCTAATTCCCAAGGAGCCGAGGTAAGGAACGGGGACAGAAACTCCTGTCCGATAGGGGGATTTGACCCTCGAGGCCGTCGTGTTCCTATGCACGTGGGTTTTGTTTTTATATATGAATTATTTTGACGTCATGGGTACATGGTTTTGTACCAGAAGATTTGTCACGACTTTTTGAGTGAGGTCCGTATGCAAGTACTAAGTGGCAAACACGATCACCACTATAGGGACTGCAGTAACGGGCGGACCGATTAACTGCAACCTCCTCAGACACGGTAAATCTATTGGGAACAAGATGAGTACAAGAGTAGAATGCATGGTGAGGAATTGAACCCTACATTTAGGAGAAGCGAACTCTTTGGAAGGTATGTAGTATGGGATGCATACGTTTCCATTGAAGTTGATTTTGGGGAAGTATGTAGTATGTGATGCATATATTCCCAAATGAATTGCATTAGAGTCGGTGCATCGTTTGTATTCTTTGTTTGTGCATTAGATTAGGTCATGTCATGCCTTGATCTGGAACATATGTAGTATGGGATGCATGCGTATCCAGAGTTCCAAAGTCTTGCTTGCATTAGAATAAGGCATGTGACTGATTTATTTAATTATTAGATCATGGCATACACGAACACTGGGAAATTAGGATGCACATTTCTTTTCCCATTCAAGATAGTTTGTGGTTGCCAGTTTGGATATCGCTGTTTCTTATCAACATTGCATCAGTAGAATTACTGACGTTCCCCACCTTTTAGGTATCGGTCCTACCTTTTGAGCAGGTGCAGAAATATCAGGGTCGCGCGGCGGAAGACTCAAGCCGAGGGGCAAGTCCCAGGGAAGCAGATTGACCACTCAGTGGAGTTTCGGCGGTGATCAGTCGACTGCCATTCCGGAGGACAGCTGATAGCTTTACAAGAGCAGTTGGTAAATATTTTGTAATAAGATGTAATGAGTTAATGTAATTTGTATTCTTATTCAAGAACAAGATATTGGTTGTAATCGATGATGTAATGACCTTATTTGGCAATATGAAGTTTTTATATTTTCGTATTATTACTGTGTTGAAATGCATTCGAAGGCAAAAATTCTGGAAGCGTCACGGATGTCCGGTAACGGAGATCTGAGGCGTTACAAATACATGCACTATGACAGATTCGACGACTCTACAGGATGTGGTGAGTAGCATTCTGAACGATGAGATAAGAAGGATGATAAATGAGGGATATCCATCATCATCTTCTAGAGATTCCACAATATGCGTTGAGAAGAGCCGTGTGAGATCTAAGAGCAGTCGAAGAAGAATGGATCATAGTAAATCATCTGAGAGTGGGTCTGATGACAGCGATGGGGGACATTGGCCTGAGTGTTGGTATTGTCATAAGAAAGGTCACATGATGCACAGTTGCAAGGCTTATATGAAGAAGAAGCAGGAGAAACCGAAGAGAGATACCCCAAAGAAAGCTCAAGTGGGGCTTGTTGAGGATCTATGCTTATCAGCTTGGGAGGAGTTGGACACTCAAGATTGGTGTATTGATTCGGGAGCTTCTTTTCATTACACTCCAAAGAGAGGTGTTTGATGACTACAAGGAGGGCTCTTTTGGAGATGTGATCGTGGGGAACAGTCACCGGTGTCCTGTACGTGGGGTTGGTACTGTTCGCGTGAAAGACAACGATTATCAGTATGTTGTCTTGCGGGAGACAAGGCATGTTCCAGACTTGAAGGAAAATCTTATCTCGATTGGAAGGATAGACAAAGAGGGGTTGTCTACTACAGTTGGTAGTGGGGAGTGGTGTATAGCTGCATGTTCAAGGGTGATTGCAAAAGGGAAGCGTGGGGGAACACTGTATTTGCTTAGAGACGTGAGGGGCATTTCTCTTGTAGTTGACTCTCAGCCGAAATCGATTGTAGGTTGTGTGGGGTGCCACCAAGTTCTTTCAGTTGAGGAAGGGAGGTTACTAATTTAGTGGGAGCTGCTGGCCATGGAAGTGATACTAGAGGACAAGACGTTGCTGCGGTGATGGTATTTTGCGATGTGGGAGACGAAGCTTCAAGTCGCTCTTGTGAGGCATAGAGCACTGGTATCAATATGCGGGGTGATGTCGATGAGGGTAACCGAAATGGGACTGTAGGCGCTGAACAGTCTACGGATTCTGTGGAGATGTAGTCCACAAAGACTTTTAATGTAGAGGGTGCATTGAGAGGTTTCGAACCATGTCCGGTATTGATGGAGATTCTACGAGTTGGGGAGTCTTGTAACACAGAATCCGACACGAGAAGTTGTTTCTCCGGTATTCGTGTTCTAAGCTATTGGTGGAGCACATCCTTCATGAGGCGATGGGGGGTGGTTGGTGCACTCCACATAGTGGAGTGGTAGAGTGCTCTTCATGAGAGTGATGAGTACTTGGGTCTTCCATGAAAGTGGGAGATTGGCAGAGATAATGCGAGGTAAAGATTGCAATAACTTTGAAGCATTGTGTATTTGGTCCAAGTGGAAGATTGTTAGGGTTTTGGCCTCAAATACACGTAGGCACGGAGTATTTGAAGTTGGATAAGAAGAGGAGGAGACAAAGAAGCAAGAGAAGACAAACAACGAGCAGAAGAATGCAGTCTGGAGACGGTCGGCCGACCGGGGGTGCAGTCGACTGACCTAATCTGCTGAGAGTTCTTCGAGTGTACAGGTCCAACAGAGGAGGGGACGGTCGACCGTGTATTCGACCGGTCAAGTGTCAGGTCTGGACTTACTCAATGCGGTCGACCGACTTCGACGCTGTGCATTTTTTGGCTTATGAGTTTAAGGCCCAATTGCTGGATTTGTGTTTATCTTTTATGGTTTAATTGGGGGCTATATATATGGCCGTAGACTCTAGGGTTAGAATCAATTTTATGTGATCAAGAGGTAAGCCGTTATCATTGTTCAACTTCAAGAGGGGATTGTGCAGAGTGTTTCAAAGGTGAGAAAGAGAGAGATTAAGAGCTGTAATCTCTTTTGTAATCTTTGTATTTCTTGGGGAATAAGAATTATTGGTTATCCCTGCATATTGATTGTGTTCATGTGAGATCATGCATATATTGTGGTGGCTTGTTCTTGGTTCATCTAAGTCTTGAGAGTTTCTATTGCTTATAGTATATTTCTGCTATTAGCACTACAAGTTGTTGTAGATTATTCAACAAGGGGTTACAAAGAACGAGAGAAGTAAACATTAAAATTAAGAGCAAATACTATAATAGTAATGAGATCAGGGGCGGATGAAGTAAGAGGTTAGGGGGGATAGTTGGTGCCCAAAAATTTTGTAAAACTTCCTTATATAGACCGTAATTTTTATTTGGTCCCCCAATTAAAAAAAAATTGGGACCCAAGTCCAATCCACCTCTTATTAAATACTCAAAATAGTGGTATAGATTTTGGGCTAAAAATTAATGGTGATACTTATTATTTGATCTGTATGATCCTTGGATAAAATTTTGAATAAGAAGTTATTATATCCACAAGTTACAAGTATCATTATTCATTTGGGTTGTATCTCTTAGCCTCTAGTATTATAATAGTACAAATAGTGTAGTATGATTATTGATTAGCATTACTTTTACCAAATTTAGAGTACAACTGTACAAATGCCAAAATATACATGATACTAAGAATATGAATTCGAATATTTAATTTGATTATAATTTTATTTTGATCTAATAACTTTAATTTTTCAAAACAAAAATAAAGTACGAAATTTTCGACAACAATCACGTTGATGTCAGAAAAAAAAATAGAACCCAATTTTAATTTGTCTAGCTCCGCCACCGAATGAGATCGAAGATGATTGGGTAAAGTGGGATCAGGGGCGGAGCTATGTGGGGGCCCGGGGTGGCCCGGGCCCCCCCCAAAATTTTGAAAAACCCCTTAAATTTTTTGAATTTTTTTTAAAGACCCCTTAAATCTATTAAATTTTATTATTTGGCCCCCCTAAAAATTATGAAAAATACCTATATATTTATATATAGTTATAGAATTTTTTCTTGGCCCCCCTAAAAATTTTGTTCTGGTTTCGCCCCTGAGTGGGATACCTGTCATTTCTAGTGTGACGAGTGAAATGCTCACTAGTGCTTGGATCCATTGCAGCTTTGCATGTGCACCCCAACTTGGGCTAAAGCTACATATTCGAAGGGGTTGGGTACCACCCAGGATACCTAGGAAACAATCCAGTAAGTAATGTCGGTGTAAAAAATTGCTAAGAAATCATATACCCATATATGGTATATGATATTAGGATCGTGAAAAGGAGTACGTTTTATTCATAGAAATTAGGATCGTGATAAAGAACAATTTTATATTGCTGTTGAATTACAACTACTAGTAATTTGCATGTGTGATGCACATTCTAATTTTTTTTTTTTTTTAATATATCTATATAATAAAACACAAAGAAAGCTATCAAGTGGCTCTCTTTTAATCACCTCAAAATCAAAAGCCAAATCTAACCACACAAAACACATTTTTCCCCCAAAACTCAAATTCAAATCCCCCTCAAAACAACTCATTTATTTATTTAATTATTTCTCTCTCTCTCTCTCTTTATATATATATATATATATATATATATATATATATATATATATATATATATATATATATACACACTAGGTTTGTCCGTTGACACGTGCTTACGGCACGTCTTCGGAACGATACACCTTGTTTGATCATATAAAATAGTTTTGGAGGTTCAGCAAATTAATTGAAGTAGCAAACATATTATATGAGAAACTTTTGGGGTCCAGAAAAAAACATGTTATATGTTTTTTTTTTTTTTTTTGAATTATTTTAAAGGTTTTTAAATTTTAAATTTTTTTATTTTTTTAATTTTATTTTAAAAAAATTTTTAAAATTTTTATTTTCTTAGTTTTTTGAATAGAAGAGGGAGGGAAAGAGAGAGAAAAAAAATTAAATAAATATAGGAGTTTTTTTGGGTGGGGGATTTGAATTTGAGTTTTGGGGGGAAAAATATGTTTTGTGAGGTTAGATTTGGACCTTTGATTTTTTGGGGGATTGAAGGAGAGCCACTTAATAGCTTTCTTTGTGTTTTATTATATAGATATACACATGGACTTTTATACCTCAATTTATAATTATTTTTCACCATATACTAATGAAAACATGGACTTTTATTACAACTAATTATTGTCATACTATTCAAACTTTAGCTATATAATTGTTGAATTACTGTTTACAAGAGTTTTCATATGTTGTATCGTTCTGAAGACGTGTCGTAGGCACGTGGCCACGGAAAAATCTAGTTAAATAATAAGACGTAATCTGCTCTCGAACTTGAGCTTTCCTTTACTCATTACATGCTCACAAATTATTCATTGTGGCACAAACTTATATTTTATATGAATCACTTTTGTAAATAATTATGTCGTAAATAAATTTAAACTTTGAAGGTATTATGGTAACTAACTAACAACAATTGAGTAAATGAATGGTTGAATGAATGTCTACAAATTACAGATTGTGTATAACTGATAACCCCAACTCTCTCATTATAATATTAGATTATATTAGATTATGCGTCGGCTAAACAGCTGTAGTGCAATATTATTAAGACTTTTTTCTGGTTCATTTTTGTTCGAAGAGAAGTTACAATTATAGTAAGATTCTACTTAATCTGTGGGTTAAGTTGTGGTTTGGTATATGCTTGACTCTTAATGACCTCATTCTGTGGGTTAAGTAGTGATTTGGTACATGCTCGATTGTTAGCTCATTCTCTTAGGCAATGAAATTCTAGAAGAGAGAATATTTTCTTGTCAACTTTGGTTTGGAAGAATAAAATTAAACCTTTATTCTTGTATTATTAGACAAAATTTCAAATTAGAATGCTGAGATATTTTAATATACTTTTGAAATGGTCCCCCAAAAGAATCATGGAGATGAATAAACTAGATGTAACTTTTTGCAGTATTTTCCTTTTGACTAATATAATCATATATATTCTGTTTACATTTGGGAAAACCCAGAGAATTGTTATTTAAATATATCACTACCTTTTTCTATATCTTAAAAAATTTCAATGTGAATTAAAGATTGAAATTTTTTGTTTCCCCTCCTAAACAGCTGAGCAACTGAATAAGACATGTTGATGATGAAAAATCACAAATCACAAGAACATGATGTTTTATTTTATTTTGTTTTGTTTTGTTTTGCCTTGTTTTATTTTATTTTCAATTTTGCCTTTGAAACTTCTTTCTTCAATACAAATCTTAATCTAAATTCTAGATGAAAATAACCAATCAACTTTAAAACTGTAAAACTTAACCTAATATCAGTATTTGATACTGATAAAGTAAACAAAGAGATAGATAAAAGGTTATTGGATTGATTATAACTGAGTAAAATGTCTCCTATATATATATGAGGGAACTAAATACTAAATTGATGCACAACCCGATATGGGACTAAAGATATATTACAATATCTAACACCTCCTCTCAAACTCACGGTGGGTCGAACAGTGTGATTTTGCAACCAAATAACAAAATCTCTAAACAGTCTATGATTTGGTTAAGAAGTCTATTGTCTGCTATAAAGATATAATTCATTGATTCCTCTTAAAAATTTTCATTGATTATAATGAAAAGAAATGGTCCCCGCTTCAAAACACTCACGGATATAGTGACAATCTATCTTTATGTGCTTCATTTGCTCATGAAAGACCGGGTTGCTTGCAATGTGCAATGCACTCCGGTTATCACAATGAAGAGCAGTAGCTCCTGTAAGAGTGATACTCATATATGATAACAACCAACGAACATAAAAAATCTCTCTAGTAGTAGCTGACATTGCTCTGTACTCAACTTCGGTAGAAGAACATGCAACAACTGTATGTTTCTTACTTCACCATGAGACCAGTAAATCACCAAGAAATAGACAGAAACTTGAGGTAGACCGTCTGGTAGTAGGATCGCTCGCCCAGCCTGAATCAAAAATGCACTGAGCTCCAGTTTGGATATATAAGACATGAATAATGAGCGAGTGATAGTGCTCCGAAGATATCTGAGGATTCGAAGAAGAACACCATAGTGAACTAATGTAGGAGTGGAAACAAACTGACTGCATAAGCAATATTGGGTCTAGTTATGCATAAATAGAAAAGCTGTCCAACAATCTGCCTATATCTAGTGGGATCGGGAAGGAACTTATCATTTGTGAGACGAAGTCTCATATGAAGCTCTAAGGGAGTATCGGTTGATCGACTGTCAGAGAGACATGCAGCGGAGATAATATCTGATGCGTATTTCTGTTAAGAAATAAGTATCCCTCGAGATCCATGGCAATCTCTAGGCCAAGAAAGTAGCGTAATCTGTCAAGATCTTTCATATGGAACTATTGGCGAAGATATTTCTGGGTGGATGCAATGCTTATGGAATCATCCCAGTAATAATCATGTCATTAACATATAATAATAGAAGAACCATCCCTTGCGGTGATGATCGCATAAACATAGAGTGGTCCTGTGAACTCTAACTGAAACTAGCCTAGGTGATGACTGCAAACAAGCCGAATCAAGCCGAGTATCTTGAGGCTTGAGCTCGGCTTGTTAGCAATTGAGCTCAGCTCGAGCTGAGCTTTGACCGAGTTTGAGCCGAGTAGCTCGCGAGGTTAGCCTAATAATTACAGTATGCCCAAGCTCGAGCTCGAGCTCGGCTCGTGAAACCATCGAGCCCAATTTTCAAACTCGAGCTCATCTCGAGCTGAGATTTGACCGAGATTTGATTAAGCTCGAGGCGAGTAGCTGCGAGTAGCTTGGTTCGTTTGCAGCCCTAGTGATGACAGTGCGAAAACACTCAAACCAGACCTGAGGGGCTTGTTTCAGACCATATATAGCTCAACGCAAATGGAAAACATGACGAAGAGGAGTGGGAAGGCCAGGAGGATGACGCATGTAAATAACCTCAAATAAGATACCATGAAGAAAGATGTTCTTCACGTCCATTTGGTATAACGGTCACTGACGAATGATGACAACGGCGAGGAGAGTGTGAATTGTAGTTATCTGTGCAACCAGTGCAAAAGTCTCATTATAATCAATATCATGCTCCTGAGTTAATCCTCAGGCAACTAGATGAACCTTGTGCCGCTCAATGCAGCCATCAGGTCGATATTTGATCTTGAAGATCCACTTACAGCTAACAGGGTGGATACCCACAGGCAGTAGAACAACATCCCAAGTGTCAGTCTAATCAAATGGAATGAATTTCTCGGCAATAGCTTTCTACCACTCGGGATATTGAATAGTTTTCTGATAGATTTTGGGCTCACATATGGAGTGTATTGCAGTGAGATACACATAAACTGTGGTGAGTATGAGGCTAAGGTGGCAAAACCAAACTGGTCAGAAGGACCAGTGGCATCAGGTGTGTAACGTGCCAGTGGGATGCCCGACGTCGAATGTGTAGACTGATGAACCGGTGGCAGACAGACAGTGTGTGGGGGTGAGATAGGTGGTGTGTGCGCATGTAGCTGTGGGAATGCAGGTGGTGTCTCTGTAGGAGGAATAATAGGTGGAACGTCAGTATGAGATGGGAAAGGAGCCAAAGGAGTGGGTCCAAATGGAATACGTGAAGGTATGGCCATGGAGATAGACCCAACAACTAGGGATTCGAGAAAACTAGCATCCTCAGGAGAGGTCAAGTAGTAGGGAGTGTCTTCCACAAAGGAGACACGTCGGAAAATATGAATACGACCTACCACAAGATCAAAACAATGATATCATTTATGCTCAGGACTGAAACCTAGGTGAACGCACTTGGCAGCTCGGGCAGTGAGCTTCGTGCACTCAGTGGGAGGGAGAAGGACAGAACATGTGCTCCCAAAAGTATGGAGCATACCGTAGTCCAGTGGTGAGTGACGAAGAGCCTCATAAGGAGATGTGCCAGATAGGGCTAACGAATGAGTGATGTTAATGAGACAGACAGACGTCATGATAGCTTCAAGCCAGAAAGAACGAGGAACAGAAGAGGAGAGTAGAAGAGCGTGACCCGTCTCAAGAATGTGACAATACTTGCCTTCAGCTACACCACTTTTCTCATGCGTGTGAGGACATGATTGCTGAAAGAGTTTACCATAAGATTGAAGGATCGATCTCATAGCAGCAGAAGTGTACTCACGAGCACCGTCTGAGTGAAAGATTTTGATACGCACACCAAACTGAGTGTGAACCATATTCGTAAAGAACAGGTAAATATCAAGTATCTCATAGCATTGGTGCATAAGAAACACCCATGTGTATCAAATAAAGTCATCGATGAAACTAACATAATGGAGATAACCGTTATGAGAATGTGTAGGAGATGGTTCTCATATGTTAGAGTGAATAAATTGAAAAGGATGGGTGGTTTGAGAAGTGTTTTTGTTATTAAAAGGAAGTGTTATGTGTTTGACCAAATGATAACCATGATAAGAAAACAAATGAGTAAAAGAAAAGAGGACCAAGGGCACCACTACGGCCTAAAGTCTTGAGTCAAGACTCACTAATATGTCCTAAACGTCTGTGCCACAAATCAGCATCAGAGAGCACAACACCAGCAAAATGAGTATGAGATTTATGCTCATGAAGACAATATAGATGATATAGACGACCATGTCGACTAGCACGCCCAAACTCCTGACTAGTGTGAGAATCGGTAATAGAATAGCATAAAGAATCAAATGTAACGATAAGTAGCATTGGTATAAATACCCGAAACCCGGATCCGATCCGGACCTGGCATTGGACCGGAACCGACCCAGCCTATCCGGGTCTGGGTCCGGATCCTAAAATGGGACCCGTTGTACTTTTAGGTTTGGGTCTGGGTCCACTCAAAAGAGACCCGACCTGGATCCGTTAAAAAAAAATCCAAAAAATCAACATAAAAATAAATATTCTATCCTCATCCCTCCCATCTTTCCTCCTCAATTCTAAATCTTCCTCTTTCAAACTCAAAACTCATGCCTTTTTCTTCTCTCCTCTATTCTAAATTCTCCACTCGCCGCCTCCGCTCGCCGCTCGCCGCTCACACCCCCGCTCCTACCCGAACGGGTAGGAATATTATAATAGGACCCGGAACCGGACCCGGTCCTCACGGGTCCGGGTCCGGGTAGTGAAGGACCGACCCGACCCGACCCGATACCAATGCTAACGACAAGTACCACTATCATACAGCGCACTAGTAGAAATAAGGTTTATGGATAAATGAGGGGCATAAAAAAATAAGGCAATATGAAAGTGGGAGAGCGAATAGACTTTGGGAGTGTAGTGAGAAGTTGTGAGGCATTGGCAGTGTGTAGGGATGAAGAGTGAGATAGAAGACAGTGCTGGTGGTAAGCAGTGTATAATTACTAGTAAGATGATGTGATGCACCAGAATCTAAAATCCAAGAAGAATTCATACCGGAAGTAATAGAGAATGCAGGGGCAGAGAGGCCAATAGTGATAGGCTGACCCAAGAGCTTGAGTTCCAGCTGAGCGAGAAGATGCTGGAGATTAGTCCAATAAGCAAGATTCGGCAAGGCTGGAGTAACAGTTATGGCTGAAGATATAAGGGAATAAGTGTTGTGAGGAGGAATGAGACTAGTGTCACTGTGGCAGAAATCGAAATGAGGTCAGAATTGCTGTTGGTGTCGATATCGGGATAGGGATCTAGATGGTGCTACCGGTTGTGGAAGAAAGGATGGGACAGTGTTAAGGATGATGCTGGGAGTAGGATGGAGGAGGCCGGAATCAGGAAGATGACGGCGCTGCATTTGTCTAAATCTGGATGGAGATCAGGATGTGAAGGGGAGTGAAGAGAATGATGTAACAACGAAGAAGTCGGTGGAGAATGAAAGAGACTGGTGAGACTGAGGTTCCATTGGCGAAGGAGTACCTGCATTTTATTTTTAGGAATGACGACAAACTGCGGCGGAAGCGGCAGTGACGATTGGAGGCGACAACAACAGACCGACACGAAGAGGTAGGGTTAAGGTGAGGGTAGGGTTAGGGTTTAAAGTTGTGTTAGGTTAGGATTTTTGGGTTAGGGTTTTGAATGTGGATGTGGATTCGGGTTCCAGTTTTTTGACAGAAAATGGGTTTGGATTTTTGGGGTTCTGTTTGATTTCGGTTTGGGTGTGGAATAGAAAAGTAGAGTTAGGGGTTAGGGTTTTGGGAGAGGGTTATGGGTGTGGCGACGGAAAAGGAGGTCCGGTGAGGGTGAGGAGATTTGGATACTCGACGGGGATAAAGAGCAGAAGTCGACAGGGATGAGATGGGTTTCAGGTGTTGGGGGTCGTCGGTGGTTTGGAAGAGATGGGTTTAGGAATTGGTCGACGAGGGTAAGGTTCAGAAGCTTACGTCGGAGTTTTGGTGGGTGATGGGTTTCGGGAGTTTGAAGATCTGTTGATGTTGAAGTTGGGTTTCAAAATTTGGGTGTAATCGAGGATGGTTAGCCGAAGTTTCGGGATGTTGGGTGTAGTCGACAACCAACGATGTTGATGTTGAAGTTAGGTGTTTCGGTTTGTTACAATTGATGAATATGCCGACTTGCGAGGTAGTTGATGTTGGAGTTGTTACTGTTGTTATTGGGATCTATTGTCGGAGTTGTTGTTGTTGAAATTGTTTGGTTCTTGCTGTTATTGAGAATAAGAGAGTTTGTGTAATTAGGGTTAGAGATTAGTGAGGAAAAAAAGAAATTTAGGGTTAGTACTCTGATACTATGATAAAGTAAACAGAGAGATAGAGAAAAGATTATTGGATTGATTATAACTGAGTACAATATCTCTTATATATAAGAGGGAACCAAATATTAAACTGATGCATAACCCGATATGAGACTAAATATATATTACAATATCTAACAAATACAAATTTTCTTGAAAACGTACAATTTGATTCCGTACACACCCATCTCTAATCCGATATTCAAACTGTTAGAATTAGGAATAGGAAAATATTCTTTTATTGATTGATTAAACTGAGTACAATATGTCTCCTCTATATAGGGGAGAAGAGAATACTAAACCAATACATTATTCAATGTGGGACTAAACTAATCTATCATCTAACACCCTCTCTCAAACTCAAGTTGGTTCAAGCAACAAGAGTTTGGAATACTAACGATATTGATGTGAAAGGAACGACAAACTGTGATGCAGAAACGACGCTTGATAGCATGTGACGGAACTAAGAAGTAGATTGATGGGATCTCACCTCTGACTTGAGACATAGTCGATGTTGGGATCTCACCCCTAACTTGAGACATAGTCGATAATGGGATATTATCCCTAAAATGAGAACTGGATGCTGATAATACCCCCTCTCAAACTTACGATCGATCAACCGAAGTAAGTTGACGATCTGGATGTAGAAGCACAAGAACATGCACGTTTTTTTTTTTCTTGGGGAAAATAGCAACAACACACTAACCAACACAAGATCGCATGTGCACAATACGTGCAAAAGAGTACCCAAACAAAACAAAGAGACAGAATCCGATTCAATCCGAGCATCTTCTTCAATGCATGCATTCGCATCTCCATCTTCATCTTCGTTCTCACTCCCGACACAACTCCCAAAACCCTCGACCAATATCAAACCAAAACCCACAAAAACGGAGCTCCAAATCGCGAAGCCCGACGACTGGCACCTCCACCTCCGCGACGGCAACCTTCTGCAAGCCATCGCGCCTTACAGTGTTGGGTATTTTAGGAGGGCGATTGTGATGCCGAATCTGAAGCGTCCGGTGACGACGACGGCTGCGACGGTGGCGTACAGGGAGGAGATACTGAAGGTGTTGTCGGGGAATAGTGGGTTTGAGCCGTTGATGACCCTGTACTTGACGGATAGTACGAGCCCAGAAGAAATTAAACTCACAATTGAAGAGAGATTCTAGGGTTTTGGATGATTTTTGGTAGATTTGGAGGATTTGATTGGGAGAGAAAGAGGGATGACGGCTAGGGTTTTGGGGGAGATTAGGGTTTTTATCAAGATCCGGAGAGGAATGTCGGGAGGTGGAGTGATTCTGATGAAGACGAGAACCACTCCACCTCGACGACGAGAATTAAATTAGTATAGGCCTTATAGAATTATTGGCTCTGATACCATGTTAGAATTAGGAATAGAAAAATATTCTTTTATTGATTGATTAAACTGATTACAATATGTCTCCTATATATAGAAGAGAAGAGAATACTAAACCAATACATTATTCAATGTGGGACTAAACTAATCTATCATCTAACACAAACTATCAAAGCTAAGAATCCTGCAAATACATCCAGATACTCGCATACCACTTTCCTACATCTCCTTTCAAATTATTCACGATAGTATTATCTATAAATTGGTGAAATCTGAGAGAGGATTTTGTGAATTTACCTAATAATATAGGATAAATCTATACATACAATCTCTCCTACAACCTCCACTCCTTATACCCTAATATGACACTCATTAATTTATTGGATGTGTCTATTATAGTATATAGTACATCTTCAACATAAGTGCCACGTTAGAATATAAGGAGCGGAAGCTATAAAATACGTAATAGGTATAGCATTGCCCTATTATAAACGGTGAAAAGGTAGGAAAAGATTAAAGAAGCAAGAACTACACCCAATCAATCTAATATTAATGCAAAAGCAAACCCGAAAGCACACACAAGATAAATCAAGAGAGAGAAGATGGAGGAATCTTTTTTTTGCTTTGTTTGGGAACATAACTCCAAGAATGCTGTTTCCTAACACCACACTGGGGACAAGAGAGATGCCAGCATCTGCAGCTACTCCTACTCCAAGAGAATCACCTCCTCCACTGCCTCCTCTTTTCCTGTCTTTTCTAGCTGTAAAAAAACAGAGCCAAGAGAGTGTTCGTGAGGGGGCAAAAAAGCTAAAAAAAACATCTCTACTACTGGAATAAGATATTACAGAAAGTCTTAGTATAATTTGTTTATCTACCAACTCGTGCAAGGTACGTGTATAACTATTGTAAACAAGATTTTAGATCAAATCCAGACTACGTCTGAATTTTTACTTTTAAAAAAACTATATTTATTAATACGCGCATCGCCCGTGTAAACTACTAGTGCAACGTACGTGAATAACTATTGTAAATAAGATTTTAGATCAAATCCAGACTACGTTTGAATTTTTACTTTTAAAAAAACTATATTTATTAATACGCGCATCGCACATGTAAACTACTAGTTTACATTTAACCCTAATATCCCTTACATTTACAATCATGAAATCCTTATAAATGCTAGTAATGTACAGAAATACTAAGGAATTCTAGGGAGAATTAATACTAAGAAATACTCAGCCAACTGACACAGTCAATGCACTAACATCAATAGGCATATCACTCTAGTCCTTTGGTTGTGCTGGTTGTGGTTGCAGTACTGTCACCGTAAGTACCCTCGTTTTCGCCTTTGCATCTAACTTGGGTACCTCCTTTTATAAAGTTTATAGCTCTGTATCCGCCCGTTTACTTCAAACTGGACTCCCACCATCGTGCTCTGCCTTGTGTAAATCACCGATGTAGGCCCGACACATCGGGCAACTTGTCCGCTTCCTGAGCCACTCATCTATGCATTCTGGGTGGAACAGGTGCCCGCAATTTGGAAGGAGCTTCACCTTCTCGCCATCAACAAAAATGCTTAAGCATATGGAGCACGTTGAATCCTCCTCTTCTGAGCTCAAAGTTTTGGCGCAGGTGTCTGAATCATCTGCAGCAGCTTGCCTGTGTAGGAGCACAGGCAAGCTGCTGATGAGGCCTGGGTCTAGGCCGGACGGGCCTGATTGATGATTAGGTCCGTCCTGGCCGAGACCCAGGCCTGTGGGCCTGCCAAGAGCTCTGCGGCAGGCCCACCACCTCGCGTAGAGGCATATCAAGGAGACGAAGAGGATGAGTGCAAAGACAACGAGAAGCAGGAGAAGAGCATGGCCGTGGAGCTGGAAGTTGTTATCGTCGAGGTCGGGGTAGTGCCAGTGGAAGGGCTGGGCATCTTGGGCAGCCATTCTGGGAAGGGGTGAAGTGGTTGGATTGGAATTGGAATTGGAATTGGATGAGGATGAAGGAATTTGTGTTTGTGTATGTGTAATTTTGGAGTTATGGTTATGGCCCATACATCATTCCTCTCTTCTAACCTTGATTTTTGTTTCTGTTCCTTTTCTAACCTCACCTTGTACATGGGCTTATGTGGTATATATGAAGGCAAAAGCTTTAAAAGCAGCAAACGATAGCAGGAAGAGACAGTTTGTTACTGTTTTGGACAGTAGGTATGGGCCCTAGGTTATATGGGAAAAGAAGTGGCTGGAAGAAAACTAATTTGTTGGAAGCCCCACATTTGCCCATGATTTCTCATTAGGTCTTTGAGTGACTTTTTTACACCTTGTAAAAAAAAAATTTGGGTCCTTCCTTCTCACTACATCAATATATGGATTACCTCGAGAAATAGCAAATGATAGATCTTTCAGCACCATAGTGTCCAAGAGAAAAAAAATCAAACCATATTAGGAGGATGCGTTTCTTCCTGACTATTATACTTGAAGGGCAAAAAATTAAAAATATTCTAAAGGAATAGTTAAACACTAATTACACAAATTCTTAAATTATATTTGTCAAAAATTTTAAAGTAAGAAGGTGATATGTGCATTATTGTATGTTGGGCATGCACATGTACATAGGGTTGCAATTGAACCGAGTCGAGCCGAGTATCTTGAGGCTCGAGCTCGGCTCGTTAAGCAATCGAGCTCAGTTTTCGAGCTCGAGCTCGTCTCAAACCGAGCTTTGACCGAGCATTGACCGAGTTCGAGCTGAGTAGCTTGCGAGTAGCTCGGTTCGTTTGCAGCCCTAGATGATGTACACAGAAAGTGAAAGGTCTTAATAGAAAATTTGTTGTCGAACAAGGGTCTGAGACAACTTTTGCAAAACAGAATTTTAGAATGTCAAGAAGATAGTCTTTTCTGTGGGTATTTTGAATTAGGAGGGCCTCACTTGTTTAGGTTTACACCAACAAGGTTAGGAAGGGGAGATGGAGATGTTAACATGCCACCCACTAACTTAAGTCACTTAATCCCCCCCAACTAATATTATAAAAAAATAATGAAGGAAATTTGGCAAGTGACACCTAACCTATTAATAATTATCCAGTTAGAGATTTGGTTTGTTTGACAGTAACCCTAGCATCATTACAAGTTAGTGGATTAGCTTGCTAGGGTTTGTTTGCTTGGATCTGTCTTTTAACTGAGACTGTGATGTTTTGTTAGTATTGCCTCCGTCGTCCTATTTGTGACTCAATTATTTGGTAGCTGCATTTATCATAAATTTCTTCCCTTGTACAAATATTTTTTTTTTGTTTTAAACAGTAGTGTGTATCAACACAAGTTTCAAGATTCGTTCAAGTCGGTCTACATGCATGCTTCGAGATCGTAGGTTTCAAAACCCTACTAGTTACTGAACCGGAAAGATGCATAAATACTTTTCTTTCACAGCAATACCAAATAAAGCATTAGCGCGCGCACCAGCTGGTTCAGCTTAGATCCCGCTCGGACTAGTTTAATCTAGTTGTTGTTTTCAATTTTACTTTATTTTATCATATATTATCTTATTATCAGGGCCGACCCCAACCTTGAGGCAGGTGAGGTGGGCGTCTCAGACCCCCGATTTTTTTGTAATTTTAGGGGTCCAAAATTTGTAATTTCTTTATAAATATTAGCAAGTATTTTGTATGTAAAAGAATTATATTATAATTTGGGGTCTCAAAACAATTATTTAGGTCTTTCTTGGGGCCTCCGGAAGCTCAGAGTCGGCCCTGCTTGTCATATCTTACATTTTATTTACAAAAACTAGTCTAGAATGCTCTATAGTTTCTTCCATCTAGAGAGGAAAGCAACAGTAATTTTTATTGGGTTTTGTCAGTCAAATAAATTTGAACACATGAAGAACGGTGGGCCTCCTATATATGTTAGTGAGCTAGGTATAATGCAAATGTGGGAGAGTTATTGGAGGTGGTAACATGTCCTGTTTGGTCGTTAATTAATGCAGAAACTAAAATAATTAAATTACAGCGATGCACGTTGGGGATAGTCAATTCATGTTCATGTTTCTTAGTTTGTTTGACTAATTACGACCATAAGGAGATCGTGATCGCTCCTACTCTGAACTAAGGGTTACATTGTGTGCTACTTCTCCACCTTAGGGTGCGTTTGGTACAATTTTTTTTTTGTTTCCTGGAAATCTTAACTTGGAAATTTTTAGATTCCCATGTTTGGTATGCTAATTTTTTATTTCAAATTTCCAGGAAACTAAAATTCATAGGATTTTTTTTTGCCACAATTCCCACAAAAAAATTTGGGGGGGGGGGGGGGGGCATTCTTAGATTGCCAAGGGCTTGGAAAAATGTTACTTCTTTAAAATTATAAATTTGCCCCAAAAAAAAAACCATCTTTCTGTCTCTTCATATTTCTTCTCCTCTTTCTCCCCCAAAAACCCATTCCCTCTTTCTCCCCCAAAAATCCGAGCACCCAAGTGGCTGCCGGCAATCAACTTTTTCGCCGCCTTCGACCAACTCGTCGTTGTCGATCCTCTCGTTGCGTCGTCGATCTACTCGTCGTGCCATCGATCCACTCCCGCCGTGCATACGAAAATTGAGTAACAAATTAAAGATTGAACAAGACAATGAATTGAATTGAACTCAACTCAAGGCACACAATGCAGGATGATGATGACTATATATATATATATATATATATATATATAACATTGATCATTTTATGAAAACGTTACCTGAGCTATTCAAGACGAAGAGAGGACATTGCAACGGGAAGGAAGGAGGATCGATGTTCTTCTTCTAATTTTGTCCAGACCCACAAAATCAAAGGAAAGGTAAACAGGTTTTATAACTTTGTTTAGGCCCAAATTTTATTTTCATTTTTATTTTCATTTAATAAGTGAAGTAATTAGTAAAATTTTTAATTTAACAAGTGAACCGGGAGGGTGTGTGTGTGTGTTCTCTCCACCAATCCATGCCACATCTAATTCTCGTACGTCTTCAGTACGTCTTCTTGGTCGTGGTGGCTTCACGCCTATAACTATTTCTTTCGCTATTACTACTATTAATAATTATTATATACTTAGAGGAAATCTTCTCATGTCTAGTAATCTGATAGTAAGTCCCATATCTTCTCTGTTTTCTTGTTTTATGAATTCAATTCTAATCAACATAGGGATTTCAAGCAATTATTGTCTAAGCTTCCATACACCGTTTTTATCAATATCAAGATATACGCAGAGGTCACTACAACTTTAAGATCTCCACTATCCTGTAGTGCACTTACCTATGTATCCCTACCTATTAGCTTAATAGTAGTAGCTTGTACATTATCGCAATTATTGATATGTGTATCCCTACCCCAAGCTTCCTTTCAAATTGAGACCTCGGGCCTTTCTTTGGCAGTGCTGATGTTGAAGAGGAAGATGACGACGAGGACGCAATGTTCCTTCCTGAGCCTGACATGATCTCAGAATCGATCACATATGAGCTAGCACTTGACAAATGCCTTCTTCAATTTCTAGGGGAAGACTTCGATATCCTGTGAAAATAAGATGGAAGTAGTCAGACCTGCTTGAAGTTTGAATTGAAGTTAGAAGTGCTTGCCATCTACAACAAAACATTTTTTTAAATTTTGTTTACAGTTGGAGTTTTGAGTTGTTTTCTTTTTTATATAAATATAATGTTATAATTTCTTTATCATGACTTCTGTTCTACATCCTAAAATTCAAAAATGAAATGAAAATAAAATAAAAAGAAAAGAAAAGGAAAAAGAAAAAGAAAAAGAAAATCAAATATTAATATCCAAAACCTGAGTAAAATCAAATATTTTACTTTCATGTATTTCATCAAACAGTTTGTTTTATTATTTGAGGATGAGAGGGGTATTTTGGATAATAAGATTAACATTCTCAGGAAATATGTAGCTCAACTAAATATAGAAAATTAAGTTTCCAACTAACAATCCGGGAGATATTTAAGATATACCAAACATGTTTTATGATTCCGAGGACTCATAAATCTCAGGAGTCATAAATCCCAGGATTTATAATTTCTGGGAACAAAAAAAAAAATCCTTGTACCAAACGCCCCCTTACAGGGTTGGATTGGGGGAACCCCTTTCCCTCTTTATGTTGTCCTTTATATATACTCGTTATGTTATGTTCTCTATTTACTTCGACTACTTGTCCCACTCTCCTATGCTAGGTGGAAGTTTAATGTTTTATTTTCTGTTCTTAGTTTCCATACTTTTGTCGATACTCCGGATTTATTTTGTTAACTTCTTATTAATAAAATTGGGTTGTCGCATTCCACATTTCTTCTTTAAAAAAAATTAAAAATATTAAAAATATTTTTAAAAAAATATGTAGTAGCATGATCTGGAATCTGATGTCTCAGTTTATTCTTATCAACTTGATTTTAATCATGTGAACTGCAACCTAGTGATGTTGGTGTCGTGTCACTATGGTATTTTGCTTCTTGGTTCTCGAGTGCATTAAGAAGCTAATGAACTCGCTCTTATTTTAATGATGAATAGGGATATCTTTTCTCCTTATATTTAGTAAATTAAGTTTCACACTTCTCACTTGAAAATTGATAATAACTTTTTTGCACAGGTGGTGTTTTTTTTTTGTTATTTTTTTTTTATATATTTAATTTTTAGCACGCCACTTTTCTAAAATATTTGCAGAAGAAGAACAGTTGCCAAACTATATGCGCTTGTGAACTCAACAACTAAACTCGCCATTCATAACGGCGAGTTTTATTGTTTCATGCTCACCGTTGGGACACGGCCGTTCCCAATGGAGAGTTCAGTTCAAAATTTTCAATGAAGACTCGCCATTCCCAATGGCGAGGACATTTACACTAGACTCGCTGTTGGGAATAACGAGTTCACTTCAAAATTTTCAATAAAGACTCGCCGTTTCCAACGACGAGAATATTTATACTAGACTCGCTGTTAGGACGGCGAGGATGTAGGAAATTTCAGAGAGAATAAAACACTATGTTGGACTTAGTGAATTTTTGAAGAAAAAAAAAACTCAATAGAATTTTCTTTTGAACTAAACTCGATGTTCCCAATAGCGAGTCTAATGTAAATATCATCGCCGTTGGAAACGACGAGTCTTTAAAAAAAAAAAAAGCTAACTAAACTCGTCATTCCTAATAACAAGTTTAGTGTAAATGTCATCGCCGTTGGGAACAGCGAGTCTTCCCACAAAAAAAAAAGTAGTAAACTCGCCGTTTCCAACAGTGAGTCTAGTGTAAATGTTCTCGCCGTTGGGAATGATGAATCTTCTTTGAAAATTTTGAACTAAACTCGCTGTTGGAAACATCGAGTTTCTAAAAAAAAATCTAAATTCACCGTATTCCAACAACGAACATGAAATAACTAAACTCGTCGTTGGGAACGGCAAATTTAGTTGCTGAGTCCACGAGCGCAAATACTCTGACAGTTGTCTTCTTTCTGCAAATATTTTCTAAAAGAGACATAAAAAAAAATCGTGCTTTTGGGGGGGGGGGAGGGGGGGGCTTTTCTTTGATATATATAGGGGGGGGGGGGGGGGGAATCGTGCTTTTGGGGGGGGAGGGGGGGGCTTTTCTTTGATATATATAGGAGGGGGGGGGGGGGGGGGGGGGGGGGGTGGGGGGGCTTTTCTTTGATATATATACTATCATCCACTCTAATGCTACCCAAATCTTGGGGATTCAAAGCGGAAAATATGGGATTCAAAAAGAAACTGGGCAATCTTTTGCAGCTAGGTTTTTAATTAATGTGAAGATGTATGGATATTTTTGAAATCTCAAGTTGTGGGCTAGAGATGGAGCCGACAAGGTTTAATTTAACATAATCCTATTCTCCCAAAAATTCTTTTGTGTACTACTTATCATATTTTAATTTATTCATAGGGAAAAGTATTTAATTAAGTATCTTTTGTTTCTAGTCGCACTTAATTTGATTAGTTATAATCTTGTCAACTTTCTATACTTCTCAATCACTTCGTGCTCTCGATTATCTACGTTCTCTATCAGTTGATACCAAAAGCTGTGAAGAACGATATCGAACAATCATTTAGTAACAACGCTTTCTGCAATCGGATCTGCAGAGTAAGAGCGGTGCTGTGCATCGCAACCACCATTGATCTACCTGCGAACAAGTAGACAGAATCGAAAACAAGAACCAACGAAAAGAAGAAGAATAACTTGATTTCTATTTCTTAATTCATAGAAGCATAAAAAACTAATCGATTACAATTTCGGGTATATACAAACAGTATACCGTTACTTTTGATCCGCCAACGAGCAGTTTACACGTAGCACGTGCAACGCTTGTGCCCTAACTAACACTCCACTCACTAACCGCCTCCCTTTCACAGTGGTACCCACCACTATTCTCTCCTCTGCTCATAGGCGCACAGCTGGCATGGCCGTGAGAATCAAACAGTATATTTTATTGCAAAAGGAGTGGTTTATATGCAGATAACCCCCTGGAAGACATAATGTTCTGAGGACTGATACGTGAACTTCGGGACGATTACGTAACAATATTAGATACATCCTTAGATACAGTTTGGACTATATCATCCCTCCCTGCATGAAAATGAGCTTCCATAAGATACTGAAAATTAGGGAAGTGATAGTAAATGTCCCAAACTCTTCCCATATTACCTCCTTCGCAGTGCTACCCTTTCATTGGATTAAAACCTCGGTTACAGTCATTCTCCTCTTCTCGACCATCCTTCGATCTAAAATATCCATGGGTACAGCCTCCTCCTCACGGAAATACAGGGGATGGTGCGCCTGAAGCTTGCTGCTATCACCCCAATGCTTCTTAAGTTGGTAGACATGGAAAACATCATGGATTCTAGCATTCGGTAACTGTTGAAGCTTGTAAGCAACCAGACCTACCCTATCCACCACTGTATAGGGACCATAATAGAGATGAGAGAGCGTGTGGATACGTTTACCTCCAACTGAAGTCTACCTATTGTCGGAGGATTTACCCCGCAACTCGTAGTGCTAATAGTGGACACACACCACAAGCAATAGAAACTCTCAAGACTTAGATAAACCAAGAACAAGTCACCACAAAATATGCAAGATCTTACAAGAACACAATCAATATGCAGAGATAACCAATACTTCTTATTCCCCAAGAAATACAAAGATTATAAAGAGATTACAACTCTCAATCTCTCTCTCTCACCTTTGAAACACTCGGCACAATCTCCTCTTGAAGTTGAACAATGATAACGACTCACTTCTTGATTACACAAATTGATCTATTCAGACTACTAAACCTTAGAGTTTAAGGCTGTATATATAGCTCCCAAGTAAATCCTAAAAGATAAACACAAATCTAGCAATTGGATCTTTAAATTCGTAAGCCCAAAAATAATCAGCCGCCGAAGTTGGTCGACCGCACCCCCAAGGTCGGTCGACCGCAACGTGTAAGTCCAGACCCGAGAGATGACTGGTCTACTGTACCCCCAAGGTCGGTCGACCGTCCTCTCCTCTGTTGGACCTTTACACTCGAATAACTCTCAGCAGACTAGGTCGGTCGACCGCACCCCCAGGTCGGCCGACCGCAACTCTCCAGGCTGCATTCTTCTACTCGTTGCTTGTCTTCTCTTGCTTCTTTGTCTCATCCTCTTCTTCTCAAAATTCAAGTACTCAGTGCCTACGTGTATTTGATGCCACAATTCCTAACAATCTCCCACTTGGACCAAATATACAATGCTTCAAAGTTATTGCAATCTTTACCTCGCATTATCTCTGTTAATCTCCCACTTTCATGGAAGACCCAAGTACTCACCACTCTCATGAAGAGCACCTCCGCCATTCCACCACGTGGAGTGCACCAACCACCCCTTATCGCCTCATGAAGGATGTGCTCCAGCAATCGCATAGAGCGCGAATACCGGAGAAAACTTCCCGTGTCGGATTCCGTGTTGTGAGACTCCCCAACTCGTAAGATCTCCATCAACACCGGACATGGTTCAAAGCCTCTCAATGCACCCTCTGCACTAGAAACCTCCGTGTACGACACCTCCACAAACTCCGCAGACTGTTCAATCCCTACAGTTCCAATTCGGTTACTCTCATCGACATCACCCCGCATATTGATACCAGTGCTCTCTACCTCACAAGAAAGACATGAAGCTTCAACGGCCAATTCGCAAAGTACCCTTTCCGTAGCAATGTCTTGCCATCTAGAATCACTTCCGTGGCCAGCAACTCCCACTAAATTAGTAACCTCCTATCCACAACTGAAAGAACTCGGTTGCATCCCACACAACCTACTACTCGATTCCAGCTGAGAGTCAACTACAGGAGAAACGCCCCTCACGTCTCTAAGAAAATACAACGTTCCCTCACGCTTTTCTTTTGCAATCACCCTTAAACCTGCAGTTATGCACCACTCTCCACTACCAACTGTAGTAGACAACCCCGCCTTGTCTAGCCTTCCAATCGAGATAAGATTTTTTTTCAAGTCTGGAACATGTCATATCTCCCGCAAGACAATACTTTGATCATCAATGGTGCTCACGCGAGTACCAACCCCACGTACACAGGACATCGGTGACCATTCTCCATGATAACATCTCCAAAAGAACCCTCCTTGTAGTTATCAAATACCTCTCTCCTCGAAATGCATTGAAAAGAAGCTCCCGAATCAATACACCAATCTTGAGTGCCTAACTCCTCCCGAGCTGATAAGCATAGATCCTCAACAAGCCCCACTTGAGCTTCCTTTGGGGTATCTTTCTTCGGTTTCTCCTGCTTCTTTTTTATATAAGCCTTGCAACTGCGCATTATATGACCCTTCTTGTGATAATACCAGCACTCAGACCTATGTCCCCCATCGCTATCATCAGACCCACTCTCAGATGAACTACTCTGATCCTTTCTTCCTCGACTGCACTTAGATCTCCCACGTCTCTTCTCAACGTACATGGCGGAGTCTCTAGAAGATGATGAATATCCTCCATTTCTCACCTTTCTCACCTCCTTGTTCAGAATGTTAATCACCACATCCTGTAGAGTCATCGAATCTGTCATAGTGCCTGTAATAGTCTATTACACCGTACCATAACTATCGGGCAAAGTAGATAGAAGTAACAATGATTGTCCATTCTCTGAAAACTTCTAGCCTGCAGCTTCCATCTGGTTGTAAACCATTCAGTAATTGTTCAGATGCTCTGCTACTGAACCCCCTTCCTTCAACTTCATATTAACCAATTTCTTTAGTTGAAGAATTTGATTAGATGCTGACGGTTTCTCATACATATTCGTGAGAATCTCTGTAACCCCTGTTTCCGATTGTACAAATTTTTCCTTGTATTTCTATGTTGTTCTCTTTTCTGTTTTATTGTATTTTGGGTCTTGGTCTTGTTGTGGACATTCTATTGCAATTTATTATTCTGATATTATTATTGTTATCTTTTATTAGCCCAATCCATTTGCAAGCCCACACTATTGTCTACCCAAACCCATATCCTTATTGGATCCTAAAACCAAATCCTAGTCTACCCAAACCCACATACCCCCTAACAACTAACTGAGATCTCCTCCCCCACAATACCCTCGTCATCCCCAACCTCCGAACACCCTCCTCGTCGAGCCGCCCTTTGACTTCCTGACCTCCTTCGACCTCTCCCTCTCTTCCCCAGTGCTGAAACCCACTTCGCTGAAACCCATTGCCTCGCCGTCCCTCGACATTGCCGTCCGTGCACCCTCGCATCCACCAGAGAACTCCCGCCTCGTTGTCATCGCCATCCAAATCCGAACACCCCGTCGACGTCCCTTCCGTTTTCGTCGAAAACAGAATCACCGTCGCCCTCGCTGTTGCGTCGCTTCCCGACCATAGCACTACCATACCACCTCGCCGTTGTCATCGTTGCCCCGCCGTAGTGCTACGCCACCGCCCCAAGCGCCGCCAGTCGTCGCCGAGTCCTCCTGCTCTCACTTTCTCTCTCTCTGTCGAAGGGAAGAAGACGAAGTGTAATTGGTGCAATTTGGTGTTTACTGTTTTGGCACACGGGATCTGGATTTGGTGTATGCTGTTTGCCCCAATCCAGTGTGTGTGGCTACTCTTGCTGATTGGATCAGCTGTATGTATGTGTTTGCTGCTTGGAGTTCGTCGTGTGGTGTTTTGCTGTGATTCGCACATATTTTGGAGCGTTGCCCGGGATTCCGATCCCATTATTCTCGCATATTCGGACTAATCTAATCGTCCACAAAAGGCAAGTCAACTTGAACTCAGTTTATTTTTCTAGTTCAAGGTTATTGATCTCCTCCGCAAATAGTTCTCTTTCGATTATCATATATTGCTTGTGTACTTTCCGTCGGGGATACCGAGGGTTTACACGAGCTAACCCGAAGTATCCTTGACTCATGCCAATATCCATTGATTCAAACTCAAACTTGCATGCACACACGACATGAACAAATTGACTAGAACTTGCATATGAGAAATATAAAACGATACGAATACATGTTGATTAATTGAGATCTCGTGAATTGAATCGTGACATGATAATCTTGCCTTGTATACAGTAGAATTTCATCTCAATTTGCTGTACCTTAATATTAATGCATTTCATGATAATAAGAACATGTTGATTATTCACTTCGACAATTATATATGATGATTTTTGTTATGTCTTGCTGCCTTTTCTGTTTTGTACTGAGGTTTCGATCCTGTTACAATAGGAATCAGCCAAAACCATATAAATGAGAATTGTAGCATGATGAATCTAGTTTCCAGAACAATTGACAGATCTTGATTCCGATCTATGAGCTGTGAGATATTGCAGTTTTAGTCACTGCTGGTTTATACTTTCCAGATCGCAAATTAATGAAACACCAACACAACTTTCGGTTGAAACACCATGATAACAGTAGTATAATGCCATGAAACTCTACAAAAACTTAGTAGACATACTTAGGATCCATTCCTAATTTTTTTAGAATTTTAAATTGATTTTACGCCTAGGTAGGTTTCACCCATTAAACTTTGATTATAAGTTTTTGCCAGAATAGTTAACCTGTGAAGATTAGGATAATTGGCCTAGTTACATTCAGAATTAATAAAAACTTGCTGAACAAAAATTATAGCCCCGGATGTCTAGTTTACTTTTCCTTTTTGCGGAATCGAAATCCGAGTTGTAGGTTGTGAGTTACTGCTGTTGCGCTTGCCCTTTCCAGATTTATAATTACTTGTATTTTACCATGCTTTGTATTATTTTGTTGCATTCCTATCGTCGCCTTGACACTCTTACATACATTTGCATGACCATGAATGAAATAATAAAATATTAAACAAGCCTGGGTTAATAAGGGTTGACTTAGTAATGGACAATTTCAAAAAATGTACTTGGTAGGGCCCTTCTTGTTTACATGGAACTAGTAGTTTACACGTGCAATGCACGTCTTAATAAATATAATTTTTTTAAAAGTAAAAATTCAGATGTAGTCTGAATTTGATCTAAAACCTCATTTACAATAGTTATGCACGTGCGTTGCACGGGTTGGTAGATGGACAAATTACACTAAGGCCTTCTCCCATTATATTAGTAGAGATAGGGAGAGGATAATAAATTTGAACGTGTACTGTACGTATTTCATTGCTTTATATTATAGAGTTTAATTAAACGTGCGTTGCACGGGTTGGGATATGGACAAATTACATTAAGGCCTTCTCCCATTATAGTAGCAGAGATATTGACATGGAAGGTGGAGAATTACTTGTGAACTTGTGAGCTTGTGAACTTGTTATCTTGTTATCTTGTTACACTGAGTACACGCACTTTAGATCCCACCACTATGTCTAAAACGTACACTATTTTGCATGCACCGAACCTGTGGTATGAGACGCAGTAGTACGTGCACTAGATAGGAAAACAAAATGCTAATAAACCTAAGTTGACACTTGTACACTTGACCATTGTTTATTGATATCGTTATTGCTTTTGAACTTTGATCTTGCTTCATAATTCTTGATGTACCATGCTCCCTTACTCTTTGCTTTTCACTACTTGCTGTCTAACTTGCTCTAAGAACATTTTTTTTCACTCTAGTTGATCCAGCTACAGGTGAACAAGGAGATTTGTCAGGAGGCATTGGTGAGCAGCTCTTTTAGGGTTAGAGCAGGAGCTGCTTTAGAATAAATTATCTCCTTCTATGTTATTCTTTATCGCATTGTTATTCATTTGTTGAACTTTGTATTCCGGGCTTGTTGACCCGTAACCGTTGTTTATTTTCTCAATTATTAGTTATTATGTTGAACTATTGAATGCTTAATTTCAGTTGTTATTTATATGATTATATTTATCTGTGTGGTTGTGATTATTTATTTTTTTATATTGTTGAGTTAAGACTGGTACAGCTCATGGATGATGTTAATATTATTCGCTGGGCCTTCATCACGGACTCGTATTCCCGTATTTTGGGAAGCAGAGCGTGACAATCTCTATAGCCTCCTTTGTGGTCTATGCCTTCAAGATATGAAATAACGCCTTCATACTCAGCTCCAACTGAATCTGCCCTAGCGCCTTCTGATCCAAACGATTCCAATCTGCCAAGACCTTTGCATCCTTATCTGCACCTACCGGCTTCTCATCAAACAACGAACCATCAAGATCTTTCTGACAAAGATACGCTATCATCTGAATCTTTCACATTGCGAAGTCACTCTCATCGAATTCCTCGATCTTCATCTTGTTATCGGCCATCTCGAACCAACTGCTATGATACCACTTGTCGGAGTGTAATGCCCCGAATTCCAAATAAGGCTGAATTCGAGGTTCCACAGGATCTTTACACTCCACTCCGTACAATTTTACAAGGAAATTTGAACTTTTTATAATACAACAGAATCCTTTACATTTATTTACACAGCGGAAGGTAAAATAAAGTACAATAATGAAAAATTACACAATTACAACATCTTTAACATTGAAATAAATCAACAGCACCATATCAACTTTATATCTTCATGAATAATCCAATTCCTGCACATAAAACTATGGGCACGTCAGTTGCTTACACCCGACAAAAATGTTATACACGGCCATCCTCTCTATGCCGAAAAATATAACGATCTTAATACTTTAACAAACCACAAACTTTATGCAAATAAAGTGTTAAAACGTGACTACTCTAAACATGTAAGTGTATGCATTGCCTTAATGCCTAATGCAGATATTTTATACTAAGATGACACTAATGCATATTTATTCGGATTCAATGCATCCCATACTACATAGATCCGAGGGCAAGAACCTATGTACTCCTAATTAAAGGGCTCGATCCCTCGCCATGACAACTATCCAGTAATAAAGCAAAGTTTAGACATTCCACGAGTACGGATCCTATTCCCAGAGTACACCGCCTGACTGTTATAACAGACTCTACGTCGTGCGAACATCCCGCAAGTGCCCCTCTAGCCTCGGTATACGTATATACACTGGTATATGACAAACTATCTGCCCGACTACGCATAGTCCCGGATTTAAAATAAAGTTCATCCCCATCGAAGCAACCTCAGTCCCGAAGTACACCGCCCGACTGGGTCTATAGTCCCGGAGTACACCGCCCGACTATATAGTGCCCCACTTACGTTTGCTCAGGTTTACTACATCTTCTCTTAGTGCATAGTTCTTAAGTTCAAGACATGAATAATTTATCATATCTAGAGTTAGTTTTACCCCCTATCGGACTTAATCACAAATATTGAGATAGCTCCATGGCCATATCTCAAAAATATAACTCAAATCTTTTAATTCAACAATGCCGGTACCCGAGGTCTCACTAAACTCTAGATTACATCCTTTCATGTACAAGAATCCATGGGTACTCATACCCTTCAATAATCGTGTATTAAACTCAATATATTCTTATCTTCAACTTATTCACAAGTTAACCAATGTCTTATCTTAGCAGTACCCATGATTCATTTATTCGCAACCTTTCAAAAGCAATAATTCTTTTTATGAACTCATAATTGATATTAATCTCACTAACAACTTAATCACATCAAGTATTTCTTGCTCAACATAAGTATATGATCTCATCAAGAGAAATCCATAACATGACGAATATTTTTCTCTTCTTCTCAAAATAAAAGTCATATCCTCAATTAAATAATTTTGAAGTGAAAAACTCATTTTCTATCTCAATTTCTCTTTTTAATTTTCAAAATATACATGAAAGTTTCTAAGACTATTTTTAATTAATTCTATATCATTTTATAGGAATATTGGATATTTTTCCAAATTATATTCACATTAAAAACCCCTTAAAATTATTAAAAACATCAAAAAAATTCAAAATGAGCTCACTGGGTTTCGAACCCAAGCCCAACCGCACCACACAATAGGCACGCAAAGCCACCACCGAGAATCACTAAGTCTAAGTGGACTTAGTGTCATAAAGCCACATCGAAAAACCCAAATACTGGTTCTCGGGTTCGGATTTAATTAAACGAAATCAAAAATAAAAGGGTCTAACAAGTTTCGAACCCAGGACTTCTCACATGCTACAGTATCGACTTATGGTGCACCCGCTAGTCAATAGGTCCAAGTGTGATTACTGATTGAGAAACACATTGTTAGGCTTTCGTTCAATCTTACTGTTATTCAATTATCTTCACAAAACCTTATTTTTCATTCGATCTAATCTTTCATTAGACTGCAATTATCACATCTAGATTAAGTTTACTTTCAAACAGTAACTCACAAATTTTTAACTGATATTTTAGAGATTATATCTATATTTCGAATTTATTTTCTCTCATTAAAGAACAAGAATTTGCATTTCTTCAATTTAAGCACAATAACAACTTGTTTCTCTTACAACCACTTAAAATGAATCTATGTGTACCAAATTAACTTCGCCGAAATTCATTTTAAACACAAGGAAAATCTCAACAATTTTCATGCAATTATATATTTCGATATTTGTAAATTAACATGCATATTTGTTCATGACAATAATTCATTGTTTCTCATTTCTACTAACATGATGACAATTAGTTTCTTAATCATAACAAAAATTTACTACCATTCATAGCACATACAATAGCATGGATTTGTTCTACATTTATCTCATCAAGTTTATCTATACTACTCATTTAACATATTAGCATGTATTTTCTACATTTAGAAAGCACAAGATCACTCTCATCTTATGAAGAACTTGCAACAAAGAAGACGAGACACAACTTCTAGGGATTCCTAGCTCCAACAAGCAACTCCTAGTCCTTCTCCTCCTAGTAAGAGCACTCTAATGCCTCCAAATGCAATAAGAACACTCTCTGGCTCTCTTTCTTTTTTCTCTCTCTAATTTGTTTTTATTTTGGTGTGAAATGAGAAGAAAAGCAAGAATATTTATAGAACAAAAGAAGGGCTAAAATGTAAATTTCATTCACTAATAACTACCCACTCAACCCTTCATTTTCCCACTACCTCTTCACTTCACTAACCCCCAAAACCGGCCTCTCTCTCTCTCACTACAAAAGATAATGCTTTTACCGGCGATTATTCCCCGGCGTTTTACTAGTAGCGCCGGGGTAGGGAGCGAGTAGGAATTGGGCGCCAGATGGGATGGTCATACACCGGCGGTCGATTTAAAATGCCGGCGTATGTTAGTATTCACCGGCGTTTTACCTAAACACGCCGGTGAAGTTTATTATTCACCGGCGTTTTTTATTATAAACGCCGGCGAATATACGGACACATTCACCGGCGTTTCCAATTAAAACGCCGGTGAATAACTGGGAATAAAATCCGCGAACCCTAATCTTTCGCTCGCCATTTTTCCAATACCCAAAAAAAAAAAAGGAAAGAGGCGCTTCGTTTCCCTCCTTCCTCGCTCTACTTCCCGCGCGTTTGCCTCCGCCGCTTCGTCCTCTTCGACGGCCTTCGACCATTCGAAATCGTCCCTTATTCCCTTCGTCCTTTTCGATTTCCTTCTTCCCTCTCTCTATTTGGAGGTGAATCGACGGTCGCCCCCTCTCTCTCTCTCTCCTACGCCCCCGCCCTCGTCGCCCCGCTCCCTCTCTCTCTCTTCGGTATGATCTCTTGATTTCCCTTATTTTCCAAAAAAGGCAGCTTTTTTCAGTTTATTCATTTCGATTTCCTTAGCATGAACGGTTTAGTTGAGATGAAGAATTAATAGAAAAATATATGCTTAGATAATGGAAATTTTCATCTTCTTTTACTGTTAAAGAAGCTGATTTCATGCATCTGATTGTCTTCATGGCATGTTTGTTTTTTTACCCAAAATGGGTTCACTGTGAACTGAGGATGCTCTAGGTACGTATGCCAATATCCTCCGGCCGGATATGCACAACAATTGGATTTTAGATTTAGTTGGGCACAGTGAATTAGTAGAGCAACATATAAGCTCAGATAATGGGAAATTTTCATTTTCAGATACTGTTAAATTAACCTGATTGCAATCTTTGGCATGGTTTTTTAACACAAAATGGGTTCACTTCCAAACTAAGTATGCTGCATAGCATACCCGTTTTCTTTCACTGTTAATGAAGCTGATTTCATGCATCTGATTGTCTTCTTGGCATGCATGTTTTTTTACCCAAAATGGGTTCACTGTGAACTGAGGATGCTATAGGTACGTATGTCAAAATCCTCCGGCCGGATATGCACAAAAATTGGATTTTAGATTTAGTTGGGCTAAAGAAATAGTAGAGCAACATATAAGCTCAGATAATGGGAAATTTTCATTTTCAGACACTGTTAAAGTAACCTGATTGCAATCTTTGGCATGGTTTTTTAACACAAAATGGGTTCACTTCCAAACTAAGTATGCTGCATAGCATCCCCAGTTTCTATAGGTTCACTTCCAGACTAAGTGAACTGAGGATGCTATAGGTACGTATGCCAAAATCCTCCGGATACGCACAACAATTGGGTTTTAGATTTAGTTGGGCTGAAGAAGTAGTATAGCAACATATAAGCTCTGATAATGGAAAATTTATCATTTTCAAATACTTTTAAAGTAACCTGATTGTCAATCTTTGGCATGGTTTTTTATACCAAAATGGGTTAACTTCCAATCTAAGTATGCTGCTAGCATCCCCATTTTCTTTTTTTGTTGTTAGTGAAGCTTATTTTCATGCATCTGATTGTCATCTTGGCATGTTTTTTTTACCAAAATGGGTTCACTGTGAACTGAGGATGGTATAGGTACGTATGCCAAAATCCTCCGGCCGGATATGCGGCTACAATTGGGTTTTAGATTTAGTTGGGCTGAAGAAGTAGTAGAGCAACATATAAGCTCAGATAATGGGAAATTTTTCATTTTCAGATACTGTTAAAGTAACCTGACTGCAATCCTTGGCATGGTTTTTTAACAAAATGTGTTCACTTCCAAACTAAGTATGCTGCATAGCATCCCCAGTTTCTTTCACTGTTAATGAATTGAAGCTTATCCCATGCATCTGATTGTCATTTTGGCATGTTTTTTTGACCAAAATGGGTTCACTGTGAACTGAGGATGCTATAGCTCTATGCCAAAATCCTCCGGCTATGTACAACAATTGGTTCAGTCTGCAAAATATATGCTTACATACTAGACATTTTAATTTTTCTTTTACTGTTTCTTTTGTTTAGTATTATTATTATTATTATTATTATTATTATTATTATTATTATTATTATGAGATAAGTGATTATTAGTAGTCATGAACAGAATAGTTCATGAGTCATCAGATCTTCTTGTTACCGTAGTTACAGCACGACGCGCTCATTATTCGGCCGATTCCTCTTCATCAGCAAAATACCCTTTACCATCATCATCTCCTTGAACGGAAAGCCAAATACAGGGGAGACTATAGTCGATTTTTTTTTATGCTCGAACACAGGGTGTGCGATAAAATACCGTCTAAGGTGGTTGTGATCATTTCCACAAAAGGTCGTTTAGGGTTTGGTGAATAGAGTAGATTGTGTTAAGATGTAGTTTTTTTTTGTACATTTTTTGGAGCCACAATTTCTTTATTTTACAGTTAGAGATTATATCGTTTATTTATTTGCAGCTAGGGATGGTTTTCAAATAGGTGAAATTTAATATACAAAATGCCTTTTACTGTTATTACTATTTAATATATCAAATTTTAATTTCAGACTGTGTGCTATTGATATAATGGATAGAAGTTGGATTAGTAAACCACGATTATCCAAGGAGTACCGTGATGGTATTAAAGATTTTATTATCTTTGCCAAACGACATTCCCTTGATCCCAACCTAATCCTTTGTCCATGCCTTCGCTGTACAAATTGTATGCTGAGGACATGTGACGTAGTACATACACACTTGGCTGTCAACGGTTTTCTTCAAGGGTACACAAGGTGGTTTTGTCATGGAGAGGATCATACGGCAGCTCCTGTTCGTCCGGTTGTATTAGAAAATGAGGCTGAGCCCTTAGTGAACGAAGACTTAAGCGTTCCCGATGAGATGCATGTTTTGTTACAAGATGCCATGGGGATTCATAATGTTCCTTTCCACACCAATGACCCAACAACCGAAGTTCACAATGAGTCAACAGAAACAAACCAGATTGGTGGTGGGGTGGACGAGGAAATGTCTGGCCCCACCCCTGAAAATAATAAGCAGCAAGAATCCTTCGCTAAGTTACTTGAAGATGCTAGTATCCCGTTGTACCGCGACTGCACCAAATTTTCTAAGTTCTCATTCATTGTCAGACTATTTCAGATTAAATGTTTAAACGGGTGGTCTGCTAAGTCCTTCACTATGCTACTTGAATTGTTGAATGAAGCATTTCCTGAAATCTGTATTCCAAACTCAGCCTATAAAATCAAAAAATTCCTAAGTTCTCTCGATCTAGGATATGAGAAGATAGCAGCATGTCCAAATGACTGTATGCTTTTCACGAGTGGTAAGGAAAGTCTGGAGAATTGCGAAGTGTGTGGTTCTTCGAAATGGAAAGAAAGACCAAATCAAGACGAGGGAGCCAGTGGATCTACTAAGCGAAGTAGGAAAAAGAAGCCTGCAAAACATTGCGTTACTTTCCTCTGATTCCTAGGTTACAAAGGTTGTTTATGTCCACGAAAACTTATTCTGATATGAAATGGCATGCTGAAGGTCGCACTAATGATGGGATTCTTAGACATCCTGCTGATTCTCAATCTTGGAAAAGATTTGATGAAAGATATCCTGATTTTGCGGAAGATCCTCGAAATGTGAGACTTGGACTAGCTAGTGATGGTTTCAACCCTTTCAGGCAAATGAGTAGTACATACAGCATATGGCCGGTTGTGTTGATACCATACAATTTGCCGCCTTGGAAATGCATGAAGCAGTCCTCATTTATTTTGTCCATGATAGTTCCTGGACCGAAAGGTCCTGAAAATGATATAGATGTGTACCTACAACCGTTAATAGATGAACTTCAGAAGTTGTGGGTGGGTGTTCCAACCTATGATGCTGTGGCTAAAGAAACATTTTCTCTTCGTGCCGTGTTGTCTTGGACAATCAATGATTTTCCAGCATATGCAAATTTATCTGGATATAGTACTAAAGGACGTTATGCATGTCCATGTTGTACTGACCAAACTAGTTCAAGGTGGTTGTACAATGGCAGAAAGTTTTGCTATATGGGTCATAGGAGATGGTTGCCTGACACACATATATTTCGGGCAGAGGCAGCGACATTTGATGGCACCGACGAGTGGGAACATGCTCCTGGGTCTTCTTCTGGTTCAGATATTTTGAGGCGGGTAGATGGTCATCAATTCAAATATGAAAAGGAACCAGAAGTCAGGACAAAGGGCAAGAAAAGGGCAAGGCCGGAGCAAGGTGAGGAGACCGATCTATATGGCGAGGATGAGGATCAAAACTTGACGAGTTTAGGTGCATGGAAGAAGAAGAGTAATTTCTTCAAGTTGCCGTATTGGGAATTCAACTTACTGAGACATAATTTAGATGTGATGCATATCGGAAAAAATATTGGTGAGAATTGTATAGGAACAGTTATGGGAGATGATCGGAAGACAAAGGACAATCTCAAGAGCCGACTTGATTTGAAGTCAATGGGCATCCGACATGAGTTGCACCCAGAAGAATTGCCGAACGGGAAAGTGCTCCTACCTCCTGCAATCTATTCAATGTCAAAATCGGAGTTGGAGTTGTTTTGCAAAGTACTACTTGAACTTAAAGTCCCCGATGGCTATTCTTCTAACATGGCAAAATGTGTCAACTTTAAAGAGAAGAGGCTTCAGGGTCTAAAGTCACACGACTACCACATCCTAATGCAGGATCTCCTTCCTGTGGTCCTAAGGTCTTCAATGTGTGAGCAAGTCACTACTGTCCTGAAAGATCTTTGTAGCCTATATAAAGGTATTTGCTCAAGAATGCTTCGTGTTGAAGATCTGGACCAATTGGAGCAGCAGGCGGCATTGACACTTAGTAAAATGGAGATGATATTTCCTCCATCATTTTTCACTATTATGATTCACTTGATAATCCACCTTGCTGGTGAAGCCAGAATCGGTGGTCCTGTTCACTATCGGTGGATGTACCCCATTAAGAGGTAAAATAATTCATTCATCTTACGAAATTGAATTTTCAAAAGCTCATTTCTTTTAATCTCCTAATCCGCTCTAGTTTATTAATTGTACATGTTCAGGTACCTATACCGGCTAAAGGGTTATGTGAAAAATAGAGCATATCCTGAAGGGTCAATAGCCCAGGGATATCTATCAGAGAAGTGCTCACATTTTTTTTTCAGGTATTTGCCTGGTGTGGAGACATCTTCCAGTAGACCACGTAGAAATCCAGACATTTCCAACCTTGATGGTGCACAATATCTTTTTGATACCGCTGGCACCACTGTTGGTAAAGTTGATGCATTTGAGCTCGATAGCTTAGCATGGAAACAGGCACATCGATATGTGCTAGACCATCATGCATCAGTGGAACCATTTCGAAAGTAAGTTGCTTTTGAATGTAAATCGAATACAGTGAAAACCGCGGAGTTCGATATTTTTGATACTTTTGTTATTCCTAATTTAAATTGCTTGTTTTTTAGCGAATTTGTTAGGGACATCAAACGAAGGGCTAGACCAAGAAGACTACCACCATGTGAACAAAACAAGCTGATGAATGAAAAATTTCATAAGTGGTTTGAATCTCATGTAGGTGAATTACAGTTATGCAAGTTAATCTTTATTATATCTACATTTTCTATGGTGTTGATACGATTTGCGCAAAATTAATAGGTACATTCTTTGGGTCCTGAAGGTGCGTCATCTGAAATACAAGTACTTGCCAAAGGTCCCTATCAGATGGTCAAAAGATACGGAGGATACATATTCAATGGTTTTAGATTTCGTACTAAGGATCGTGAATCTAATTTGAAGTCTCAAAATAGTGGAATGGTAGTGACGTCTAAGACTAGAAGTTATGCTTCCAAATCGGACACGAGGCCTGTAGATGGGGATCTCGACTACTATGGAGTGCTCACGGATATCATTGAGTTGAATTATTTTGGCCATTTCCGTGTTGTCTTATTTCATGGGGATTGGGCTGAGTTTGATAGGAATTTTGCTAACAACAAGGACAAGCTTGGCTTCACAGTTGTAAACTTCTCAAAATTGATTCACATCGGTACACACATTAGCCATGAGCCATTTGTGTTTCCATCCCAAGTGCAACAAGTGTTCTACATTGAAGATCCAACCCTGCCAAAATCGTATGTGGCTCCCTATGCAACCAAGAGATGTATTCCAACTGGGCGATACTTCAGACGATGAAGACGGTGAAGACATGAACAGTTACATTGCTTCTGAGTTTCCTGTGTTTGATGTAAACACAACCGATGTTGGAATTTGCGGGACTTGGCTCCGCAAGGATGGAGAAGAGGGCGATGTACTGGAAGATGTCGTATTGTAGTTTACATGATTTTCAATTGAGTTTATTATATGTCTGTAATTTTATGTCTTAAATCTTGTTGTAATATTATGTCTGTAATTTCGAATATGTTCATTGTGAATTTAATACACTGGTTTAATTATCTTTCTATTTTCTACTGCTTGGTATTATTTACATTAAACTATGCTTAGTGTCATTTGAACCAAACTATCGTTGTCATTTGAACCAAACTATCATTTAAACCAAGTTATCGAATCCTTGACAGGTACAACATGCCGAGGCGTGGAAAGAGGGTAAATATAAATGATGGCAACGAGAGCCATGGGGATGAGCAGCCACTAAATAATAGTGGCAGGCAAACATATGAGAGTGAGGGTAGCACGCCGCCCACTGTCAAAAAACATCGGTAAGTCTTAAAATTGGTATTTTTAAAGAGATTATGTTACTTGAATGCATGAAAGACACGTACTAGTGTTTGTGAGTCTGCATTGTGGCTGTCGTCTATAAGCATTTCGTCTATGTTTCTTAAGTGGGCTGTGATTAGAAAGAAAGGGCTGGAGTGGAGATCTGGAAACCCAAAATAGAGACATCTCGTTTATTATAATCTACACTTATTGTTGGACCAACCCCCTCTTGCTGTTGTTGCTGATGTCTCTTTGTGTGCGTGTGTTGAAGAGAATGAAGGGATGAGAGAGAGATGAGGAAAATGCCGCTATGTTAGCCTGGTGTATCCTCATTCTCTACCATCCCTCTTTCTGGCTCCATATATGGCTTCTATATTAAATTGGTTTCCTTCCACGATGACAGTCCGTAATACTACACTTGATATGAGCCCATGTTCATAGCTGCATCCTATTGCATACTCACAAACAACTAATACTTGTCGGCCTTGCATCGTATGCCCAACCCCACTTTGGCACATAACCTGGTATAGATGACATTGTATGACCTGCAAACAAGGATTGTTCAGTCGTGTTGTTGTAATGATTTGGAGGAGGTGAAAATGGGACCATAAAATAGCTTAAGAAGACCATCAGGTTTGTGAAATAGGCTTCACTAACAGTGAAAGAAACTGGGGATGCTATGCAGCATACTTAGTTTGGAAGTGAACCCATTTTGTGTTAAAAAAACCATGCCGAAGATAGCAATCAGATGCATGAAATCAGCTTCTTTAACAGTATCTGAAAATGAAAATTTTTCATAATCTGAGCATATATGTTTCTTTAACAGTGACTGTGAACAATTGTTCTTAATTGGGCTGTGATTAGAAAGAGACGAGTTGGAGTGGAGATCTGGAAACCCATATAGAGACATCTTGTTCATAATAATTTATTATTATTGTTGTTCTTGTCACTCTTGCTGTTGTTGCTGATGTCTCTATGTGTTCGTGTGCTGAAGGGAAAGAAGGGATGAGAGAGAGATGAGGAAAATGCCACTATGTTAGCCTGGTGTATCCTCATTCTCTACCATTCCTCTTTCTGGCTTCTATATTTGGTTTCCTTCCACGATGACAATTCCAGTTAAAACTACACTTGCTATGAGCCCTATTCGTATTTTTCTTCCATGAACTGAGGATGGTATATAGGTACGTATGCCAAAATCCTCCGGCCGGATATGCACAACACTTGGGTTTTGCGATATAGTTGGGCTAAAAAAGTAGTAGAGCAACATATAAGCTCAGATAATGGAGAAATTTTCATTTTCAGATACTGTCAATGTAACCTGATTGCAATCTTTGGCATGGTTTTTTTAACACAAAATGGGTTCACTTCCAAAATGAGTATGCTGCATAGCATCCCCAGTTTCTTTCACTGTTAGTGAAGCTTATTTCACAAACCTGATGGTCTTCTTAAGCTATTTTATGGTCCCATTTTCACTAACTGTTAGTGAAGCTGATTTCAAGCACCTGATTGTCTTCTTGGCATGTATATTTTTATACCAAAAATGGGTTCACTGTGGTCATCAGATATTATATAGGTACGTATGCCAAAATCCTTCGGCCGGATATGCACAACACTTGGGTTTTGCGATATGGTTGGGCTAAAAAAGTAGTAGAGCAACATATAAGCTCAGATGATGGAGAAATTTTTATTTTCAAATACTGTCAATGTAACCGGTTTTTTTAACACAAATGGGTTCACTTCCAAAATGAGTATGCTGCATAGCATCCCCAGTTTCTTTCCCTGTTAGTGAAGCTTATTTCACAAACCTGATGGTCTTCTTAAGCTATTTTATGGTCCCATTTTCACTAACTGTTAGTGAAGCTGATTTCAAGCACCTGATTGTCTTCTTGGCATGTATGTTTTTATACCAAAAATGGGTTCACTGTGAACTGAGGATATTGTATAGGTACGTATGCCAAAATCCTCCGGCCGGATATGCACAACACTTGGGTTTTGCGATATAGTTGGGCTAAAAAAGTAGTAGAGCAACATATAAGCTCAGATAATGGAGAAATTTTCATTTTCAGATACTGTCAATGTAACCTGATTGCAATCTTTGGCATGGTTTTTTTAACACAAAATGGGTTCACTTCCAAAATGAGTATGCTGCATAGCATCCCCAGTTTCTTTCACTGTTAGTGAAGCTTATTTCACAAACCTGATGGTCTTCTTAAGCTATTTTATGGTCCCATTTTCACTAACTGTTAGTGAAGCTGATTTCAAGCACCTGATTGTCTTCTTGGCATGTATGTTTTTATACCAAAAATGGGTTCACTGTGGTCATCAGATATTATATAGGTACGTATGCCAAAATCCTCCGGCCGGATATGCACAACACTTGGGTTTTGCGATATGGTTGGGCTAAAAAAGTAGTAGAGCAACATATAAGCTCAGATGATGGAGAAATTTTCATTTTCAAATACTGTCAATGTAACCGGTTTTTTTAACACAAAATGGGTTCACTTCCAAACTAAGTATGCTGCATAGCATCCCCAGTTTCTTTCACTGTTAGTGAAGCTTATTTCACAAACCTGATGGTCTTCTTAAGCTATTTTATGGTCCCATTTTCACTAACTGTTAGTGAAGCTGATTTCAAGCACCTGATTGTCTTCTTGGCATGTTTGTTTTTATACCAAAAATGGGTTCACTGTGAACTGAGGATATTGTATAGGTACGTATGCCAAAATCCTCCGGCCGGATATGCACAACAATTGGGTTTTGCGATATAGTTGGGCTAAAAAAGTAGTAGAGCAACATATAAGCTCAGATAATGGAGAAATTTTCATTTTCAGACACTGTCAATGTAACCTGATTGCAATCTTTGGCATGGTTTTTTTAACACAAAATGGGTTCACTTCCAAAATAAGTATGTTGCATAGCATCCCCAGTTTCTTTCACTGTTAGTGAAGCTTATTTCACAAACCTGATGGTCTTCTTAAGCTATTTTATGGTCCCATTTTCACTAACTGTTAGTTAAGCTGATTTCAAGCACCTGATTGTCTTCTTGGCATGTTTGTTTTTATACCAAAAATGGGTTCACTGTGAACTGAGGATATGGTATAGGTACGTATGCCAAAATCCTCCGGCCGGATATGCGCAACAATTGGGTTTTGCGATATAGTTGGACTAAAAAAGTAGTAGAGCAACATATAAGCTCAGATAATGGAGAAATTTTCATTTTCAGACACTGTCAATGTAACCTGCTTGCAATCTTTGGCATGGTTTTTTTAACACAAAATGGGTTCACTTCCAAAATAAGTATGCTGCATAGCATCCCCAGTTTCTTTCACTGTTAGTGAAGCTTATTTCACAAACCTGATGGTCTTCTTAAGCTATTTTATGGTCCCATTTTCACTAACTGTTAGTGAACCTGATTTCAAGCACCTGATTGTCTTCTTGGCATGTATGTTTTTATACCAAAAATGGGTTCACTGTGAACTGAGGATATTATATAGGTACGTATGCCAAAATCCTCCGGCCGGATATGCACAACACTTGGGTTTTGCGATATAGTTAGGCTAAAAAAGTAGTAGAGCAACATATAAGCTCAGATAATGGAGAAATTTTCATTTTCAGATACTGTCAATGTAACCTAATTGTTTAACACAAAATGGGTTCACTTCCAAACTAAGTATGCTGCATAGCATCCCCAGTTTCTTCTTTTGTTGTTAGTGAAGCTTATTTTCATGCATCTGATTGTGATCTTGGCATGTTTTTTTGACCAAAACGGGTTTACTGTGAACTGAGGATGCTATAGGTACGTATGCCAAAATCCTCCGGATACGCACAATAATTGGGTTTTAGATTTAGTTGGGCACAGTGAATTAGTAGAGCAACATATAAGCTCAGATAATGGAAATTTTTATTTTCAGATACTGTTAATGAAGCTGATTGCCATCTTTGGCATGATTTTTTAACAAAAAATGGGTTCACTTCCAAACTAAGTATGCTGCTAGCATCCTCATTTTCTTTCACTGTTAATGAAGCGTATTTCATTAAGATCCAGGATGGCAAATTTTGACTGGGCTATGATTGGATTGTTTAGTGGATGTTGTCTATGTTCTTAATTGGGCTGTGATTAGAAAGAGTGGGCTCGAGTGGAGATCTGGAAACCCATATAGAGACATCTTGTTCATAATAATTTATTATTATTGTTGTTCTTGTCGCTCTTAAGGTGGTTGCTGATGTCTCTTTCTGTTCGTGTGCTGAAGGGAAATAAGGGATGAGAGAGAGATGAGGAAAATGCCGCTATGGTAGCCTGGTGTATCCAAAGTCTCTACCTTTCTTCTTTCTGTTTCCATTTCTGGCTTCTATATATATTTGGTTTCCTTCGACGATGACAGTTCCCTAAAAATACACTTGATATGAGCCCTATCTTATTTTTCTTATTTTTCTTATATTTGGTTTCCGTCCACGATGACAGTTTCATGGATTGTCTGAACAATCCATGAAGGACATGCTTAGATACTGAATTTTCATTTGTTTTATTGTTTTAGATAGTGGATATTCCCAATCAGAGGAGAATATAAAGGTTTCAAGTTAGATACTGAATTTTTATTTGTTTTGTTATTTTAGATATATTTAAAAACAAAATTAAGTACGGAATTTTTAGCATTGCAATGTAATTATTTTACCTCTGTATATATCATTAACAATTCCATTTGCAGTTGGCACTTTGATCTTATAATTCGAGATACAGGTAGTTCTTTTTGCAAGTTCAAAAAATATGTATATTCTGTATTGTGATCTACTGTTCAATTAAACTATTGTTTTTTTTTCACAGAGCGGTCGTCAAGATGAAAGAAATTCTGATGATCAGAGCTGAAGCTACTCGAGGGGTATGAATCTGCGGTCCTCCTTGCTGTTCTTATGTCCTCCTTGCTGTATGGTTGTTGTTGTTATGTCCTCCTCCTTGCTGTTGTTATGTCAGACTGGTTTTTTTTATGAGAGTTATGTCATACTTTGAATTTGGGATATTTTGGATATTTGTCAGACTGGTTTGTTTGGATATTTTGGATGTTAGTCTCTATATTAATTTGTTAATTATGACACTGTTAATTAATCAATGAATTTGGATGTTGATATGACACGTGTGAAACTTGATTATCTTTAATTATTCTTGTGTTTGGTTGTGGTTTGCGCAGTAGTATGCAACGAAATTGATTGAATCAGTTGTGAGAATTAGTTTACAGGTTTTGTAAATGAAACTGTGAATTGAAATCGAACGGAAAAGCGGAGTATCGAAAATAAACGGGCATAGCCAGAACGGCGTTTTAAAAAACGGCGGTCTATATAATTTAATTGTTGGAGTGTGTGATACACCGGCGTTTCAACGCACGCCGGCGAAAGTTATCAGCTGTAACGGCACAGGCGTACACCGGCGTTTTATAAACGCCGGCGTATATAACTACATCGGCGTTTTTTGGTCGCGCCGGTGTTCGTAAACAGGAAAAAGCAGGCGCTCATAAACGCACATACACCGGCATTTTTTTGACCGCCGGTATACTTTCGATCTACACCGGCGTTTTCATATATGCCGGTGAATGGATAAATACCGGCGGTTTACGACCGCCGATGTATGTATATAGGTGCGCAAGAACGGCACCCAGAGACCGATATACACCGGCGTTTTATGACCGCCGGTGTAGTCCTAACATTTACCGGCGTCCACCAAAAACGCCGGTGTAGACCCCTTCGTTTCAGCGACGCCCGCTTCGGCGGCAGTTGGACCGGCGCTATTGTAAACGCCGGTGAAAGTTTCACCGGCGTAAAAAAATGCCGGTATAGACGTAAAAAAGCGCCGGGAAAGCTACTTTCTTTGGTAGTGTCTCTTCCACTCCCATAACCGGCCTCCTTTCTCTCTCCTAATGCACGTGCACGTGTTGTACACTAGTGCACACATATACATAAATAATTGCAAATCCTATAATTCTAATATGTGTATTAAAAGTTGTTACATGTCATGTGTGAGTCCATGCACAACTAAAAAAAGATTTAATTAATGGGCTTGTCTTGTTGGACTTGTTTTTTTTTATTAATTAATTAATTAGTCTAGTGGGCTAGAATCTATTCTTAGCTAGGTCCATGAGTTTAAAGAAAGGCTAATAAAAAAAGCTCATGCATGCTAAAATAATAAATGAGAGTAAGAAAAATAAAGATGGAAAAATTAGCACATGCATCGTACGTGCAAAAATTGAAAAATGCATTTTTAATTAAAATAAAAATACGGGATGTTACATGGAGACCCCACAACTCATAGTGCTAATAGCGAAAACACACCACAAGCAATAGAAACTCTCAAGACTTAGATGAACCAAGAACAAGCCACCACAATATATGCAAAATTTCACAAGAACACAATCAATTTGTAGAGATAACTAATACTTCTTATTCCCAAAGAAATACAAAGATTACAAAGAGATTACCACTCTCAATCTCTCTCTCACACATTTGAAACACTCAGCACAATCTCCTCTTGAAGTTGAACAATGATAATGACTCACCTCTTGATTACACAAATTGATCTATTCAGACTACTAAACCCTAGAGTTTACGGCCATATATATAGCCCCCAAGTAAACCCTAAAAGATAAACACAAATCTAGCAATTGGGCCTTCAAACTCGTAAGCCCAAAAACAATCAGCCGCCGAAGTCGGTCGACCGCACCCCCAAGGTCGGTCGACTGCAACGTGTAAGTCCAGACCTGAGAGCTGACCGGTCGACTGCACCCCCAAGGTCGGTCGACTGTCTTCTCCTCTGTTGGACCTTTACACTTGAAAAACTCTCAACACCCCCAGGTCGGTCGACCGCACCCCCAGGTCGGTCGACCGCAACTCTCCAGACTGCATTCTTCTACTCGTTGCTTGTCTTCTCTTGCTTCTTTGTCTCATTATCTTCTTCTCCAACTTCAAGTACTCAGTGTCTATGTATATTTGAGGCCACAATTCCTAACACCTATAAGGCTGGAGTTTGAACTACACCAAATCCCTTACTGAGTACTCATTATCGACCATGTGTCTGTCAGCAATCCCCTTCTTGCGAGCGTGAGCTTTTTTAATAAGGTTATCCTTCAGAGCTGCAAAGTGAGATATCATTCTATGAGACACTCCAACCTCTCTATATTTGGCAATTCTGGGCATATATGGAGTGAGGGTGGGAGGTGCCTTACCATACAAAATTTGTGGTAGCACTGAGTGCTGATATTGTAGCAAGGGCGGATCCAAGGGGGAGGGGGGTTGGGGTATGCTACAGCCCCCCCGATATTTGACAATTTCTTTGTAAATTTAATTTTTTTTGGGTATATTAGTGTGGGATGTATGTTTCAGCCCCCCAAAATATTTTTTAAAGCCCACCCCAAATATTTTTTAAAGCCCACCTCATATATATATTTGAGCATTCTATTTATTTTTTTTGGGCTCAAGCCCAACTCTATTCTATCTAGTATCTATAACAACTTTACTTCTCTAGTATCTATAACAACTTTATATATATTTTGCATGTTACCTTGTGCGATTTTTTTTCCAGCCTCCCTCACTTTTCAATTCTGAATCCGCCCCTGTTAATGTTAATTGTACCAGTAGGCTTGTAAGCACAAAAAAACACCACAAATTGACCTAAGTAGTACGCTTATTGCAAAATGATTGGCTTAATTGCAAATAACCCCTTGAAGACAGATAATATTCTAAGGACTGATAAGTGAACTTCGGGACTAATACGTAATCAGATACATCCTCAAATACAGTTTTGGACTGTATCAACGAATAGAAGCCATCAGAACAACACCCTTACTTTCATGCGTGACCTGTAACTCTTACAATCCAACTCAACCTTCTCATCTTAAAGCCCTTTTGGCCGATTGTAGCATCACAAAATCAACTAGGCCCAATCCTTTCCCTTTCTTCTATTCTCATTTTCCTAGATCTAAAACAATCTCACTCACCATCCATGCATGCCATTCAACGTACCTGTCCCCAATTCCCGCCACCTACACCCCTCACCATGCACACTTACCCTCCACGTGCCCCCATCCCTCCACAAAACAAACACAAATTCCCTACTCCTACTCTCTCTCTCTCTCTCTCTCTATATCTCCCCTTCTTCATCGCCAAAGAATTTCTCGACTAATTAACTTGCAACCCTAGACACATATTTCTCCAATATGTCTCAAGAAACCCTAAGGCTAGTCTCCCCCTGCATCAACCACGAGGGCCGGCTCCCGCGTAAGTACACGGGCGACGGCCAGGGTGCCCAGAAGGACATCTCGCCGCCCGTGGAGTGGTACGACGTGCCCGAGGGCACGAAATCGCTGGCCCTCGTGGTGCAGGACATCGACGCACCCGATCCGGAGGATCCTATCATGCCATGGACACACTGGGTGGTGGTCAACATCCCGCCCTCGGTGAAGGGGCTTCCGGAAGGATTTTCGCGGAAGGAGGGGGAGATGGGGGGAGAGTACGAGGGGATTCAGGAAGGGGTTAATGATTACAAGGTGCCCGGGTGGCGGGGGCCTAAGCCTCCGTCGTCGGGGCATAGGTTCGAGTTCAAGCTCTATGCCCTTGATGATATGGTGCATCTTGGAAACAAGGTTTGTTGTATCTTGTTTCTTAATTATTAGGCTTTTTCTTAAAGCATTTTTGTGACAAGAGTCTTTCACATGTTATCAAAGCATCTGATCATCGTGTTGTTTGTTATGTTGTCTAATAGGTGACCAAGGATAAGCTCTTGGACTGGATTGAAGGGCATGTACTCGGAGAATCTGAATTTGTAGCAATCTTCTAGGAGTCTAGAGGAGCAAGAGATCTCTTTGGTGTTCTACTAGTGCTTTTAATCTACTTCTACTACTATATATATGTTCTCCCTTGTCCTTTTGTTTTTTTTCCGGCCCTTCAATTCGATCGTGTTTGTATATGAAAACTAAATAAATGGAGTAAAAAATTCTCTCAAATAAGCTATGTTATTTTGCAAGTCATTCTAGTTTTTATTATTAGTTACACTCATCACAGCTATATTGGGCTGATCAAATTAAAGTGATTTCTATGAGTATATTTGCATAGTAAATGTTATGCTACAGCCAGATGTTGTAGGATATAGCCAACATTAAATGTGGATTTTGTGGAATATAGAGAGCGTTTGGTTGGTTGTAAAACTTTTCCAAAGTTTAAAGATTATTATAGAGAAAAGAAATCTGTGAAGTTTAGTTTGATGTAAATTTACTGTAGCAGGTATAATTTTATTTGTTTTATTTGTTTGAGTTGTAAGAATACTGTAGCAAAATTAACTTTAAAAATAAATTTTAACTATTGATTTTATTTGAAATTAATTTCAATTGACTGAGGTTTAAACTAATTAAATTAAATTGATCTTAATTAAATTAAATCAAAAAACAAAAATCGAAACTAAAAAAAAACCCGAAGCTTATATGTGAAAACCTTAGTCCCACATTGACAAGGAAAGTTTGCTCACTTTAAATAACATTTTGTTGCGTTAGTTAACGACAAAGCAACTTCACAAGCCGGGGAGAGAAAGAGTTGAAAAAAATAAAATATTAAAATATTCGTGAACAAATACACGCGTAAGTACGTGAACATAAGCTTAGATATTGTCGATATTCGGCTCCGTTGGCCGGGAGCCTGGATTGTCGGGGGGAACTTCAATATTACCCGATTTGCGTTCGAACACAAGGGTAGAGGTTCCAGCGACAGGCACAGAGCAGAATTCAATAGGGAGATTACGGATCTTGAGTTGATCGATATCCCTATTAATGATAGACTATTTACATGGTCTAACATGCAGTCTACTCCGATTTTGGCAAAATGGGACCGGATTCTGGTATCTATGAACTGGGAGGCTAAGTTCCCCTTTGCATCTGCTAGATCGATTCCTAGACCTACGTAAGATCATACCCAAATCCTTCTTGATGTTGGGCTTCAGGGAGCCAAAAGATATAGAAAATTCAGATTTGGGAAGGCCTAACTGGAGATTCAGGGGTTTCACCATCTGGTAATGGAAAACTGGGCACTCCCAGTGTCGGCCACTGACGCGGCAGGTAGATGGTGTGAAAAAATTTGCAGACTTAGAAAGCGACTTCGTAAATGGAACCGATCTAGGTTCTCGACCATCTGGCGTGCTAAAGATTCCTTGTTGGAAGGAATTGATGAACTTGAAAGAGTGGAGGAGTTGAGAGATCTGTCACAGGAGGAAAGGAATAAACTTTTGGTGCTCCGTGAGAATATTGCTAATCTCTATAAGATGGAAGAATTAAATGGCAACAAAGATCTAGAATTTAGTGGCTCAAAGAGGAAGACGCGAACACGGCCTTCTTCCACCGAGTAGCAAGTGCAAGGCGCAGGTCTAATCTTATTTTATCCTTAGATACTAGCTCGGGGACGGTACAAGATGAGCAAGTGATCTCCACAGCCTTCCAAGGATATTACAAGGACCTCTTGGGGAAGAAGAATGACTTCAGGGTCTCACTCAGGTATGATTTCTGGCAGTCCTATCAGAACGAGTCAACGCCTTCACTAGACTATCTAGAGTTGTCGTTTTCGGAGGAGGAAGTTAAAAATGCTATCTGTCACATGGGAGCAGACAAGTCGCCAGGGCCAGACGGTTTCCCAATGATGTTCTTCCAAATTTTCTGGGAAGAAATTAAAGGGGACTATATGGCACTGCTGGATGACTTCTTCAACAACAAGCTCAGATTGGGTATGTTCAATTTTGCGGAGATTGTCCTTATTCCCAAACGGGAAGAGGCGTCCAGAGTGGGCAATTTTAGGCCAATCAGCCTCATAAATTGCTCGGCGAAAATTATCTCAAAAATCATAGCCGTCCTCCTGGGGAGTATTATGGACAGCCTTATCAACAAAACTCAATCGGGCTTCATTAAGGGCAGAAATATCTTAGATTGTGTGGCAACGGCGGAACAAGTTATCCACCGCTGCCATACGACCAACTCTAAGAGCTTTCTGCTTTAGTTGGACTTTGAAAAAGCTTATGACTCGGTCGATTGGGAGTGCTTGATGGAGGCTCTCAGAGGTAGGGGTTTCGGAAATAAATGGATCTGCTGGATCAGACAGTGCTTGCAGACTAGTAAAATGGCCATATCTGTGAATGGTAAGTCGGGCCAGCCGTTCCCCTGCAGGAAAGGGCTCAAACAAGGGGACCTGCTATCACCGCTCTTATTTACTATCGTAGCGGATGTGCTGAGGGTTATGTTGGAGAAATGCCAAGAAAGGGTTATGTTGGAGAAATGCCAAGAAAAAGGTTGGATCACGCCAGTGGCCAGCAATGCGTCTACTCAAGGGTGTTCGATCCTGCAATACGCAGATGACACCCTACTCTTGGGAATGGGTCTAGACGAGAAATTGTCTGTTTTAAAGGGGCCATATATTGCTTTGAGGCCTGGTCAGACCTAAGGATTAATTTTCACAAGAGTGCATTGACTCCAATCTCTCTATCCGATGATGAAGCAGGAGAACACGCGACCATTTTGAATTGCACGACGAGTGGCTTCCCTATCAAGTATCTAGGGTTACCACTTAGGCCCGGGAGATTAACTAAAGCAGACTGGTTACCTATCATTGACAGGGTGGAAGACAGACTGTCGGGTTGGAAAGGAAAATCTTTGTCCCTCGGGGGCAGAGTGGTACTCATCAACTCAGTGCTGTCTAATCTGCCTATCTACTACATGTCATTTTTTGAGCTTCCGATATGGGTAATCAATAGGATTGACAGGAATCGAAAACGATTCCTTTGGAAGGGGGCAGATTCGAATAAAGGAGGTTATCACCTCATCAAGTGGAGTATCGCTTGCATGAAAAAAGGGCATGGAGGGCTAGGCATCATAGACCTCAGAGATATGAACCTGGCCCTACTGGGAAAATGGTGGTGGAAGGTCTTCCACAACAGTGGGGAAGGCTGGCAGGACTTCATCCAACCGTATCTTAAGGGGAAAGGCACGAGAGTCCTGGGATTCTGAGTAGGGGCTAAGGTTTCGCGCCTCTGGAAAGGAATTGCCAAGGTTAGCGGCCCCTTTAATTCGGCAGTCACGTCGAACATCGGCAATGGCCGGTCTACCAGATTCTGGTGGGATAGGTGGTGTGGAGACCATGCTCTGAAGGATACGTTCCCAGAGCTGTATGAGAGGTCGTCTCGACCGAATATGTCCGTGGCCGACGGTTGGAAAAGGGGAGGTTGGAGACCGGCGCTCCGAGGTACGTTTACTCCAAATCTTCATCAGCAACTGCTAGACATGCAAGCACACATCGCACGGGCAGACACAAGGTGTACTCAAGGCCCAGACCAGAAGCGATGGGTACTCGAGAGTAAGGGAGTTTTCTCGGTGAGATCTCTGTATCACCGAATCCACTTTCGAGGATGCAGACCCGGCTGGGCACAAGTGTTGTGGAAGGTGAAAACACCTCTTAAAGTCAGAGTTTTTTTATGGCTTGTACTCAATAATGCCATCCTCACTAGGCAAAACCTGGCCAAAAGGCAACCACAGGTGGTGACCAATTGTGGATTCTGCATCGCAACGGTGGAAGATTTAAATCACCTGTTTATTAACTGCCCTAGAAGTAAGGCAGCTATGGTTGAGGTACTCCAAGCCTTAGGTACAGGTGACTACCCAGGTGTATATGAGGACTTGTGGATTGGTCCTAAATTTGCAATGATTCGCCATGAGATGAAGGAGGCGTGGTACATTGCAATAGCGGCGACAACATGGGTGTTATGGCTTGACAGAAATAATTTTTATTTTCGTGTTTCATGTAATAGATTTCTGGTAATCTGACTCACATAATGCATCTAATCTCTTTTTGGGCTACAGCTGCGGCCACCGAGGCAAGAGGGAGGATAGCCAAAGTATTCCAGGTAGAGGAGTTTGACGATGAGGAGGCAGAGTTCGGGCCAACGCTGGATTGAGGGTGCACCAGTCATGACAGTGCATACCAGCTGGGGTTTTGTTTCTCTCTACAGTACTCTCGGGTCACTGGAGGTTGAGTAGTTAGACCCACCTCCCAGGGTTTGTTGGGGGTGTATGTTTGTTTTCTCGTATTTTTTCTTGCATTGTATCTTGTTTTGTACTGTTGTTTTGTTCTGTTGTTTTCTCCCGGTATGTCGGAGTTGTTTTATTAACGTTTTATTAATGAAACAGGGTGGCTTTATTTCACCTTTTTCCTAAAAAAAACATAAGTTTAGATCACTAATAAAGGAGCAAGTGGTGGTAGTGAAAGAGACCAACTGACCAAGACATATACCAATAGCACCGCCAACCAAAACCCCCGGTAAGTACGTGTACATAAAGTAATTAAGGAACAAGATAACATTAGATCACTAATTAAGGAACAAGTGGTAGTGAAAGAGACCAACTGACCAAGACATATACCATTCAATAGCCGAAAATTTTGCCGTGCCGTTATTTAGAATAACGGCAAGATAACATTAGATTACTAATTAAGGAACAAGTGGTAGTGAAAGAGACCAACTGACCAAGACATACCATTCAATAGCCAAAAATTTTGCCGTATGTCATGACGCTTATTTGGAATAATAGTATAGGTTGTTTTGTTTTTCGACAGCTTGTAGTCTCCACTTAGAGAAAAAATTGCAAGTGTAAAAACATTTTTTTCGACAGCGTGTAGTCTTCAATTAGAGAAAAAATTGTAAGTGTGAAAATCTTATAATAGATGCCGTTATTTCAAATAACGGTATTCTCAATACTGATGCCGTTATTTGGAATAACGGCATCAGTTATAATTTTTTTTATTATAAAAAAGTAACTTACTATTCATCCTCTCTGACGAATAAGTTAATAAATAAATAAATAAATAAATAAATAAATAAATTATAACTGATGCCGTTATTCCAAATAGCGGCATCAGTTATAATTTTTTTTTTTTTTTTTTTATACTTTTTATTCATTCTCTCTGTTTCCAAATAACGGCAAGAGTTCATATTTTTATATAACTGATGTCGTTATCTCCAATAACGGCATCTGTTATTAGAATGTCGTTATTCAGGATAACGACATTATTTATAAGTTTTTTTAAAACTTAGAACTTTTTAAAGTTAGAAGATTCATACTTGTACGAGAATTATACTGATGCTGTTATTTCAAATAACGGCATAAAAAATGTAAAATAAATGCCGTTATTGAAAATAACGGCACGTAAATAACCTATGCTGTTATTTTCAGTAACGGTTTATGCTGACGTGTCCTAAACAAGGACAGATCGCTAATTGTTTTGAAAAGTATGGCAGAGCGCTAAATATTTTTAAAATGTGGGGCAGCTTTTTAAAATGTGGGGCAGCACGGCAAAATTTTCTCAATAGCCCTGCCGGCCTACACGACAGAATTATGTCAAAATTTCTTTCCCTCAGATGTTTTTTGTGAACAATTCAGATTAGAAAAACAAAAAAAAAAAATTTGAAAATCAATGCTAAGAGGTCACTCTGCTGTAGGACGGACGAACTGGAGTAGAAGGAGCGGGTCAGCATGACGCCCTGTGGTAGCTGGTAGCTGTCTTCTTAGCCTTGTGGGCCATAGGAGAAGAAGGCAAATACGGTGAGGATCTGAGTAGGAGGCCGGATCTGTATTTCTCAATCCGATGCTGTTAATTTCTGATGTGGGAGCAAACAGATGATGAATTCTTGTAATTGATAGAAAACTTAGATCTCAGCTGCAGATCTGATCCTGATGAGAGGCTAGTGTTTATTAGAATTTGCAAATCTGGGGGTGGTTATGTAGTTGGAGGCTACTGGAAATCTGCAAAATGCCTGAAATACCGGGTGTTTTTCCGGTGATAGGCCCACCAACGATCAAGTTAGCAACCAAAGGAGTAATTTAGTGTTTAGTGGTAAAAGATTGTTCACCGTGTAAAAGAGGAAGGAGCCTGTATTTATAGACGCGTGAAGAATCAGTTAAAAAAAGATTTCCCAGTTGTGTAATCAAATCCCGTGGATTAACGAATCTGATTGGGTAATTAATCCTCTGATTTTTGGGGACCTGAACACTAACCATAATAGACTAGTCATGTTATTGTTTGCCCTAGAGGTCAGTTGTATATTGACTTTACTAGTTTACATTGTATCGTGACATTTGTTTCATATATGAGCATCCACAGGCATTTACTATTTATCCAAAATATGTATTTTATAGCAAACGAAAGTTTGCTATTTATACATATTTTGACAATTTCGCAACAGTAGATGACTATATATGAAAATGGATATAAGAAAATGCATATTATACATGACAGATCTTCAAGATCCGTCTCACTAAAAAATATATTTTTTTAATTCTCAAACAGAACTACACAATCCGTCCCTTTAATTTTTTTTTAAATTTATTTAACTCCTAAAAATTTTTATTTGGTATTAAAAATACACAAAAATACCCCCCACCCCTTGCACGGATTTTCAAGGGGGGCATTAATTTTTTATTTTTTTTTCAACTAAAGAAATCGTTTTAATTAGTAAAAAATTCGAAATAATTAGTAAAAAATTCGAAATAATTATTTAAAAATCGTGGGACAAATCTCGAAGATCCGTCCAATCAATTTACAACTGCAGCAAACTCACTTTACTATATCTATAATATCTATTTACCCATTCTTTTAGCAAACCACGACCTTGGATGCTCTAATGAAGTGTTTAGCTGTTTGTAGACATCCTTTATTATGAAGATTCTGCAAGAAATTCCTGAACTAAACGAATACAATCATTTGTCAGTTGTGCTGAACTGAAATTAGCTTAAAATTTAGCATTGCAAAATACAGTCATGCTAACATAAAATTATGTAGCCTGTGCACGGAGATGCAGAAACACTTGCAGAATTGTAAGTTACTACTTTGAAATAGGAAGTACCGTGTCAGATTCGTACATCCAATATGAGAATCCCATATGTAAGATGCAATATGAGACTCCATATGTGCATGATGATGCTGATGAGCTCTGATAAACATAGTTCGAAACAATGTTCTGAAACATCCTGGGCATCTCCTGATGGTCCTGATGCTGATGAGCACGCCACTTGTCCATGAACTGAATCATCGCCCATAACCAACTGCTCGTCGAGCATCCTCAAGGGTGTGAAAATCATAACCACGAGGAGGATGATGAACGTGACTACAATATTCCAGCTGATGACAAAGCAAGCACCAACCACCTGCTTGACGAACTGGATGATGCCAGGGCTACCGTAGAATGCTCCTTTGGAGCCGGTGACAGGCAGGAACATTGCACAAAGATCAGGTTGGGCGAATAGGCCAGTCAGGGCGCCCCCTAGGGTCCCAGCGATTGCGCGTGTAGTATAATCTTTGACCTCTTGTTTAGAGAAATCATTGTATAGTAGGGAATGCACCCAGATGCTATGCCCATTCCGGATTGCTGCCCATCCCTGAACCAGCCCTGAAACATTATGGAATATGCTATTGAATGATTGATTATGCTCTGTTTTGTATTGCAATGTATTTATTGGATTCTTCGAAAGCTATACTAACCTTTAGCTTAGAGTTCTGTCATTTACCAGCAGCAGGAGTAATGCAGACAAGGCCAGTGATCATGCCCCGGACAGCACTGACAACAGATGCCTTGCCTAAGACTACAACATCACAGCAAGTCCAAACAAGGAGGCTAGTAGCAGCATAAATGTGGGTGTTGAGGACTGCTATGGATGAATCGACATTAGCAGAGAAAGGATCGCCCCGCCATTGAATCCGGTCCAGCCCATCCATATAATGCCTGCTCCTGTCAGCATTAGCAGAATATTGCATGGAGAACAGTCTTCTCTATTTCTTTTAATCTTGGACCAACCTAAGAGTAAAATCAAGAGTTCAGCATTAGTTGCATAGCTAATTGCATATATCGGACCATATTGAAATTGCAAAGATCACGTTTTTTTAGCAAAATTATGGTAATAAGTGGATAATTTTCATTAAAAAAATCAACATGAAGAGAGGAGACTGCAAACACAAACAGACACAGACACGGAAACAAGCATACCCCATAGGCTGCCGTGAAACCAGTAACTCCTTCAGCGAGATGCACAACATACCTGCCTCAGTAGTCCATGATCCCCCAATGGAACAAGAACCCCCCACCCCAGATACTGAAAGCCCCGACTCTCTATGAAAACGTCACCCACATTGGCACAAACGCCATCCAAGCCTTCACGCTCATCCTCCCCAGCACCGCGCCTGCCACCAATGCTGCTGCCACGCCAGCAAACACCATCTGAAAGAACACCATACTAGCCATCGGATAGTACGGCTGCACAGCCGTATCAGGTTCACCATTGGCCTTGTAGTGCGCAGTGGAGGGTAGTAGAGCTTGGCATGAGACAGTCTTGGGAAAGTGCGGGCCCAGGCCGACCCATGAAGGGGAAGAGTTTTGGCCCAAAGCCGAGCTTATGGCCCCAAAGGGTCCAAATAGGGACGGTGACAGAGAAGGCATAGAGGACCATGAAGGCAGAGTTGATGGCCTATTTGGGATTAGAAAGGCCCGAGTAGAAGAGAACAATGCCCGAGATTGCTTGGAGACCCACTATTGGAGCAGATGACATTTGCCATGTGTTGTCACCTTTGTTGAGCCACAGCGGAACCAATGTTGATGTGTGACTGCCTTCATAGGCCATTTCTGAAGGAGAGGAGGCCGAAGAAACTTCAGAAACTGAGAGAAAGGAGAGGAATCAAATTTTATTGGTGGAGAATGTGCCCTTCAGTAGAAAAATGAAAAAGAATCTTGGACCGAGTAGTTGATTAGTGATAGTGAAATGCACCAATGAGGGGTGAAGTATTGAGCTCATAGTTTAACACACTAACTCCATTTCAATAAGGTAAACAGTAATATATTACTTGTATTAATTGCATTGTGTTATTGGGTTTTTGTTTGTTTACATGCAAACATCATTTTGTTGGATGGATTCATGTAATAAAATGTAGTACTCTATTTTTGCAGCTTTTATTATTTCTGATCATGCATATTAAGCATAATGAAAGAAATAAAAATGATAATACACTAAGTCTTATATATAATTCAGGAAGCATAACTATGAACATGACCATATATAACACCGAGAGAACAAATGAAAATATATACTTCTTGCAGGTGATAAGAAGAGAACAAATTTCCATACCTCACAAAGAGCTTCTATATGTCATAACTTGAGGTCAATGAAGACAACTTGAAAGTAGTATCTGAAGATTCGAAACAAGTAGATATAGTTAGGAGCTGAAATAAGTCTAAACTTTCACACCATAAAACATTCTAAGTAGGACAATCAGTCATTCAGAACCAAAATAAAAGTCACGCTTGAACAAAAAAGTCTCTCTCAATCACACACATGGCGAGCCCCGAAATTCAACTCTCACAGAGACCTTGACAACAACAGTCTTAATATTAAAGTGGAATTATTTCTTTAACACAAATAAAGCAAGTATAGCTCCTGCATTTGGGAGAAGAATGCAAGTAAGATGGATTAGTAGAAAGAAGAAAAAAAAAAGTTTCAATCCTGACAGCAAGTCATGAATACAAACAAAGCGAAAACCAAAATTTCTTGCATATGAATGCCAACTCACTCTAATATATAATATCAAAAGGGATTTGATCTGCAGGTTCAATACATCAAATATTCCACAAATCTTATTATTCCAGAACAAATAGAAAAAAACGTCACACTGATGGGTTGATGGAGAGGGTTTTATAAAAATTCAGCATCTGACGGCCAGGCCCGGCCCTCCTTGGAGGCAACCGATGCATTTGCATCAGACCCCAAAAATCACCAAAAAAAGGGAGCCCCCGTTTTCAGAAAAGAATAAAAAAATTATATTAGCTTCAGGCCCCTAAAAAATCTTATATTAGCTTCAGGCCCCTAAAATCCATGATTTCTCATGTATACTTTTTTATTTTTTTTTATAATACATGAATCGTTTTTTTTTTGAGGTATATGTGGGGCCCCTTTTGGAGAGTGAAACCAAGCTAATTCATCTTCATTTGGTGACCCTAAAATCCTAGGGGCCCCTAAAAAAATTCAGGCCCCTTCAATTTTTTTTCTTCTTTTGCTTCAGGCCCCTAAAATGCTAGGGCCGCCCCTGCTGACAGATACAAACCTTCTCAATAGATCTCACAAGCGGCCGGGGACTGACAAAAATAGAAGATAGAGTACTGGAGTTTAAAGTAGCCATCTTGATTCCAAGCAATTGCTGCAGAGATTAAAAACAAATAATTGACAATTAATTTTAGTACAATTTGTCGCTTTATAGATTTTAAGAATTAGGATGGATCCACAAATCCAACAATAACAATAAAGAACCCAGGATTGAAGTACCAAGAATGTTGCCACGGTATTCAGAAGGTGGTTGCACCTTTCAAGCTTGGGATTCAAAATTTATTGACAGATTTTGGATGGAATTTTGGACTGGTATTACCACTTTAACTGCCACCTTTCCTGATTTGTATTCTTTTACATCAAAACCAAATGCTATAGTATCTTCTTCGTATACTATTGAAATTTTTTGGAAACTATGGAATATTACTTTTACAAGGTCTCCTTTTGCTGTATTTGAAGTGATTATATATTATATTAGCCTTCTCACTATGCTTGGTTATTCCTCTTGAAAGTGTAAGGATGAAATCAAGTGGTTAAGGAGCTCTGATAGTGTTTTTACTGTTAAATCATTCTATAGTTTTTTTTAATTCTGGTTGGATGATTTGCTCTTCTTAGAAGACAATCGGCACAATGTTTTCCCACTTAAGGAGAGAATCTGATTTGTCCTAGGGCGCATGGTTCATAATCAGCTTCTTACTACTAATAATTTACATATAAACGGAATATTCCATGTGATGGGAAGTGTGTTATTTTTGGTTTTTCGAATGAGTCTACCTATCATTTGTTCGCAAAATTTCTTTTGCAGAAACTTTTTCGCTTCCTTGTAAAACTGCTTGGAAGAGGTTTCCCTGTTTCTATCAATTCTTGGTAGTGTTTGGAGGAAACAAGAGTCAAGAAGAATGCAAGAAATGTTTGGGATATGGCTATGATGGTCATGATCTGCCTAAATTGGCATTAACATAAGAACGGATCTTTTTACATAAATCTGATTCTAGGTGAACCTAATTAATCAATTTATTTACTTTGTGCACTTCTGCTTAGGCACTCTCAGCAAAAAAAGCAGGCCAAAATGGATCTGTCTCCTTTGGATTCAACAATAGCTTAGGCTACTGCTGGTTCAAGTAATGACGATTCCGCCGCAGCTCAGTCTAGATCTATTGTTCTTGTTGGCTCGTTATGTTTTAGGTGTAGTTAATCCTTTTGTCGTTATCCTTCGCTTTACTACAGCCGTGTAACATGGAACACTTGGAATTTGGTTTTGTGGTTTGGGTTGTGCTGCATCTACCTTTCCTTGTTGTCTTTCTTTGTCCTTATGTATTGTACACTCTATGTATTTTGTTGGCTGGAGCCTTTGGTTCAATCCTTTTAATAAAGAAAATTCAAAATAAAAAAAATCGCAAACTTTTATGAGCTATAGTTCATTTTTTGGCTGACTTTGAGAAATTCAGATTTCCAACATTTTAGCCAAAATTTGTGGGGTTGAAGTCCACTTTTACTTGCCGATTTTGAGAAATTCTAAATTTTCGTATTTTGACCTATGTTTGTCCATTGTTTTTGGCTGATTTTTAGAAATATGAAAATTCACTATTTTTTTGCCAACTTTGAGAATAAAATCTCTCCGGTTTGGCCAAGTTCTTTGGGCTATAGTCCATTTCTACCCAATTTCGAGATATTTTTAATTTTAGTGCTTTATCAAACATTAGTGAGCTAATTGTCCACCGTCTTCGGCCGATTTTGAGAAATTCTACATTTTACTTTTTTTGCCAGATTGTGAGCTATAGTCCACTGTATTGACCAAATATGATATTTTAAATTTGACTATTTCGATAAGATTTTGTGGACTTATTTATAGTCCACCGTTTTGGCCGATTATGGAACTTTTTAATTTCATTAGGTCACATTCTGTGGAAGTTAACTGCTTTCGACTGATTTTAAGAAATCCTGAATTTGACTATTTTTGGTAGATTTCGTCTATCCGTTTTCGACTGATTTTGTGAAATTCTAAATTTTTCTATTTTTGCCAAATTTTGTAGCCGAAAACCACAATTTTTCGACCGATTTGAAAAAATTCTGATTTTTACTTTTTCAGGGAAGATTTTGTAATCTATAGTCAACCATCTTAGGTCAATTTAGAGGAATTCTAAATTTCACATTAAATAACACATTTTCGGCTAATTTCATGCAATTCAGAATTTCACTATTTTAGCGAAATTTAATTAAATTTTGTATTTTACTGTTTTTGCCAGATTTTGTACGGTGTTCCATTATTTTCAGGCGATTTGGAGAAATTCTGAATTTTAATGTTTTAGCCAGACTTTGTGGACTATAATCCAGTGTTCATCTGATTTGCTAAAATTCTTAATTCCAGTGTTTTGACAAATTTTGTGGACCATTTTTGGTCAATTTTTAAAAATTCCAAGTTTTACCACATTGACTAGACTTTGTAGGCTATAAAGCACCGTTTTGGCCGAATTTTATTAATTTTGACATTTTGATTGTTTTGGCCATATATAAGGCAAATATTCTCCATCTATTTTGGTTGATATTTCAGAAACTCTTTATTTCTCCATTTTACCAGATTTAGTGGGTCATAGTGCATCATTTTCAGCTGACTTCGCAAAATTCCGGTTTTTAATATTTTCGCCAAATTTTGTGGGTTTTATCGTCCAATGTTTTTGGCCGATTTAGAGATTCTGAATTCGAATTCTTAGGCCAGATTTTGTGAGGTATAATCCACCATTTTCAACTAATTTAGAGAAATTCTTAAGTTTATTCATTTTGCTATAGTCTATTGGGCATAGTCCACCATTTTCGGCTAATTCTAAGAAACTCTGAATTTCAGTATTTTTGAAAGATTTTGTGGGCTAGTCTACATTTCATAGCTGATTCGAGAAATTCTGAATTTCACAGTCTGCACCAAATTTTATGGGATACAATCCATTATTTTCTGCCGAAGTTGTGAAATTCTTACTTTCACTATTTTGACAAGATTTTGTGAGCTATAATATAATTCATTGGGGCCAAATTGATATATTCTTAATTTCATTATCTTGAGTCTTTTGACTAGATTGTGGGGCCATATTTCATTGTTTCACAGCTTTTACAAAAATCCTTAATTTCACTATTTCTACCAAATCTACTGGGCTAAAGTTCACAGTTATTGGTTGATTTGGTAAAATTCTGAATTTTACTATTTTCGCAAGATTTTGTAAACTATCCACTATTTCAACTGATTTTTTAGAAATTCTTAATTTCATTTTTTTTGACAAGATTTTGTTAGCTACAATGTACTTTATTTTTAGTCGAATTAGAGAAATTCTTAATTTACTGTTTTGTGGGCTATCTGATCCACATATATAGGTCGATTTTAGGAAATTTTTTAACTTAACTTATTTGACTAGATTCGTGATCCACCGTTTTCGGCCAATTTGGTGAAATTCTGAATTTGACTGTTATTGCCATACTATTGTGCAATATCCACCCTCTTCGAGCTATTTTTAGAAATTCTTAATTTCACTATATCATACAGATTTTGAGAGCTACAATCCATCATTTTCGGCCGAATTGGAGATTGAATTCATTGTTCACCATTTTTAGCGATTTTGAGACATTCTCAATTTCGCTGCTTTGGTGAGATTTTGTAGGCTATAGTTTCCCGTTTTGCATATTTTTTTAAAAAATGTTTCACTCTTTTGACCAGAATATTTGGGCCATCATCCACCGTTTTCGATTGATATGTAATCGGAATTGGAAAGTCTACCCATGGAGAAATGACGTTGATTGCGACCATGGGTTCGTCCAATTTAATGTTCTTTTTAAGTTTCTTCTCCTTATAGTCTGATTCAGTGGGTTTCTTAATTTATAAAGACACGGGGCATTTATCATCTCTTTGAATTTTGTTTATGTTTTTTGCTTGCTATAAACATCTTCGAATACTGAGATAAATATCCATATTGTTCGGCTTGACTAAAGCACAGTCAATGAATTTTGTGAGGTCTAATTTTGTAAACGCCTCTAGTGGATTGGTTCAATAATTCAGGGTACCGGTTAAGGGCCTTCAACAACTATAAAAAAGGGAAACGGGGTCAAACTTAAAAGTCAAAAAGAGAAGTCACAGATATCGTTAGCACACTTGTGGGCATTGGGCAAGAAATACATCAGATGAAGCTCCAATGAGAACTTCAACTATTTATGGGAACATCTTCCAACCAACGATCAAATTCTCCTACGGAATCTTATGATTTTTTTATAACGAAATACGCTTTACAAAGCGGAGGAAAACAAACTTACTCGCTGAAAGACAGGCACTCACCATGGAAGACCGAGGGAATTAAATGAAAAAGAACTATGTCGACTCTCTAAGATTTAAATAAACAGTCCAACGACGCAAAGCAATGTGTTCTAATGCATAGCTTTCTTTGTCTTTGTTTGGCTGAGATATACTCCTACACTCAATGTCTTTGGTTTGTTACTGTATATAAAGTTGATGTGGCTTTCACGTAGTGAGAGATGTCCATAAAAGCATCTCTTTGTATGATCGATTGTACATGGCTTCTAGAAATTTTGATTTCTCTCTTCCAATTTCAGTAAACTCTTGGTTGCTCTTTTCCCCAAGCTTAGTACTAAACTAGAGCTTTCGTAAATTAATTAACTCCAGTTATAGTAAAATAGGTTATTGGCATAAAGATATTTTGTGGTGCTTAAAATCAAGCCGAAGGAATTCAGGTATAGAGAAGAACAAGATGTGTCATAAGAGCTAAAGAAATTCGTATTTGTTTACATACTAGCACTATTATTTTGTTAAATTTTTAGTATCATCGGCCAAATACAGACTTTTTGCTTTTGTTTGTTTCCTAAAATAAACAAAAAAATGGTAGCAATAATGGCAACTGCATTAATAGTGTGCATAGATGGCAATGATTAAAGCTATATTCCAACATCCACCAATAATTACACACATCCTCCAATAAATTTGACATACAAAGAGATGTTTTTCCTGGCACCTCCCACTATATGAAAGTCATCAACTTTACATGTAGTAAGAAAACAAAGACACTTAGCATAGGAGTAGATCTCCACCAAACAAAGACAAAATTCATGCATTAAAACATTCTGCTTTGCGTCTACGGCATACTTATTTCAATCTCATAGAATCGACAAAATACTTTTTCATGTAATTCCCTTGGTCTCCGATGACGACAACCTGCACAATGAGTGTCTGTCTTTAGCGAGCAAGTTCATTTTTTTTTGCTCTATAGTGCATATTTTGTTTGGAGGAAAAGCATATAATTTCGTATAAGAATTGGATCAATTGTTGGAAGTTGTTCCTAGAATGCACCCAGCTAAAGCTCCCGTTGGAGCTTCAGGTCTTTTATATAATATATTTCTAGCTCAATACTCACAAGTCTACAAGCGATATCCGTAACTTTTCTTTTCGACTTCTAAGTTCAAGTCCGTCTCCTTAATTATAGGAATTGGAGGTCCTTAAACCATTCTGTAACATGGATCATTGAGAACAAGAATTATTGAATCAATACACTAAACTCACGGAATTTGAGGGTGTTTACATAATTCAAAGACTCGTAAACTTCGATAATTGTGCTTTAGTCAAGACGGTCAATATAGATAGTTGTCTCACAAAATTTGAAGACGTTTATAGAAAACAAAAAACATAAACATAATTCAAAGAGATGATAGAAACTCCCTACCGTTAAAAACTAAGAAATCTATTGAATCGGACCATGAGGAGAAGAAGAAACCTAAAAAGAACACTTTGGACAAATCCATAGCCACAGCCAACACTGTTCCTCCATGGATGGACCTTCCAATTCCAATCATAGAGCTACTGTTGAATAGGGGTGTCAAAAATACAATAATATTGTATCGTACCGGTACCATACCGAACATTACCGAAAACTCGGTAATACCGTACCGAAATCTTGATACTGTATCGTACCTGTAATATCTCCAAATTGTGTAATAATAATTAATATGGGTGTTTGTGCAATATATTTATTATCAAGAGCAATTATGTACAAGTGGGAAAAAAGGGTTTTGGTTCCTGTTTCTTTCTCCTTTCGTGATCGCTTTCTTTCTTCCGGCCGCTGCCACAGATTAAAATAAAAAAACATAAGAGAGAAAGAGAGAGAGAGAGGTGGGAAGGAGGAGAAGCCAAAGGAGAGAAATCGAAGGAGAAGGCCGGAATTAAGGAGTAGTTTGGACGACTCGTAGCTGATTTTTATTTTGCCAACTGATGTAAGTAATTGAATATATATACCTCGTAGAATGCAATTTATAAGATGCTTATTGTTTTGTAATATTGCTATATTGTTTGTATTTCTAGATTATTTTATGTGATGTGATGTAATGTGATGATGTGCAACTATAAAATTGGGATTAACATATTGTGGTGTGTTTGTGTGAATATGGAATTGTGATATATGAGCGTTTTGTCATCTGTATGTGGATTGTGGTTAGTAATATCTATGGATTGCCGATTTAAAATATAACTTTATGCATTATTTTACATAGTTTGAGTAATGATATATATACATGAGTGGTCTTATGACATTATGAATATTGAGATGACTATTTTAAGTTATTATCATATACACAGTCATGTTGCCCATGTGTCATGCATCCAAATTTGTATACCGGTATGAGTCTGGATTCTCTGGAATTTAAGTAACCCATTATGAGCTCTCTTGTGTCCACTCTATGAGTGATAATTTCTTTTGCACAATAAATTGTCCTATCATGGACTGTAGTGGTGTATACCCTGACAACCGGAGTAATAAGTGTTGACCGCATGAGAAGGGGACGTACCTAAATTTCTTTGCATTCTAGATATTCTTTGCTACTATTTGTATTGGCTTATGGTTGTGCATTAATATGTTTAATTATTATTGCGACATTTTATAGACTGCCGGCTACTTGTTATATTTATTCAATTACTACTGGGCATCAGTTCATTTTGTTGTTGATAAATCTTTTCAGATTAGTGCATCAAGGCCGGGTGGTTGAAAGGAATAAAGGAGCCTGGAAGCTTATATCTTTTGAGTATTGTAGAGTGTTAAGCTAATAAATTGGATTTTTTAACCTTGTTTCAAAATTATTTTTGGGCATTGAGTTTGTAATGAGACTTCTTGCTTGGAAGGTTTAATCATTCTTGTAATGAATTATATATTTTGTTAGCCATTTCTGCTACCTTTTGTTGATGGAATTTATTATCATGAGATCGTATAATTATTATGTTATTGCAATGGTTGTTATGGTTTGTGGACGTTACAATACCAAGATTATATGGAATGGTATTGGTACACAATACTGATACCGATGGTATACCATACCTACCAAGTATATTTAATATATATTTAATTTAAGTTTTATACAAACCATACGGCATTTGTCTCGACCAGTCCGTTGTAGGCGCTCAAACCGAAAGTAATTCAGTCAAAAACTTCTTAGATAATTTGATAGTGATTGAAAGACATGAACTGACATCCATTCCAATTAAATTTATTGAATTAGTTTTCAACTAATTATTTAGAACTAAATGATTAGTTTTCATCTAAGTCATATGATCTTATATATGTTTGGTAAGTAGTTTTCTAAAGGCACCATAAAAACTTAATAAATTCATCTTAATGTTTTTTTTTCTTTTTTCTTTCAAGTAGACCCTAAGCAAGTGAATTACATTGCACTATCTTTTTTGAATAAAGAATACGCATATTTGTGATTTATTTGGTAGCTCAATTTTTACAGTACTAGAAATTAAGAAGTATGTATAACAGAAGAAAGGTAGAATTATAGCAGAAAGATGAGAGGTAGAATTATGGACTAAAAATAAATAAATAAATTTCGTGGAGATGATGAATAATAGGCCATTCATGGAGCAATAAATTACAAAAGATAGTGTTTTTTCTTAATCAACTACTACTAACTTGCATTCTCATATGGTTAGAATCTTTCAATTACCGTACAGTTATTCTCTATCATTTGTTATCGTGCGTGTACCTTTGATAATGAATGATGGCTGAGGGCCTAGATTCAAAACAAATGTTAATTTTTTGTGTGGTTAAGAAGCTTGATCAGTACTTGCAGCAACCAAGTTACATTTAAAATTGTTGGGGAGTTGTTGATTCAAAACTTCAAGTATTTGTTTATTCGCTAATCAAGTATATATACTTCTGCTCAACTAAAATTTTCTCTGTCTTTTTACGGTCCGGTACTACCGTGGTATTACCATTACCGTACCGATATTCCGGTATTACTGAACTCGGTAGTACCAAAATCTTGGCAAAATAATGGTAGTAAAATCTGTGTACTAAGTATCCCGGTACGGTAGACGGTAGAACAATAATGGTATGGTACGGTACAATATATCACCCCTACTCTTGGAGCGCCTCCCATACGTTGACTACATCTGCTTAGTCATTGTATGCCCAAAATGGCGCTCCATCCAAACCCACCACAGCCTCTGCCTTTGTTCCATCATTCATCTCAATTGGCTCATCCTCTACGGCGACTATGCATTGGCTGGATCCCCCTTCCGCTGCTACAGCCCCTTTGAGCACTGATTCTACAATCACCTTCCCTTGCTCACCTCCTTCATTAGGACCCACTGCAGAGTGATCTGGAGCCCATGTTTAAGCTCTTCAATAATTTATGTCCTTAAGTCTCAATCCTTTATATTTAGGTTTAATATACCTAAAATTAGAAGCAAAGTTCGGAGTGTTTGTTATTGTTGTGGTTGCTATTGATATGGGTCTTGGGCTTCTTTCGCTTTAGCCCACCATATCTGGGTGTGGCTAGTAGCAGAGAAGGTAAGAAACAAATAAAATATGGTCATCTAATACATTCCTAATCAAAATACTCCATGTTCGTGCAAAGTCGTGCTCCTGTTTTTCCAAAACCCTAAACAAGTCATATTAAGAAATAACCAGTGAACAACACTATTCCAAGAATAATAAGCATTGTAGATCAAAATCATTTTTTCCACTAAGATATATCATCTAGAAGGAGAAATATGGGAGACTTGCCACAGCGAATTAATTACATGTCAACTATCAGATGTAGATAAATCAAAAGACCACAGATAATGCATTCCTCTGAATCCAACTCACGTGCAATAAAACAACAAACATAAAAAAAATTAAGGCACCTTTGAACCTCTTCCCTATCTAGCAACTGAAAATAATCCAAACAAAATCATGTTAATAGCTACTCTAAATTTGACCATATCTCAAAAACAAAAAAATATCATCAACAACAACAGCTAAAAGCCCTCTTCAACTACACACTGGGTTAGTAGCAAAAACAGGAAGACTTGACTTACGACACTCTTCGTACTACGTCTATACAATGGATTCAAATCCCGGCTGATACTGGGATGCAATGAAGTCAGGTTGGAATTTTGCTACTGAATAGTGACAACCCCGACATGTCAGAATTACCGATAAAGGGCAGCTGGTACCCAATACCCAATCCTGACACCAAGTTTTGGAAACGTGGTGTATGCTACAAGAGACAAGAATGTAAAGTCCACGTGGACAACACTTCTATTAACTGCTTGAGAGTTGTCGGGTGTTTCACTTAGGAGTACAAAAGTAGCACACACAAATATGATACAATCAGCACTTTCTATTCCAAATAACTCACTATAGTGCACCCAACAACACTCATACCCATGAATTACTCAAAGTTAATGGGCACTAAAAGCTTAGAAACTACACTAGCCATGCGACAATAGTTAACAACAATTAAAATGCTATTAACCTCAAACAAAAAGGGTTTTTTAACATAGGTCCCTTTAAAAAGAGAGTTTGCAATTAGATCTTCCAAATTGTAGCGATTGATATTGGGTGACTTGTTTTGTTGTTGGAGTTGTAATAGGTTCTTTTGAGTATTGCACCCAATAACTTAACCATGATGGTTAGCCTTACCACGAGGCCAGGAATACAAGCTTACTAATACCATGTAACTCTACTGGTAGTATTGTCTGCATCCTAATTTTAATTCCCACCAAACTATCTACTTCCTCCTATTTCTCTATTTCTTTCACACTAAACCCAATCCACCCTTCACCCTTTCCCTCATTTCCCTTCCCTGGAGCCCCTATCCCCCCTCCCCCCCCATTTCCTCCTCTCCTCCAAATCTCTCCCACTCCATTACTTTTCATAAAGTAATTTCAACATCTCGCCCGAGTTAACATGCAGCTCTTAATTGATTGACCTGATAGCGATCACCATAGATCGGCGACCCAGTTACAAATACACGTATGACGTACCTAACGAACTCCTTAAATATAATAGTTAATCTTCACTATTATATTTATAGCCCAAACTCCTTAAGCCAACCTGTGAAAAGTCGCCCATTAATTCACACATTCATCACAAAACGATTTTGACGAGTAAATCCTAGAGCTTTGGAGTGTGTTTGGTAACAAAGTTGGGTTAACTAAAGTTCAGTTTTAAGTGCACGTAGAGGTTTGTTAACCTTAACTATCACACCTCTACCTACATTCAAAAAGTTAACTCAATCACTCCATTTTTTAGGTGTTCGGCAAGCCAGGCAAAGGTTTCCTAATTTTAGATAATTAGGTTTGAGTGTAGTTGAGATAAATATACTTATCTAAACTTTCGGGCTTAGAAATGTCCCCAAACAAAGCAAAGTTTAAAAAACAAAACTGAAGTTTGAGAGATAACTCTACAAAACTCCAGTTATCCTAACTTGACTTCATTCCCAAACACGCAAATGAACTCATCTTATTTAATGTCCAATTAACCCATTTGATTCCGAATTAAAAATAGTTAATTTTCCTAAAAAATTATACAACCCCATTCTATAAAAAAAACCTCGAAGAACTCCATATACCTTATAGAGTCTTCGTGAACTGGGCTTCGCCTCGTCTACCGCCAACTGAAACTGACCCAATGACACCTGCATGGCCCTCATTCGATCTGAGAAAGAACCTGCAACAAAAAATTCAAACTTACATTAACTAACCCAAAACTCCATCAAAAATGATTCCTTTTTCATGCATTTCCAACATAGTTTTGCCACAAGAACAAACAAAGAACCTGTTGTTGGATTTGAGCTGTTCCCTAAACTCTGTAATTGATTGATTGGTTGATAAAAAGATCAATTTTTTAGGGAAACTGAGGGTTGGGGATTGAATTGAGAACAGCCCAGTTCGATTTTGGTTGGATTTTCAATGAGGATATTTTGATCCAAAAAAAATAGGTCACTTTTTCAAACTAATTTCCAAAATAGACCACTCGCAGATTCCATCTACGTCATATTCCTTTTTGTTGATGCAGTTGGCAACTGCGGTCTAAATATATGTCACAATAATCCAACTACAACACTTATGTCAAAATAGTGTTAAGGAGAAAACTATGTTCACCTTAGAACCGCAGTTGGATCTACGTTCTTGATTGCACTAAGCTCGTAGTTTTCAACTGCATTCCTAATTCAATCTTTTATAAGGCCAGATTAGGAATGCAGTTGGGAACTGCGAGCTTAGTGCAATCAAGAATGTAGTTAGCAACTGTGTTCTTGATTGCACTAAGTTCGCACTTCCCAACTGCATTCCTAATTCAATCTTTCATAAGGTCCAATTAGGAATGCAGTTGGGAACTGCGAGCTTAGTGCAATCAAGAACGCAATTGGCAACTACGTTCTTGATTGCAATAAGCTCGCAGTTCCCAACTGCATTCCTAATTCAATCTTTCATAGGGTCCAATTAGGAATGCAGTTAGAAACTGCGAGCTTAATACAATTAAGAACGCAGTTGCCAACTACGGTCTAAGATGAACATAGTTTTCTGCATATACTTAGATCGCAGTTGCCAACTACATCAACAAAAAGGAATAAAACGCAGTTGAGAACTGTGAGTGTCTATTTTGAAAATTAGTTTTGAAAGTTGTCTATTTTGAAAATTAGTTTGAAAAAAGTGGCCTATTTTGGGAAAAACGTCGAATATTTTAGGGGTTTTTAATAAGAGTTTGGAATTTGGATTCAAAGTATTTTATTGGAGGACAATTTGATTGTAATTGGGCCGGGATTGGGCTGAGATTAAGCCCATAGACTTGTAAGCCCACTTCTGACATTCATCAATGCATTGAGATTAGTGGCATTTATTATTGATGTTTGGTGGATGACAGAAAAGAATATTGGACACGAGTATAGAGCATCCACAGTGGTGTTTCTCATTTGACCAAAAATTGCTGCAACAGTAATAACAAATAGGATCGATCGCTGCAGTGGTCGTTTGTTATATTGTTCACCAAAAATTGAGTGGGACGGTATATCATATACCGTCCCAACTTTTAAAATTAAATTTAAAAAGTTAATTACTTATTAACCATTAAACTATATTAATTAAATAAATTAAATAATATAATAATAACTAAACCTAATTAAACAACTACCTAAACCTAATTAACTACCTAAACCTACCCACTTTTTCATCCGGATTTCATGGACGGGGAATCATATGGACGGGGAATCATTCCCCGTCCCACCATTTGGATTTTTTTTTCTTCTTCTAATCGGCCAATCATGGCCGTTCATTTAAAAAAAAATAAAAAAATAAAAATAAAGGTGAACGACGGGATATGATATCCCGTTTGACCCTTTTTAAAAAAAATAAATAAATAAAATTTACCAGACGGTATAAGATACCCCGTCTGTTGATAATAAAATATATTAAAATTTGAGAGACGGGGAATCATTCTCCCCGTCCGGGGAATCATTCCCCGTCCTTTATAATTTGAGAATTCTCATTTTCGTTTCTCATATTTGAGAAACAAGAATAGAAACTTTGCTATAAAATGGCAAAATGAGAAATCGTTGCAGCCATTCGTTTGCTAAAAAATGGCAAATTGGCATTTATAGCAAACGACTGTGGATGCTCTCGAGAAAATTAGATGAAACATGTATAATTGTATCCATGACTTGTCGTTTATATTAGTATACCATAGACGTAGCACTGTCACATTTATTCCATACCCGGACCCAACATTGACCGGAACAGATCCGATCTATACTAGTCCGGATCCGAGTTCTAAAATAAGACCCGATAACTTTCGAGTCCAAATCCGAGTCCGCTCAAAATAGAATCGACTTGGACTCGGACCCGTTAAAAAATATCCCTAAAAATATAAAATTTGAATAATAGAGTTATAGGGATATATATATGTAAATAGTAATTGTTGAAGATATATGTGTAAATATAATATTTATTTATGTACTTGAGTGCAAAAATTATTGAAACCGTAGAGTATCGGGTGCAAAAATACTTAAGTGCACATATTTATTCTTCGCTATCGGACCCAATGAGCAGATTTTTTTAAAATTAGGATCCGGACCCGATTCTCCCAAGTCCGGGTCCAAGTTTAATTTTTGAACTCATAAGGTACCGGATTCGGATCCGGATAGTGGAAGGCCCCACCGGATAGGACTCGATAGCAGTTCTAGATAGACGGCTGAAAAATATATTGGACCTAGTCTAATTAAGTTATGTTGTAGCTTATCGGATTATCAGATTATATGTATTCAAATTTTTTGGAACACGCATTTCATAGATCTAAAACTAATTTGTATTATAAGTCTTTACTATAATGTAGCTCTTAGGGAGCAAGCGAAGCTAATCTAGTCATCAATGGATAATGAGAGCAGGCTGTTCCTCGCTGCATTCTATAGAAAACCAGATTATCAGAACATATTTGTATAACCTTAATCATGTATACCTCATTTATTCTTTCAAAACATGATAATTATCATTTCCTAAAAGCACGGGAATGACCTTCACCACATTTTTTCCCCTCTTTTAAATCATGATAATCATCATCAATTGTTAATTTGCATAAGGAGGAGTCTACGTTATATATCTTACTAGTAATTTACACGTGCGATGCACGTTTTAATAATTTCAAAAAATAAAAATAAAAACGTAAAGAGGATTTGAACCGGAAACCTCATTTATATTAATTATGTACGTGCGTTGTACATGTTGGTAGAATGACAAAATGACAAATTATACTAAGGTCTTCTCCCATTATAATATTAGAGATATGTATATGGTACAGTCCAGCCACACACATTCCTTCTTACCTTGATTTTTTCTCCAAAATATGCCACTTTTTGAACTAATTTCCAAAATAAATCACCTTTGAAACTAATTTCGAAAATAGACCAGTTATCATATGCCATAGTTCACAATTGCGGCACAAGTATATATCACATATTTGGCTAATAGGTTCGAAAACTTGGACTAAAAATGTGTAAGTATAAAATGTGAAAAATCGATAATACATAAGCCGCAATTCACAATTGTGGCCTCAGTTATTTGGTCGATATGGTCCAGTTGTTAAAACCTTCTAATACTCATACGACCATATAACTGAGGCCACAATTGTTGAGGCCACAATTGTGAATTGTGGCCTCTGCAATATCGAGGCCACAGTTGGCCTCAGTTATATGGTCGATAGGGTCAAGTTCTTAAAACCTTCTAATGCTCATTCGATCATATAACTGAGGCCACAGTTGTGAACTGTGGCCTCTGTAGTGTCGAAGTCGCAGTACCCAATTGTGGCCTCCTATTTTCACATTTTATACTTGAAACTTTTTTCCAAAGTCTCTGAGTTTATTAGTCAAATATGTATGATATATACATGGACCACAGTTGTGAACTGCAGCCACGACCTCGAAGAGGCTGCAGTTCGATACTATGGTCTATTAGGACTGGTCTATTCTCAGAATTAGTTTCCAAAATGGTCTAGTTTGAGAATTAGTTTTAAAAATTGGCATATTTTCGGGGGAAAACTCTCTTACGTTTAAGTAGAGAGAACCAGATATGCATATTGGTAGATGTATATAGATGTATAGATAGGTAGGTAGATGGATATAATACTTCCCCTGTGTGGTTAGGAAGTTAGGGAGCGTTTGGTACGCGGATTGGATAATTCCCAGGAATTTGTGGATTCCCAGGAATGTGGACGTGAGAATGAAGATTACCGGGAATGTTGCAATACTGTGTTTGGTATACGACATTACATGCCTAGGAATACTTTATTGCTGTGTTTGGTATAGAACAATTCATTCCCATCAATCCATATCTATAGTAAATATTACCGAAAATACCCTTTTCACTTTATTTTAAAATAAATAAATATGAAGGTTATCTAATTTAGTAATTGATGTATATGCATGCATGTGCAAAAGCAATACTGATATATATCTTATAAAACATTAGTAAATTAACAAATAAATTACTAAAAAAATTACAATATGATTGGAATATATTTCAACCAGTTAGATGAAGAACATAACAAAAAAAAGAAAAATAAAATGTACATTCGATTAATGCTATAAATACAAGCCAGCTATAAATAGTTTTAGTACAATGTAACTTTATTTGTATAAATACATGTTCAAAGTATGAATTAATTACTTATTGTAGCTGAAGTCATATATAAGATACATCACTTTCGATATCACATTTTTGATGGAATTTCTCAGCCTTCACCTATCTTGTATTCTTGTTTGGTACCACACATCTATCATTTTCTAGCATATTAATTAACTCGAGTTCTGCGATTCCACACTAACAAACCAAGAAGCACGACGTGATCTGATCAAATATAAGACTTGGACGTTTTTTTCTTCTTTTGTCCCCTTAGCTGGAGGGTATTTTGGGTATGCAATAATTTCACTCATTTTTTATGTGGAGGAATCCACAAATCCCACCCTTTTTAAGGGGAATGTTTATCCTTCCAAACTAATTATTTTGATAACCCTGAGAATTTAAAATTATTTACAAAACTATACCTATGTCTTACCAAACCAGGTAATCAAGAGGGTAATCCTAGATTCCCTTATACATTACTGCGTACCAAACGCCCCCTTAGGATTGGTCAAGGCAACAAGGGTTGTGGTTGCTTTCCTAGGTATGATATACAATCTCTAATATTATAATGGGAAAAAGCCTTAATGTTATTTGTAAATCTATTAACGCCTGCATTGCACGTGCATAGCTGAAGAAGATCTCAGGTTCAATTCCTCAGTACTACGTCAAATTTCTTACGTATTTCTTACTTATTTTTTTTTAATATATTAAATGTGCATCACACATCTAAATTACTATCTATCTATCTATTTATCTATCTATCTATCTATAATATAATATATAATCTCTACTATTTTAATGGAATAATTAGAATTGTAAATCTACCTTCTTACGTGCAAGTTCAACTCTCTTATTATAGTCATTACATTACTTTTAAAAATATATAATCATATTTATTAAGACATGTATCACACGTGTAAATCAAAGTTATTACTTAATATTTTTTTTAAAAATTAATATGTGCATCGCCCGTGTATATTACTCGTTAATATTAATTACATATTTTAGATCAAATTTCTTATTGCCTTTCCCTATTTCCACACATGCATGGTCCGTTTCCTTGCAAGCATCAAGAACATAGTACTCAAATAATTGAAGATAAAAAAGACAAACTAGAGGCATTGATGGAACACAGTACTATGAAAACCCTGTCTTCTACTGTATTATTGTATTCCCTCTCCTTAAATCTGCTTCAGGTTAAATGCTTTTCCCTTTTCTTTTGTCTCCAACTTGTTGGGTTGAACAAATTAAGAGGATATGATGTAATTTATTTATTTTTAATTCCGAAATAAATAAGTTATACCCAGTGAGAATCAAATTTGAGGTGCCCATATACCATGTGAAAGACTTTGTCCTTTGACTAAAACTCGAAATAAGGATAGGATGCATATACCTTCCCTTTTTGTGATTAGAGGTGTTTAAACTTCGAAGGGTCGGTTTTAACTTGTGAAAGACTCTGATACTAGATTAAAACTTCAAAGTTGTAGAAGAGTTGAGGGAATTCGGCTTGTATTCCAACAACACACCCCACGGATCAAGCGTTCGCTTATTTAAATGGATTTTAAAAAAGCAACAAATTAATGTCCAAACAAAACCTAGATGTGCTCAGAAAGATGATAATTACTTTTAATTCTCAAAAAAAAAAAAAATGCACCTAGCGAGAATCAAAACTAGCATACCATGTGAAAAGACCTGCCACTAGATTAAAAAGTTAAAAGTTGTAAAGGGGTTGAGGGAGTTGCACTTGTACGTGCTCTAACGCAACGGAACCAGAAAAAACCAAACCGAGCCGGAACCAGTGACTGTACACTAGCTAGTGCATTAAGCCTCAAGTTGGCAGAAGCACTCAATAAAAAGAGCAGTAGTACAAGAAGAGAACCAAATATAGAAGTAGAATTTGCTGGTCTACTAGCTAGTGCTCATCTTGGTATACGTAACTGAAATGGTGCCCGTGCCCGTGCCAGTGCCAGCTGGGGGTTCGGCCGAGGAGATTGATCTAATGGAAGATCCAAGGGATTACACAATGCACGGAGAGATTACGCTCCTCGTTCTTGTGGTCCTTTTCGTGCTCTTTTTCTTCTCACTGCTGTTCTTCCTCTGTCTGCGACGCCTGAAAAGGGTAGGTGATCATGGACGAGATGAGGAAGCCAATGGAACATGTTGATTCAGTGATGTATATTGAAGCTCTAGGTTAACTGCTGCATATTATATGCAATTCCGAAGATCACCCATTTGTAAGCTAGCTAGCTAGGAAGCAGTTTGGGATCTCTCTTATCTATGAATTCATGTCCTTGTTGTGCATGTCTTGTTCCATATCAGTAAAAGTTGTGTTGTTATAATTCCTACTGTCTAGGGATTTTTTGAAGGCTAATAGTCCTCAGTTGCTTTTGAATTTATGTAACTCGTTTCATTGCATTTACATTTAATTTTTGTATTATATACTGTAAACTCTTTTGATATTATATACTCTAAACTCTTGTTTTCATTATTTTTTTATTAATGAATAGTGACGATTATCATCTTCGAGTAAAAACAAAACAAAAACTAGTACTCAGTTACTTCACTTTAGCTGCTCAAAAACACTAAAAACTAGTTTGTATGTTTTTTTCAGTGATTTGCCATAGACATGCTTTAATATGTAGTTCTGTACTACTATAAACTATTTCATAATTTTTCAAAAGGGTAAATTACGGTACATTCTACATTTTACTTAACTACTTTGTTATCCTCTCATTAATTATCATACATATTTACAGTTTGGACGCGGGATAACTCCGGGCAAAATATCCCCATACCGTGGGAGAAGGGGTGCCTCCTCACAAAAGGGGTTGTTGTGAGTAGTCGATCTCAGCGCATATTTACCACAAATACAGGTTTCAGCTAAGTCGTAAGACCATGTATGGGGGCTGACGCATGCCCAGCGCCAGAATGTCTCGGTTTATTTCATATTGCTTAATTAAAAAGAAAAGAAGTAACAGCTGCTGGAATACTAGTAACAAAATCTACCAATATATTCTTAAATTGGCATTAATCTAAGATGAAGTTGCAGCTTAATGAATGACAGATCCCTATTGATGTTGTGTATGATAACAAGCAATAGCATTTGATCCTCATTTTCCTCAAAGTGTGTGGCTAGAGCAGCCCAGGTACCATATAGTGATACAAAGCTATAATGGAAAACATCCAAATCCATTACCAGTTGCTCCCATCATTTGATCATATCGTAACATGACTCCATGTATCTGAATCAATCTAGATTCATTACTATTAGGTGTAGGTCCAGATTAGAATTCTTTGTAGTTGTATGTAGGTTTAGAGACGTATATGTAAGACCCTTTTGAGTTCAAATTCAAGCTCCGAAGTTATAATAATGGCCGATGATTCAGTATTTATATTGCAACATGTTTGCGTTCTCTTTTACTGCTTACCTGTTCTCAACTATACATCAAAACAATACTAATATTGTTTCCTATATTTTTTCTAATTGACCAAGTTACAACTAAATGAAGCTGAAAGCACATCATAGTTCATGTTAGAGATTATGAGAGATAATAGCAATAGAAATTAGGGTTAATATCCTAGATTAAGGTGCTTGAAATATTTACCCTAGGTATCAAGATTGGAATACCTAGACTTCTATCACAAACCAGTATTTATAATACTGGTTTGGGTACTGGGTTCTCAATTCACTCAATCCACGTTCCGATATTCATACAATTAGTACGTGTAACACACATGTTACCCATAAAATAATATTACACATAATATTATTTATATAGTGAGAATATACTTATATATCAAACAATCTCCTCCTATATTCTCAATATATAAACATACTGGATTATCTCATCAATTCAACATGAAGCTGACTAGCTGATAGGGTCTTTAAATAAAAGAAATGCATCAGTCAATGTACAGTTCATAATGACTAAATCAATTATAAATCTGAATAGTTCAAAAAAGACGAAACCAAAATAATTAAATAGTTCCCAAACCATATATCACAACAGAATAGTTCACAATGACTAAACCAATTAGAGAAATCTGTAATAGTTTCAAAATCAAACAAAGCAAATAAACTTCAAGAACAAAATAAGTGTTTTAAGCTCAATGAACACAAGAGTCTTAAACTCAAAAAAACTTTTACTAAGCAAGCGACTAATTTATTCTCGATCGAAAGAAATAAACTGAAACTCTATCATTGCACACTGCTTTATGTTTACTCCTCCATTTTGGGCAAATCATTATTTTGAATTCTATGTTGACAGATTCAACTCCTCCATCTTTGCTAGCATATTACAAACAAGAATATCATGAGACACATCTCTAAGAATTTCAACGAATTTTACAAAGAATCTAGTTCTACAAAAGAAGTTAGTAACATAATTAGCTTAGCAAAATTGTAATGCAAGCATCACAATCAAGTTTCTTTAACTAAATAAAGAATAAGAACTATTATAGTTTCTACACAAAAACTATACTTTGTTTCATATTGGAATGATAGATAGTCAAATCAATTATGGCTAATTCTGAATCATCAAAATTGGATTGAAGCAAGAATCCATAAAAGAGATATATCATCAAAATTGGAATGATATAATGACATTCTAAACATCGAAAACACATCGACAGGTTTTCACACTTTCTTTTGGAATAATAAGATGATTCTAAGTAAATTATAAAAATATATAGCATCATCAAAATTGGAATGAAATTATATATTGGCAAAATTTACATTGAACTTTTCAAATTATCTAAAACATGTCAACTGCCTAAAATTGATACTTAAGTTTGAACTTCTCTATGGCTCTAATTGAATTCTAAATTTCAAAACAATTTGGATGTTAAAGCTTATAAGTCAACAACTTTTAACTCCATTTCCCCCACAGTTTTGATAACTAGATCACTTTCAAGTCTCTTAGCAAGAGCATTAGCCATATTTTATTTCAATTGCACTTTATTTATGAGAAAGTTCATTTAGGCTTCTTTCAGCCTTAATATACTCCTCTGACTATTATAGAGTGAGTTATGAGCTACAATACATTGTAGCTTGATAGTCGACGAATAGAATTAGAGAGTTACTTAAACTTCTTTATGGATGAATAGCAGCAGGTTCTTCAATCCACTCAGCCTCTTCTCCTGCAGAGGATAACACATAGAGGTCTGATTTTATGGATAATAACATAGTGTCGGTTTGCCTTCTAATTTTCATAACATTTTTGTTCCTCCTATAGTATGTTGGGATCGGGCCTTCAACCAACACCCGTTGTCGCAGCGGAACTAAATAGAACAATGAGGAAGTCGAAGTAGATGAGACAAATCAATTGAGCAAGTAAGTAGATCCACCAATCTAACACAAACACAACGATGACTTATCCCGGTTAGCTTTTTCTTAATCCGTGGAGAAATATAGGGAGATCTGATATTCAACTAGAAGAGATTACAAGGAGTTACCGATTCACTCAATACAAGGAATTAAACTCACTCACCAAGAACTATTTCTCTCCCGAGCCTCTCTTTGCAATGGAGAAAATAATCTATAAAGTACTCTACTCTTATATTGGAGAAGTTTACAATATATATAGAAGAATAGAGAGAAGTCTAAGTTTAATCTTGATTCTCAGTCGTCTGATAAAACTTGGAAAAGAAGTAACTGAATATGAGCCGTACGATCTACCTTAGAGTTAAAGATTGGGCTGAAATGACCTAACAAATCAAGGCCCCAAACGAACACAACACCGCGATTGGTCGACCATCCAACAAAACTGGACGACCGTCCTCCTCTCGGCCAAATCCAGTGCAACTACGGTCGGGTGTGCAGTCGGGGGTGCGGGCGACCGCAACTTAGGACAGTCGACCGCAACTATGCCTGCACTATTGCTACTCTGTTTTCTTCTACTCTCTTTGACGCTTCGGCCTCCGTGCTTCATCTTACATTCTTCTAATCTGAACCACGAGTATTCAAGACACATTCCTAACAGTGTAAATACATATTCACTAGTTATCGACTTTCACTAAATTTTGAGCATTATAATACATCAAATCATCCATTCATTCCTGAAGGTTGACTATAGTAGCACAAAGCAAATTCTGGAGTACCTCTCAAGTAACTCATTAGCCTCTTGGGGCTCTCCAATATGTATTAATAGGACTAGTACTGAATCTGCACATCATACCTACCTCAAAGGCTATGTCTGTTAGTACAGATCTTTGTATATATGAGATTTTCAATAAGTTTAGAATGATCTATCTGTCTCATCGTTGCACCATTATTAGGTGTCAACCTTTATCATAATTATAAGGTGTTTCAAAACACATTTTTAGTCACTATATCCCCACATGTGAAATACATTATTGATTTAATGAGTTTGACTGAGGGTTATCCCTTACCAATCGAAACTCACTCTTATACCCAATAAGGTGTCCACAACACCTAGGTTTTTCATGCTGAAATCTTTGAATATCACAGTTTTAACTTTATTTGTAATAGAGAAGTCACTTCCAATCAACAAGCATGTCAACAATATACAAATAAATGAGGGCAATTATATTTGATTCACCACAGAATTAAAGACATCGTATTTGAATTACTTGATTCAAATCTAAGCTCTTTAAAAGTCTATCAAGTTATTTGTGCCTCAATTTAACACATGTTTTAAAAATGTACAATGATTTTATCAATTTGTAAATCTTGTTCGCTAAATATATTAGTGCAAACTTTTCAGTACAAAACTGTTTAGTACAAAACTTATCAATACAAAACATCAAGTACAAAACTTTTAGTACAAAACTGTTTAAACATCTTTCATAAATAACAGAATTTTAAATAGATGTGAGAGCAAGAAGAATACCTATTGTAGCAGTATGACGGACATGTGAGTAGACGAGAAACAAATCTTCCCCACTTGTCTCAATCAATCCTTTAGCTGCTAAAATTGCATTAAAATTGCTGCAGAACATTTTAAAATTAAATTTCTTCTACAAAACCCCACTTACTATATAGTTTTATCCCATTTTGGCAAATCAACTAAATTAAAGTATTATTGTATAACAACAAATTCATTTCATTATCTACTAAAGACTCTTCTTAGCTCATTTTCCATTGAAGTTTTAAGTATCAGTAAGGTTAGTTCTTAATTCCAACTGTGAATCATTTACCGTGTTAGTAGGACTAGATAATCTCATAAGTTTATCTTTGATGAACACATCCTCAAAGAACTCTGCAAGTCTATATTCTTTTAACACAAAATAGATGGATCCAATATTTATCCACAGAACTACATTCTGTACTTTCTAAGCACACACAAATATTTGTTATAAGTCATTCTTTAGGCCTTCTAGGGTCATGTACTCGAACAAATGTACCGCACCACATGTTTTCACTTTAACAAAATTATTTGTGTTTTTATCCCATAGTCTTCAAGGTGTAAATAATTTAGAGTGTAGTAACATATTATGAATATGATTAACAATACAATATCACCCATAATTACACAAAGTCAAACAACAATAAATAATATAGAATTCAACATTTCACCAAGTGTTTGATTCTAACTTTTATCAATACTGTTTTGACTGTAGTAAATAGAGTGTAGTAGGGATTATACCAAATGCAAACTTCTCTAAAATTGTTAAAACATATTCACCACCTCTATCAAATCTGAAACCTTTTGATCTTAGCATTTAACTAGATTTCAATTCATTAAAATAACGAGTGCTTCATTCTCCATATATATATGACAAACATTCAATAATCATCTACATAGGTGATTAAATACTTCTGACTAATCATCGTCTCATCTAGTTATAAAGCTACTGAGATCACAAATATCAGGATGTATTGACTCAAGAAGTTGTGTGCTCCTAGAGACCATAATAAATCATTTTCTAGTGATCATAATCTGAGCACAACTTTCATATTTGTCATATTTAATGAAGTGTCATTTAGCAGAGTTATGAGTTTTAATGATGACAAACAATTTATATATAGTTCACATGCTCTAACCTATTATGATGTGTTTAAGGACTGCGCAAATTAGAACTACTATTGTCAATTGCTTCGTTTGTTAAACTCAACTTTCATATGTCATTAATTATACAACCACATTAAAATAATAATAATATGAGTTAATACAAAATTACTCTACTACATTTTACAGAATACTATGCTTTCTCTCTTGGTTTCAACAATGTACATATGCTCACCCACATAGAGCAAAGAGTTCTTTCCTTTATTCATTCTTCATCATCTTCATAAAGCTAAATGAGATAATATCTAATGGTTTTTTATTCAACTTTGCACACACATTACATTGAACGAGAAAGAACAATACGTAACTAATGGAGTCATATCCTGTATCACGAGATGCTCTCACCTAAGTTACAGATGTTTGTTATAGATTTTATACATCAATCTTTATTAGAGAAGCAAACATACAATCTCACACAAACTGCAAACGATAGATTTAGCCAATATGTCCATACACATAGTATGACAAAGCACATTAAACAATTTAAAACATGCTAGTTTCAAAATGAGAATAATTATGATCTAAAACTCTCAATCATATGATCAAACGCACAAAACGTTAACACATTCATCACATAAAAATATTAAAAAATTGAATTAGAGTAGATTATACCAACACTTCAATTTAGAAGTGTTTTCCAAATTCGATGCAGAAGTCTGCGCAGTGTAGACTTATCCTACTGTGATGCAAATCCATCGTCTCCAATATCCACAATTTGTAAGTAACTTTGAAGTTCCTACATTAATCAATTGTTAAAGATTAGCCAATTAAAGGAATTATTAGTTCTATTTAATTCTAAGAACAATTTAATTGGAGATTCAGTGTTGTAGTCAAAACTTATAATTTAACTTATCAAAATAAATATTTGATCCTTAGCACATAGTCAAAACGGTTATTCAAACATGTATTTTAATAAACAATGGTCAACACGGTTTTGAACTTTAACACTTGGCAACAACAAATAATAAGATGTATATGCAGGTAAGGAACTTATTTTTAATTTAGATCTGATCCAGTCCAATTATAGTTGGATATAGTCAAAACAACATCCTCCAAAAAATTTATCCACATCTCGTATTGTGATTTCTTCTTCAACTTGTTAAATTCAGAAATATCGAACGTCTCTAGTCTCGAAATCTTGTATGCTCAATTCAGTTTTTCCATCTTAAGGAATAAACAGTAAATTTCAAAATTTAGAGGGTTTTTTTCTGAATAATTACTACTAGCGTAATTTCAGTAAAATGAAGGATTTTTCTGTAAAACTGTTTAGTAAACAATAAAACAGAAATTTAATTAAATAGAGTAGCACATATCTTAAAGTGTAGAGTGGAACGAATCTTGATGAAGATTAAGAAGTAGTGGAGGGTTAGATCTGAATCAGAAGTGTGCCCTACATTAGATCTCGTCTTCTCCCCAAACACCGAACATCAAATAACCACCCAGTCAAAATTCAGATATGGGTCAAACTCGAGCATACCAGAGATCGGGTCTTCGATCTTGAAGACAAAACAACAAGTGCTCAGCAAATAGCCTTCTTGTTTGGTCAGATCTGGGCAACACAGCAATCAACAAATGATTGCCAATCAAACTCGAACACAGAACACCAAGAAACACCAAAAGAAAAATCAGATCAGATCTGATCCCGAACCCGAACCCGAACCCGAACCCGACCAGACACATTGATCGGGAAGAGGAGGAGGGGGGTGTTTTGAGTGCGGTGGCTGGCGATGGTAACATGGTGACTTGCGGCGACTTCAGCAACGCCAGCGAAGGTAGCGCCCATCGGCAGCGGCGATCAGATCTGACGGTCGAGATCTTCGAAGATTTCACTCTCAGTTATCTTTCTTAATCTCAAAATTAAAATGCTAAATATCTCAAGATTGTTAGAGATTATGAGAGATAATAACAATAGAAATTAGGATTAATATCCTAGACAAAGGTGTTTGAGATATTTACCCTAGGTATCAAAATTGGAATACCTAGACTACTATCACAAGCCAGTATTTATAGGATAAATACTGGTTTGGGTACTGGGTTCTCAACACACTCAACTCGCGTTCCGATATCCATACAATTAGTATGTGTAACACACACGTGTTACCCATAGAATAATATTACACTTAATATTATTCATATAGTGAGAATATACCTATATATCCAACAGTTCCAACTTCATCGATCCAAACCAGACTTTCAAAAAATGCTGAAGATGATAATATTAATACTTGAATAGTAGAATACTATATGTGAGTGTAAAAATTGCAAAGCGAATCATTGATATGTGAGATGAAGTTGACATAAGAGGAGGGGGAGATAGGAAAATAGTGAAAAGAAAGGGCAAGAAGTTTGAAGGAGGTGCAAGTGCCACTAGCCTAGTGGTGAGCCTCTAAACTAATGAGTAAGAGATCGGAGGTTCAATCACGGCTTGCATCATCTCTTTATTATGAAATTATTGTGAGTGTGTGCGTGTGGTGTGTGCGGCTACGGCTTGTTAAGAAAAAAAATAACTTTGAATGATTATAAGTTAATACAAAACATACACGTAAAGGTAGATTTCATTCATTCACTATCGTACTTGTAAAAATTTAACCAAATTGGCCTAAGTGGGCATCATTCACTCACTACTCGAATGTGCGCACAATAGATGTAGCTGGGATTTCCTTCTCTTAGCTTTTGGCTTGTCCGGATTCCCCTTGCTTCTCTCTCACCTTTGGGAGAGTTTAGAGATGTGGAGTTATTGCAAGGGAGACGAAGGGAGTGGGATTGCTTAGTTGTAGCTTCTTTTTTTTTTTTGTGATAAAAATAGTGACCAGTGCCACCAGTTCCATTAATGATAATTAACGAAACAAGTACAAAATGTTACACATCTAAGAGAGAGCAATCTAAAAAGCATCAAACAAAGACAGAAGATACAGGATACAAGATACAAGGAGTACAACACAACAAGAACACCCCTAGACGGAACCACAGGAACACAACCAACGTCCCTGGAACCAAAAAGCCAAAAAAACTCATCCCAATCTTGTCGACGACAGATAAGTCCCGCCCAATATCGCCATCCGATCTACTCCTCTTCAGTGCGAAGTCTTTTCCTCACCCCCAGGTGCCCTGCCCAAAAATTGATCAGCTCGATAATTTTATAAAACATAATGAAAAATCTACAATGTATTACGGAAACATGCATCATTTCTAGCAAGTCATAAGACCCAAATAATAGCAGCCACCGTGATGTCACAAATCTCCCTATACTCTTTCCTAATGTGAGTGTCCCTCCTTCTACCCCAGATGTCAATAATAGTTGTTGGAGTCTCTACAATACCAAATTCCATCTCCAAAATTTCCCATGATAATTTAGCCTTAGGACATTTAATGAAAATGTGATTTACATCTTCCTCCCCTTCGTTACATCTTCGACACCCCACATCGATGTGTACATTTCGCCTCCTCAGGTTAATTTTTGACAGAATCACGTTATTCATTACAAGCCAAAGGAACGCTTTCACCTTAAGCGGGCATTTGGTTTTTCAAAGGATATTAGCTTCATGGTTTCTCAATCCCCCGTCATTTAAGTGGTTATACATTGAGCTAACCGTGAACGTCCGACTAGTATTTCGCGTCCATTCCCTAACATCTCTTTCTTCATCAGAAAATTGCATTTCATCCAGGACCGTCAGCTTCAGTCTATGGAGCCGTTCTTGGTTAATAGAGGATATGTTTCCGATGAAGTTAATCACAAAACTATCTCCTCTGCAAACATCCGATACCAGAACATTTTCATTCGTGGTAAGTGCTGCAAGATCTGGGAATCGTGATATTATCCCCGCACCATTTGTCCAACCAGAATCTAATATCTTTACCATTACCAACTTTACATTTAGTGTTAGCATGGAAAAGATCGCCCACCTTAGCGATCCCTTTCCATAGAAATGATGACTTCCCACACTTGCTCCTATTACCAAATCTGAATTTTTTCCATCTCCTATGTTTATGGGTCTATTTTCATTCGTAGTAAGTTGTAGCTTATTTATGGGTCATTTGGCTTGGTAGGAACAATGTGTGCTTTAGAAATCATTCTTGTAATTTTGTTCAAATGATGTATAAAATTTTATCTCTCGCTTCTTCTTGGTTGTCCATCCCAGGGGATAGGAAGAAAGCCCGTACAGGTCATCTTTTCTCTATAGATGATGCGGGGATTGGCTTCAGCAACAACTGATTGGATTAGCTTTACACACTATATTCTGTGCTTGAGGGCGGGTTGTGGTGGAACCTGGTGGCTTTTCTAGGTGGGGACTGTTGGCTTTTGTAGCACTGATGTTGTTAGTGTGATGTAGCAGTTGTATGTGAGACTTTTTGTATTTTGCGTTAGTGCATAGCTTGTGTGTTATGTGACTTCTCGATGTAAAGGACTGGGACAACTCTCGATGTTATTTATGAGAATCAGGGGCAACTCTCCTGCCATTTATTTCAAAAAAAACGTAATTGTAATTTTTTTATTAGTTTGGCCTATTAGCTCAGTTGGTTAGAGCGTAGTGCTACCTCTACTCATCCTCTCCTTTTATCTCCAACTTGTTGGGTTGAACCGAAAAGGATATGATGTAATTATTTATTTTTAATTCCGAAATTAATAAATGATACCCAGTGAGAATCAAATTTGAGGTGCCCTGATACCATGTAAAAGACACTGTTCTTAGACTAAAACTCGAAATAAGGATAGGATGTATATATATACCTTCCTTCTTGTGATTCACGGTGTTTAAACTTTGAAGGGTTATGTTTTAACTTGTGAAAGACTCTAATACTAGATTAAAATTTTAAAGTTAGTTAAGGAAATTCGACTTGTATTCTAATACCCCCACAGGCCAAGCAGTTATTTAAATGGACTAAAAAAAAAGACAAATGTCCAAACAAAACCTAGATGAGTGCACAAAGATAATAATTTCTTTTAATTCTGAAATAAATAAATTGCATTCAGCGAGAATCAAAACTAGGTTACCGAGATACCATGTGAAAAGACCATACCACTAGATTAAAAAGTCACAGTTGTAAAGGGTTGTGGGAGTTACACTCGTACTCTAACCGAACCAGAAAAAAACCAAACCGATCTGGAACCAGTGAGTGTACACTAGCTACTGCATTAAGCCTCAAGTTGCCAGAAGCACCCAATAAAAAAAGCACTAGTACAAGAAGAGAGCCAAATATAGTATTGGCTGTTTAGTTCAAAACCCAAGATTCCCTTCTCCTTTTAGTCCCATATCGGTGGTTACCTTTGTCATATAAAGGGATATATTACAAACCACTCTTTATCCCCTTGTAGTCTAGTGTGGTGTGGAGAGAACCCGTGGGCCACACGTGCGCCGCCGCCGCCGCCCGGCCCGGTTCGGTTCGGCGCGCGTAGTGGGCACGGGTGTGCGCGCCCGCATCTGCGGACACGAATGCCGATCCGAAATTGCTCTTCGGGTTCGGGTTGAGATCCTAAAATTATTTTTGCTGTTTATTTCTTTTCCTTTTGACTAATTCTTCATGAACGTTGGATCAGTTTCTCAGATCCGAAAAAGATGTCTTCTTTTTCTCCAACGTTCACACGTTCATGTATCTATAAATCCTAAACTCCTATTCTTCTCCAACTACTGAAAAAAATACCGCAGCCCACATCAAGTCCACAGAGAAACCTTCTCTCCTCTTCGCTGCTTTCGCGATCCGCAACAGCAGCAACCAGTGCCGCTCTTCGCTGCTTTCACAATCCGCTTCCGCTCCTTTCCTTTTCGCCGTAGTTCTGGGCAAGGCTAAGTTCGGGTCATCTCCCGACGTTGTGTGCGACAGCGGGACGCCGGTGATACCGGGGGTTTTACCACTAGGAGCATCTGCGAAGCGTCTGCACATAAGACCGCGGATCAACTCTTAGGGCAGTGCGTATCGCGCGACTTCCCCATAGGCCAGTAAATCAGTTTTATTTATTTTGTTTTGACAGATTAACAAGAAGATTAGGGACAATTTTATATAACAATCTAAGAGTTGAAACGTATTGTTAATCTGATTAGTTTATCATATATTGTTAACTAAGAACAGTCATCTTGTTAATCTGATTAGTTTAGCATCAATTGTTAATTAACAACAGCCATCTTGTTAATCTGACTAGTTTACCATATCTTGTTAATTAAGAATAGTCGTATTGTTGATCTGATTAATTAAGAACAACTGTATTGTTAATCTTATTAGTTTGTCATATCTTGTTAATTAAGAACGGCCTGATTGTTAATCAGATTAAACTAGTATTTATTGGTAATTAGCACATACATATTATCAATCTGATTAATTGCTACCTATAAACAGAATCGCCTTTGTTATCTGTCTACCTAGAAATTAAGAATACAATTGTACGATCCTATAGAACAGATCGATAGTATTCTCGATCCTATAGAACAGCCTGATCCTATAGAACAGATCCATAGTATATACTTAGTTGAAGGATCTGTCGATTAAGTATATACATATTGATTAACTGATTAATTAGCACATATAATCATAATTGCTTATTGTTAATCTGTTAATTTAGTACATTCTGTTAATTCGCTTCATTATAAATATTGTAAGGGCTAAATAAATAAATAAATTATTAGTGAAATCCGAAGCTTTAATACTATCTTCATTAATCACAATTTCGAGACAGATAATTAAATTTTGTTGCATCACTATAGATTCCTCTATAGCTTTAAAATCCTTACATTATTAATTTATTGTTAAATCACAAAATTTGTTGGCACGAATTTGTGTTGTTAGATTCACTTTAATATTCTCAAAGTCTTAGAATATTCCTTGCTGTACATTTGTTTTATTAGCTTGCAATTTGCTAGTATAATTAAGTGTCTTGTTATATTGTGAATAGCACTACTACCTACATAACAATATCAAGACTATTATTAGCTGTGGTGCTAGATATTTCTTAGTATCCTTTAAACATTTAATAAGGAATAGTTATTGATTTTGCAAATTCCTTAAAAGAAATCTAAAGGTCTTAAAAGGAAAGATAAATTTGGGAACAAGCCTAAAGGGTCCTTCTGTCAACCGGGTGTAAACAGCCCTAAGCGACACGGTATTTAAGCGTCTTCGGACCACCGCTAGCTGGGAACCGACTCCTACAGCTAACCCAAGTTAATCAGAACTTAATAGACTAAAAGATTTGTTTAGGTTCATTAGCAAAATCATTAAACTATTGTCTAGAACCCGCGATACCTTTATTGAGTAGCTACAGTATTATTTCTGCAGCCTCTAGACTATTATACTATTAAATCATGACTGGGAAAGAAGAGACCGCTTCAGCCAAGCCAGCCAAGTTTGATGGAACCAACTTCAAAAGGTGGCAGAGTCAGATGAAATTCTGGCTCACCACCTTAGGTCTTCTTTCTGCAATTGATGGATCCACACCCAACACGACTGAGTCTGACAAATTTGAGTCTACCAAAGAAGTTTCTGAATCCACCTTGTCATCTCAAACTCCTAAAGAATCCGCTAGTTCCCAAAAACCAAAAACCCCTAAGGAAATAGACTTCCACTGTTTTCATAGGATTCTAAGTGCCTTATCTGACTCCCTTTATGACATATTCTTTGAATATAAAAATGCTAAAGAACTTTGGGATGCTTTAGAAGATGAATATGGTTTTGATGATGCTGGAATTGAAAGATTCAATTCTTCAGCTTTCAATAGGTATTTCATGGTAGATAACAAGCCTATGAATGACCAAATCCATGAATTCCAAGAGTATGTGAGGCATATTCAAGCAAAAGGAACAACCTTTTCTACTGAATATAAGATAGCTTGCCTAATAGACAAACTCCCACCTTCTTGGTCTGATGTCAAGAAGGAACTCACTCATACTCAAGGTGAGCTTACCTTTGCCCAAGTCCTAAAGAAGATTAGAACAGAAGAACAACTTAGACTTAGGTCAAACCCTAAAAATGAGTCTAAAGCAAAGGTAAACCTTGTAGTGTCAAACCAAGGCAAATCCAAACCTAATAATCCTCACAAACCTAAGAAAACCTCCTTCAAGAAAAAGAACTTTCAGCCTCATCACCAGAATCACCAAAACCATCAAAACCGCCAACACCAGCAAAACCACAGGACTAGAAACTTCGGTCAGACTCAGGACCAACAAAAGTTCTGCTTGGTGTGTGGAAGAACAAATCATCTATCCTTCAATTGCTTTCATAGGAAGAAGGAACCAATGAAGACTCCTTATAAGGGAAAAGGCTCTACCAAACCAGAAGCCAACATGATTCTAAATGGATCTTCTAGTTCCTTCAGGTCTGTGACTTACCAACCTTCTGTTAATATTTCTTACCATTCTGATGACTGGTGGTTGGATTCTGGAGCTAATGTTCATGTTTCATTTGATCGCTCCTGTTTTTCAAACTATCAGGAATCATGTGGAGGAGGCATAACCCTAGGAGATGGATCAACGGCACAGATTGTAGGAAGAGGAAGAATAGACCTGAAGATGACATCAGGGAAAAATCTAGCTCTTCATGATGTACTTCATGTGCCGTCAGTTAGGAGAAACTTAGTTAGTGGTTCCCTTCTTGTAGCGTCGGGTTTCAAAATTGTAATGGAAGCAAATAAAATTGTATTTTCTAAGAATGAATCTTTTATTGGGAAAGGATATGTAAAGGATGGTCTTTTCATTCTCAGCACTATAAATAAAATATCTGATCCTTCTCCTGTTGTTTCAAATATAGAATCTTCCAATGTTTGGCATGGTAGACTAGGTCATGTGAATCTGGGTTCTCTTAAAAGAATGATGAACTTAGATATTATTCCCAAGTCTCCTGTAGATAATAAACACAAATGTGAAATTTGTGTTCAAGCCAAACATTCCAGACTGCCTTTCAAATCTATAGAGAGGAATTGTGATCCTCTAGAACTAGTTCATAGTGATGTTTGTGACTCAAATAGGGTTTTGACCCGAGGCGGTAGGAAATACTTTGTCACTTTTATAGATGACTTTTCTAAGTATTGCTATACCTACCTTCTCAAAACCAAAGATGAAGTTCTAGATAGATTTAAGGTTTTCAAATCCGAAGCTGAGAACCAATTGGAGAAAAAGATTAAGATCCTTAGATCTGATCGTGGCGGAGAGTATACCTCAAATGAAATGACTAACTTCTGTGAAGAACACGGAATAATTCATGAGGTGACTGCTCCTTACTCACCACAGTCTAACGGAGTTGCTGAAAGAAAGAATCGAACTCTATTAGACATGGTGAATGCCATGCTTCTCAGCTCAGGAGCTCCTGATAACTTGTGGGGAGAAGCCTTATTGACAGCCTGTTACATCCTAAACAGGATCCCTAGTAAGTCAAAGGATAAGACTCCTTATGAATTATGGAAAGGCAGAACGCCTAGAGTCCATTACCTTAAGGTCTGGGGATGTCTAGCAAAAGTAGGAATCCCTGAACCTAAAAAGAGAAAGATTGGACCTAAGACTGTAGATGCTGTATTCATAGGATATGCCCTAGATAGCAATGCCAATAGATTTTTAGTGACTCATTCTGAAGTAAATGAAATCTCTAATAATACCATCATTGAAGCTAGAGATGCAGTTTACTTTGAGAATATATTCCCTTTTAAAGATAGAATTTCTTCCAACCCCTCCAGTCATTCCCTGCCTCCTTCTACCAGTTCCCATTCTCAACCTTCTAGCTCTCAACCTGATCAAGACTCAGAACCTAGAAGAAGCAAAAGAGGTAGGATTGAAAGAAATTTAGGAGAAGATTTCTTCACTTATTTGATAGAGGGTGATCCCCCAACTTACGAAGAAGCAATATCTTCTCCTGATGCACCTTTCTGGAAAGAAGCCATCAACAATGAGTACAACTCCATTATGGAGAACAGTACTTGGCATTTAGCAGACCTGCCTTTAGGTAGTAAACCCATAGGTTGCAAGTGGATCTTCAAAAAGAAACTTAGAGCTGACGGTTCAATAGAAAAATACAAAGCTAGATTAGTAGCCAAAGGTTTCACCCAGAAAAAAGGATTAGATTATTTTGACACCTACTCTCCTGTAGCTAGGATTGCCTCTATTAGAACTCTTCTAGCTTTAGCCTCCATTCATGACTTGATAATCCATCAAATGGATGTAAAGACAGCCTTTTTGAATGGAGACCTAGAGGAAGAAATCTACATGGAGCAACCTGAAGGTTTTATTGCTAAGGGTCAAGAAAAAAAAGTTTGCAGGTTAGTAAAATCTCTTTATGGCCTAAAGCAAGCTCCCAAGCAATGGCACAGCAAATTTGATAAAGTGATTTTAGAATATGGCTTCTTACCAAATGAGTATGATAAATGTATATACTCTAAAAATACTGATGGAAGTTGTGTCATTATATGCTTGTATGTAGATGACATCCTTATTCTAGGATCAACACTTGAGTTAATAAATAACACTAAAGATTATTTATCTAGCATGTTTGATATGAAAGACCTAGGAGTAGCTAACCTGATTCTAGGAATGCAAGTATCCAAATCCAAGGAGGGTTATACTCTCTCTTTAGTACATTCTATTGAGAAAATGCTAAGGAAATTTGAGTATTTTGATAAGGCACCTGCTCGTACTCCTTTTGACAGTAGTATCATTCTCAAGAAGAATGAAGGTTCACCTGTAGAACAACATAGATACTCTCAAATGATAGGTTCTCTTATGTATATATCAAATAGAACTAGACCTGACATTGCATTTGCTGTTGGGAGACTTAGTAGATATACTAGCAACCCAAACCAGTCACATTGGTCAGCATTAGAAAGAGTATTTAGATATCTTAAGGGTACTATAGATTACAAACTTCATTATTCTAGACACCCTGATATCATAGAAGGTTACTCAGATGCAAACTGGGTAACTGATTCACATGATGTGAAATCCACAACTGGATATGTCTTTACCTTAGGAGGTGCTGCAATCTCCTGGGGTTCATGTAAACAAACCATCATAGCTAGAAGTACTATGGATTCTGAAATGATAGCTTTGGATACTACTTGTACAGAAGCTGAATGGCTAAGAAATTTGATTATGCATATACCTGTTACTAATATTCCTGTTCCTCCTATTTCCATAAACTGTGATAATAAATCTGTTATAGAACTACTAAAGCATGATTCTGTGAATGCTAAGATGAACAGGCACCTGCAGCTGCGCTTCAAGTCAATCAAGAGCCTATTAGGCAAATATGTGGTTCTTGACTATATAAAGTCAGAAAAGAACCTTGCAGACCACTTAACAAAGGGTCTGTCTAGGACGTTGATCCTAGAATCATCGAGGGGGATGGGGTTAAGCCCATAAGTAAGTCACCAACAGTGGCAACCCAACCGAGTCTGACTGGAGATCCCAAGAAGCCGGTTCAATGGGTAGAAACAAGCTGGACTTCGGTGACTATTATGGAACACTGACTCAGAGATTAAATTCTCATAAATTAATGCCCAGGTGGCTGTACGAGGTTGTACAATGATATCCCATCCCTATGGTGACAGTGTTCCTGTGTGATCAGGTTAGGATGAGTTCTAAACTCTTAATAGGTCCAAACATTATTATGTAGGGTTGACTCCGATCACCAACCCTTTGAGGACTTACCTATATGAGAGGTCGTGAAGGCCGCGACTATGGGACAGGGCGATCCTAGACAACTCTCATGAATATGGAAAAGTGCGCATGGCCATTCAAAAGCGCCACCCGATAGACCCAAGAACCTCTAGCATACTATGTGTGCTATTTTCTGAATCTGAGTCAAGAAGTCTGATTCAAGGCGTAGTCCATCAAGCACTTCTTCAGACAAAGACAATAGTCACTACGTGAGATTCAAGGCTGTAGTCCATCTCATCTATGCATAGTATACTCTTGCCCAGAACTTCTATATCATTACTCTTTTGTTATCACTGCCTTTGAATCTTGGTTTTGGGGGGGATTGTTGGCTGTTTAGTTCAAAACCCAAGATTCCCTTCTCCTTTTAGTCCCATATCGGTGGTTACCTTTGTCATATAAAGGGATATATTACAAACCACTCTTTATCCCCTTGTAGTCTAGTGTGGTGTGGAGAGAACCCGTGGGCCACACGTGCGCCGCCGCCGCCGCCCGGCCCGGTTCGGTTCGGCGCGCGTAGTGGGCACGGGTGTGCGCGCCCGCATCTGCGGACACGAATGCCGATCCGAAATTGCTCTTCGGGTTCGGGTTGAGATCCTAAAATTATTTTTGCTGTTTATTTCTTTTCCTTTTGACTAATTCTTCATGAACGTTGGATCAGTTTCTCAGATCCGAAAAAGATGTCTTCTTTTTCTCCAACGTTCACACGTTCATGTATCTATAAATCCTAAACTCCTATTCTTCTCCAACTACTGAAAAAAATACCGCAGCCCACATCAAGTCCACAGAGAAACCTTCTCTCCTCTTCGCTGCTTTCGCGATCCGCAACAGCAGCAACCAGTGCCGCTCTTCGCTGCTTTCACAATCCGCTTCCGCTCCTTTCCTTTTCGCCGTAGTTCTGGGCAAGGCTAAGTTCGGGTCATCTCCCGACGTTGTGTGCGACAGCGGGACGCCGGTGATACCGGGGGTTTTACCACTAGGAGCATCTGCGAAGCGTCTGCACATAAGACCGCGGATCAACTCTTAGGGCAGTGCGTATCGCGCGACTTCCCCATAGGCCAGTAAATCAGTTTTATTTATTTTGTTTTGACAGATTAACAAGAAGATTAGGGACAATTTTATATAACATATAGAAGTAGAATTTGTTGGTCTACTAGCTAGCTAGTGCTCATCTTGGTACGTAACTGAAAAGGTGCCCATGCCCATGCCCGTGTCGGTGCCGGTGCCAGTGCCAGTTGGCGGTTCGGCCGAGGAGATTGGTCAACGTAAGATCTAAGGGATTACACCATGCACGGAGAGATTACGCTCCTCGTTCTTGTGATCCTTTTCGTGCTCTTTTTCTTTTCACTGCTGATCGTTCTCTATCTGCGATGCCTGAAAAGGGTAGGTGATCATTGACGAGATGAGGAAGCTGAAGGAATGGGATCCAAGGATGGGCAAGGCCATGTTGGATCAGTGATGTATATTGACCAGTGAAGCTCTAGGTAATTAACTGGTGCATATTATGTGCAATTATGAAGATCACCCATTTGTAAGCTAGCAAGCAGTTTGGGATCTCTCTCTTGTGCATTTTTATCTATGAATTACCAGTGAAGCTCTAGGTAATTAACTGGTGCATATTATGTGCAATTATGAAGATCACCCATTTGTAAGCTAGCAAGCAGTTTGGGATCTCTCACTTGTGCATTTTTATCTATGAATTCATGTCCTTGTTGTGCATGTCTTGTTTCATATCAGTAAAATTTGTGTTGTTATAATTCGTAATGTCTAGAGGTGCCTCCTCACAAAGGGGGTCGTAGTGAGTAGTCTTGGCGCATATTTACCACAAATACAGGTTTCAGCTCAGTCGTAAGGCCATGTATAGGGGCTGACGCATGCCCAGCACTCTAGAATGTCTCAGATCATTTTACATGGCTTAACAAGTCTCTAGAAATTCTAGAGAGGGAAACTCTTTAAAAAAAACCAAAACTCATCAACAAACCCTAGATTTAAGCTTGGGGCGGCGGCGGGGCGGGCTGCGGCAGCTTGGGCAACATCGCCACCCCCCCCCCACCTTGCACCTCTGATTCCGTCGGTCCCCTCCACTTCTCTTCACCAAATCCCAACCATCTCTTCCCTCACTTGTTTCTACTCTCCATCCTTACTTTCAATCTACCTAAACCCATCGTTTCTGTTCATCGTGGTGATGACCGAAAATCGAAACCCGTGTGGCTGGTTGGACGAGGTTGCTGGCGTTGAACGGAGGTCGACATGGCCTAGGGGGCAGCGATGGCAGGAGCAACGATGGCCAGCGTGAGCAACCGTCGGCAGGGTCGAGGGGCTGCATGGGGGGCCGGTGTGGGTCGTGGCGGTGCCGGTTGCCAAGGAGGGGTTGTGCTGTTGGGGTTTTAGTGGGTCAGGACTGCTAATGTGATTAGGGGGGTTTCTGCCGAGAGGTAATGGCAGCAACCTGAGGGGGCTGTAGCAGTGTCGATGGGTAGCGGCGGCCGTGAAGGCATGCAGAGGAGCGCCGACGGGGGGGGGGGGATTTTCGAATTTCAAACTGTGTATTGGAATTCTTATTTGATTTGGGTGTGGGAAGTAGAGGGGAGATTTGAATTTCAACGTTGGTTGTGAAATTTGAACCGGTATCGACGAGCCCTTAATATCCAATTTTTTTCTTAATATCCAAATTACAACCAATTTACAATTAGCAACGAAATGGATCCTAGTTGGTGTGGGCGACGTTTGCCAGAGAAGTTTATAATTTGAGCTCTTCTTTGACTGAGCCTGGTCAAAGAGAGGGGTGTTGTTTGGACTCTTTCATTTCAGGGGGTTTTGAGGGATCAGGTGCGACGTCTACCTCGTCGCGTTGTGGTGGTGAGAGCACAAGGATTAAGCGAGGGGGGGGGGGGGGGGGAGGGGGTAGAAGAAGGACTCAATCTAGACAGAAAGTTGTCAGATTGGTGGAGTGCCTGCTGTGTCTCCTATGTGGCTTTTAGGGTCGACGTTTGGGTCACTGCTGTGGGCGATTGAGGGGATCAGGTGATAGTTGGAGAGAATAAACGATATACAAGCAAGGGACTGAGTGAGAGAGTGAGCTCAAATTGGCACGAGAAATTCTTTTTGGAGATGTCAGACGGTCAACAGGATTATATTTCGATGTATTTTTTGTTTATTGGTGTTAGGGTTTTGGCCTCAAATACACGTATGCACTGATTACTTGAAGTTGGAGGAGAAGAGGATGAGATAAAGACAGCAAGAGAAGATAACATCAAGTAGAAGAAGTGTAGTCTGGAGAGTTGCGGTCGACTGACCTGGGGGTGCTGTCGACCGACCCAAGCTGCTGAGAGTTGTTCGCGTGTACATGGTCCAACAGAGGGGGGGACGATCGACCGTGCAGTCGACCGGTCGTGTCTCGGGTTTGGCTTTACACGTTGTGGTCGACCGGCCTTGGGAATGTGGTCGACCGACTTCGGTGCTAATTATTTTTGGGCTTACAAGTTTAAGGCCCAATTGCTGGATTTGTGTTTATCTTTTAGGATTTACTTGAGGGCTATATATATGGCTGTATACTCTAAGGTTTGTAACATCAGATTAAAGAGATTTGGTGAGCCGTTATCATTGTTCAATTTCAAGAGGGGATTGTGCCGAGTGTTTCAAAGGTGAGAGAGAGATTGAGAGTTGTAATCTCTTTTGTAATCTTTTTATTTCTTCGAGAATAAGAAGTATTGGTTATCTCTGCATATTGATTGTGTTCTTGTGAGATCTTATAATTATTGTGGTGGCTTGTTTTTGGCTCATCTAAGTCTTGGGAGTTTCTATTGCTTGTGGTGTGTTTCCGCTATTAACACTACGAGTTGTGGTAGATTCTTCAACAAGTGGTATCAGAGCAACTAGATTCGATATGGCCGATAACAAGTCGAAGATCGAGAGATTTGATGGGAGTGACTTTGTGATGTGGAAGATTCAGATGATAGCGTATCTTCGTCAGAAAGATCTTGATGGTCCGTTGTTTGATAAGAAGCCGATAGGTACAGACAATGATGCGAAGATCTTGGCAGATTGGAATCATTTGGATCAGAAGGTGGTAGGGCAGATTCAGTTGGGGCTGAGTAGGAAGGCATTATTTCATATCTCGAAGGCAAAGACCACAAAGGAGGCTATGGAGATTCTCACGGATATGTATGAGAAATCGTCGGCATCTAATCAAATTCTTCATCTGAAGAAATTGTTCAATATGAAGTTGAGGGAAGGGGGTTCAGTAGCAGAGCATGTGAACAATTACTGTATGGTTTATAACCAGATGGAAGATGCAGGTTTGAAGTTTTCAGAGAGGGGGTAGTTATTGTTACTTCTATCTACTTTACCCAATATGTATGGTACGGTTGAACAAACTATTACATGCACTATGACAGATTTGACGACTCTACAAGATGTGGTGAGTAGCATTCTGAACGAGGAGGTGAGATGGATGAAAAACAGAGGATATCCATCATCTTCTAGAGATTCCGCAATGTACGTTGAGAAGAGACGTGAGAGATCTAAGAGCAGTTGAAGAAAAAAGGATCAGAGTAGTTCATCTGAGAGTGGGTCTAATGACAGCGATAAGGGACATGGGCCTGAGTGCTGGTATTGTCACAAGAAGGGTCACATGATGCGCAGTTGCAAGGCTTATATGAAGAAGAAGCAGGAGAAACTGAAGAGAGATACCCCAAAGGAAGCTCAAGTGGGGCATGTTGAAGAGTTATGCTTATCAGCTCGGAAGGAGTTAGGCACTCAAGATTGGTGTATTGATTCGGGAGCTTCTTTTCATTGTACTTCGAGGAGAGAGGTATTTGATGACTACAAGGAGGTTTCTTTTGGAGTTGTGATCGTGGGGAACGATCACCGGTGTCCTGTACGTGGGGTAGGTACCGTTCGCGTAAAAGCCAATGATGATCAAAGTGTTGTCTTGTGGGAGACAAGGCATGTTCCAGACATGAAGGAAAGTCTTATCTCGATTGGAAAGCTAGACAAAGAAGGGTTGTCTCCTACAGTTGGTAGTGGGAAGTGGTGTATAGCTGCAGGTTCAAAGATGATTGCAAAAGGGAAGCATAAGGAAACATTGTATTTACTTAGAGACATGAGGGAAGTTTCTCCTGTAGTTGACTCTCAGCCGGAATCGAGTAGTAGGTTGTGTGGAGTGCAACCGAGTTCTTTCAGTTGTGGAGGGGAGGTTACTAATTTAGTGGGAGCTGCTGGCCATGGAAGTGATCCTAGAGAGCAAGACATTACTGCGGTGAAGGTACTTTGTGAATTGGCAGTTGAAGCTTCAAGTCTCTCTTGTGTGATAAAGAGTACTGGTATCGATATGCAGGGTAATGTCGATGAGGGTAACCGAATTGGGACTTTAGGGGTTGAATAGTCGGCGAATTTTTTGGAGGTGTCGTCCACGGAGGCTTCTAGTGCAGACGGTGCATTGAGGGGTTTGGAACCATGTCCGGTGTTGATGGAGATTTTGCGAGTTGGGGAGTCTCATAACACAGAATCCGACACAGGAGGTTGCTTCTCCGGTATCGTGCTCTATGCGATTGGTGGAGCACATCCTTCATGCGGCGATGAGGGGTGGTTGGTGCACTCCACGTGGTGGAGTGGCGGAGGTTCTCTTCATGAAAGTGGGGAGTACTTTAGTCTTCCATGAATGTGGGAGATTGGCAGAGATAATGCGAGACAAAGACTGCAATAACTTTGAAGCGTTGTGTATTTGGTCCAAGTGGGAGACTGTTAGGGTTTTGGCATCAAATACACGTAGGCACTGAGTACTTGAAGTTGGAGGAGAATAGGAGGAGATAAAGACAGCAAGAGAAGACAACAACAAATAGAAGAAGTGTAGCTTGGAGAGTTGCGGTCGACTGACCCAAGCTGCCGAGAGTTCTTCGAGTGTACAAGGTCCAATAGCAGGGGGGTCGACTGTGTAGTCGACCGGTCGTGTCTCGGGTTTGGCTTTACACGTTGCGGTCGGCGCTGATTGTTTTTGGGCTTACGAGTTTAAGGCCCAATTGCAGGAATTGTGTTTATACTTCGGGGCTATATATATGGCTGTAGACTCCAGGGTTTGTAAGATCAGATTAGAGAGATTTGGTGAGCCGTTATCATTGTTCAACTTCAAGAGGGAATTGTGCCGAATGTTTCAAAGATGAGAGAGAGATTGAGAGTTGTAATCTCTTTTGTAATCGTTGTATTTTTTGGGGAATAAGAAGTATTGGTTATCTCTGCATATTGATTGTGTTCTTGTGAGATCTTACCTTTATTGTGGTGGCTTGTTCTTGGTTCATCTAAGTATTGAGAGTTTCTATTGCTTGTGGTGTGTTTTCGCTATTAGCACTACAAGTTGTGGTAGATTCTTCAACAATTGGTTGAGGTGTATGAGTTCCAGAATCCAACCAATTGGAATCTGAAGTCTGAACTTCATAAGCCTTTTTTTTGTATGTTTTGTTAAATTCTTTTTAATGGGACGCGGGAGGCATTCAACCCACCGTTTAACCACACACACAAAAAATAAAATCAATTAATTAATTAATTTAAATAAATAAATAAAAAACTACCAGCTGCTGGAAGACTAGTAACAAAATCTACCAATGTATTCTTAAATCTCTACTATTATAATGGGAGAAGGGCTTAGTGTCATTTGTCATCGTTTGTCATTTAGTCAATACGTGCAGCGCACGTGTTGGTTTTTTTTTTAATCCTTTTCATTCCCCCTCCCCATCTTTCCACGTGCAACGCACGTGTATAATACTTGGTATTTTTTTCCTTTTCATTTCCCTCCACGTGCATCGCACGTGCATTATAGTTTTTTTTATTTTTTTTTTGTCCTTTTCATTCCCCTCCACGTGCATCGCACGTGTTGGTATTTTTTTTCCCTTTTCATTCCCCTCCACATGCATCGCACGTGCATTATAGTTTTTTTTTTGTTGTCCTTTTCATTCCTCTCCACATCGCACGTGCATGATATCAGTTGGCATTAACCTAAGATCCAGTTGCAGCATATAATGAATGACAGGTCCTTATTGATGTTGTGAATGATAACAAACAATAGCATAGGATCCTCAGTTTCCTCAAAAGTGTGAGGCTAGCGTAGCCCAGGTACCATATAATGATAAAGCTATAATGGAAAACATCCAAATCCATTGCCAGTTGCTCCAATCATTGATCATATCGTAACATGGTTCCATGTATCTGAATCAATCTAGATTCATTACTATTAGGTGTAGGTCCAGATTAGAATTCTTTGTAGTTTTATATAGGTTTAGAGACATATATGCAAGGCCCTTTTGAGTTCAAATTCAAACTCCTATCATGTGAAAGTACTTTACGGTAGATCAAAGCTCCGAAGTTATGATAATGATTGAGGATTTAATATTTATATTTAAACAACATGTCTGCGTACGATTCTCTTTACCTGAAGTTCTCTTAGTGACAGTTACATCGTTCAACTACACATCAAAACAATACTAATATTGTTTCCTATATTTTTCTAATTGACCAAGTTACAACTAAATTTCTAATCTCTAATATTATAATGGGAGAATGTCTTAGGGTCATTTGTAAATTTGTAAATCTACCAACACGTACAACATACGTGCATAACTATTATAAAAAAGGTCTTAGGTTTAAATCCACACTACATCTAAATTTTTACTTTAAAAAAACTATATTTACAAAGATGTGCATTGCTGAAATTACTAGTGTAATTGAATGCACATTATAGTTCCAACTTCATCAATCCAAACTGGACTATGAGAGATGCTGAAAATAATAGTATTAATTAATACTAGAATACTACCTGCGAGTCTACAAAAAGCAAAGCGAATCATTCATACGTGGGATGAAGTTGATACAAGAGGAGGGGGAGATAGGAAAACAGAGAAAAGAAAGGGGAAGAACTTTGAACTGGGAGCAAGTGCCACTGTAGTCCAGTGGTCAGCCTCTAAGAGCATCTCCACAGTTATGCATATATGGATAAATGCATATCATATTTAGCTATTGTGCTGCAGTCGTAGATTGCTATTTTTACCTATTTAATATTTTAAAAAAATCAGACGGAACTTCACTTTGCATCGGACGAATTTTTAGAATTTTTTATGATTTTTTTATTAATTAAAAATAACGATTTAAGTTATAAAATAAAACAGAAAAAGGTGGGCCCCCCGCTTGGACTTGCCTCCAGGGAGTTCACCCTTTTGGATTTAATTTATTAAATGTAGTTCCTTTTGGTTTTAAGTTATTAAATGTTTTTTTTAAAATGGTCGGACGCAACTTGAAGTTGCGTCCTGTATAATATACATAATTCTCATATCCTCTCTCATATATAACAATCTACTGTAACAGAATATTCATAATACGCATATTTAGCAGACGACTGCAGCGAGTTTTTTTACAAAATATGCATAATATGCATATTTAGCAGACGACTACAGATGCTCTAAGGCAGTAAGAGATTGGAGGATCAATCATCGCTTGCATCATCTCTTTATTATGAGAATATTGTGAGTGTGTGCATGCTGTGTGCGTGTGTGACTATAGCTTGTTAAAAAAAAAAACTTTGAATGATTAAGAGTTATACAAAACATTCACCTAAAAATAGACATCGTTCATTCACTTTTGTACTTGTAAAAATTTATTCAAATTGGCCTATTAGCTCAGCTGGTTAGAGCGTCGTGCTAATAACGCGAAGGTCACAGGTTCGAGACCTGTATGGGCCATTATTATTTGTTTTTGGTTTTTTATTTTTCTAAAATTGAAGACTAAATAGCAATTAAAATCAATAAAGGAGAGCACCACTATCGTTAATTGCTAAATTTGCACCCAATGGCATTTTCGTAATTAAATTAATGACATTTCTGTAATATGTGAACGGGAAAAAAAATGAAGAAGTTATCTGACTGATGATCTCCGACATTTTTTTTGTAATATGTGAACATGTGAATGGCATTTCTATAATATATGTGAACACAAAATATAGCGAACACTAAATACAGCAATTACTGTTTATTTCTATTTCTATATATGCATTTTTAGCAAACGAGAGTGGCAATTTTTTTCTCAAAAATTGTATTTTTTGCAATTATAGCAAACGATAGTTGATGCTCTAATTCGTTGAGGATATTTCTATCCGTATAACTCAAGAATTAAGGAGTTCATATCAAAATATCAAGTTTTCTGAAGTGTTATATACAGAAGTCTTTCAGATAGTGGTAAACTGATAATAGAACCCTCTCATAAACACATCATCTCCATACATGATACAACATTAGACCTACAAAACTAGAGCTTAGAGGGCTTCTCACTCAAGACTAGAAAATAAAGCAACCAACTACAAAAGATGTCAATGGCACAGTCAAATTATCATCCAATTCAGAGCTGATTGGTAACGACTCAATAAGCGCTGCAGCAAGAGACACCAGAAGGAAGCGAAAGCTCATCCCCCAGCTCTCTTCCATGTACCCGAATGATGAGAAGTAGTGCATGTACCTGAAGGAAATCAAAAGAACAAAAATTCGTATGTACATTGTTATTTTGTGTATAGAATCTCCAACTGAATATTTTTATTCCTATTTTCTTGCTATACAGCACATCTGCGTAAATATAAACAGCTCCTTGCAGGTCAGTAATTGTTGGATATATTGGTATATTCTCTCTATATAAATATTGCATGTGCATATGAGTAACACGTGTATTGAACGTACAATTGAATGGATATTGGAATGCGAGTTTGTGGGCTTATAACCTGATACCCAAACCAGTATTTAAAGATAAATACTGGCTTGTGATAGCAGTCTAGGTATTCCAATCTTGATACCTAGGATGAATATCTCAAGATTGTTAGGTATCAACCCATGTTCTCTCCACTGAATAAATTCCTATCTGAATCTTAATAGACGTGCTTATGCACGTTTTGCAGGGAAATCCAAGGATCAGTTCAATAGGACTATATGATAAGGGAAGGAAAAAAATCTTACCCGATGGATGCTAAGAAACCTGCAATTGCCATTGCAATGCTACCCTCTATAGATTTGTCAGGGTTGAAAGAAAGCTTGTTCTTCCCAAATCGCCTTCCTACTATGTCCGCAACACCTGGCATCACACATACGAAATGCCATTGACTTATTAGTGAATGTGTGCATCAACTCAATACAGTGATGTCCACAAAGGTCTAGTGAACGTTGGAGGACATGGCTCATCCTTTATTCAATTTCTGATCTTCTATTTTAAGATTCAGTCACCAGAACTCCAATGCTGTGGTGGAGGTTGAGGGTTGTAAATTTATGCTATAAGATGTAAAAATGAAATGCAAAAACATGAAGCAAGATACCTACCATCTCCAGCACACAAATTACATATTGCAGCTATTCCTACAGGAGATGTTCGCCAAAAGACGGAGGTAGCTAGAGTTATAGTGCAAGCATAGTATAGTGGGCCCTTCAGAAGTTCCCTGAGTTGTAGAAGAAATGATATAGTTATATTAAGTAGGAGTTCAGTGTAATCTCATGTCAGACAGTAAATGAGATAATGCTTTACTACTCTTGAGGCAAATAAAGGAGCTAAAACAGAATGATCAGTTTTTTTCCAGCATATAGTTTGGCTACATACCTATAGTCTCCGTATCTACTGATTGACTTGACCATAGCTTCGTTCCTCAATATTCCAAGTCCCATTAGCAACATCCTTATAATATTTACACCTGGAGCTACAGCAGCAAACAGTGGTGCAAGCCTCTCTGAACTGCAGTGAATGGGGAGAGGTAAATTGTATGTATGATAGGATGGGGAAAATGTAGAACATTTTGAGACGTTTAACTACCTGAAGAGGGGCCAGAATAGCATGAATGCCAGGCCAATGCTTATGTGTACAAGCTTCCGATTCAATTTCTGAAAGATAAAGAAATGCCTTTCATGAGAATAAGAAAGATGACATCAACTAATTACATTAGGATCATAGACAAAAGCAAGTGCATAGAATGGATTTGACATTTCAGATGCACCTTGTAATGTATTTTGATATTATAATATATTTTGTAATGTTTATAATGTATTTGAGATGTACCAGACAAGGCAGTTAGTTTTGGAGTGTGGGGAAGATTACGTCAAAAAGTGATTTCCCTTCAGATTCGAGAAAGCTTGGACGCTGTCAGCAAATATTCCGCAGGTGATAGAGGATTCGTGGAAGGCTACGGCTAAGGAAGTAACCGTAGTGGGAATCTGGATCGAAAAGACGAGGAGACTGTGAAAGCATATCAAAGCTTGGGCAAAGACGGAATTTGGTATGGTCAGAGTTAGATTGCAGGAATTGGGCTGTAGGGTAGCAGAGCTGGAGGTAATTCAAGAGGGGAGGGGTCTCCAGGAAGAAGAGATTGGAGAATTGAGAAATAATAGAATTCAGATCTAGCATATTGCTGACATGGATGAACAATACTGGAAACAACGATCGAGGGAACAATGGCTTAAAGAGGGGGATGCCAATACAAAATTCTTCCATAAGGTGGCCAACGGTAGAAGGAGATAAAACCACATTACCAGGTTGTTGATTGATGGCTCCTGGACGGAGAATGAAGGAATGATTAGGAATGAAATCGACAAAAGTTTTAAGGAGCTGTTCGGAAAAAGAAGGGAGTTTAGATGTAAACTACGTCCGGACATGTGGAGTGCCTCCAGATTGGAAGGAAGTGAAGATATAGAGGGTAGGTTTACGGAAGAGGAAGTGCTTCACGCCGTGAAGGCGCTGGGACAGGACAAGGCGCCGGGGCCAGACGGTTTCCCTATATTCTTCTATAGGCTTTATTGGGATATCATTAAGGCGAATATCATGAACATCTTCAACGAATTGCACGATGGGGTGGCAAACCTGGACAGAATTAATTATGCTAATGTAGTCCTAATCCTAAAAAAGAAAGAAGTGTCAGGAGTAGAGGATTTCAGGCCTATTAGTCTACTGAATGGATCCTTCAAGATCGTAACAAAAGTGCTGGCGCAAAGACTATCTCCACTATTAGATGGAGTGGTAGGAGAATCCCAAAGCGGCTTTATCAGGGACAGAGATATAATGGATAGTGTGTCCTCGGCCCACGAAATTGTATATAGAGAGAACAAGGATAAGACCGATAGATTTCTATTAAAACTAGACTTCCAAAAAGCGTATAACTCCCTAGATTGGGATTCTGTTGATGAAGCACTTCAACTAAAATGTTTTGGGGATAAATGGCGCATGTGGACTAGAAAATGTGTGCAAGAGGGAAAGTCTTTTATTCAGGTAAATAGGCAGTTGGGAAAAGAAATCAAGTGTAGAAGGGGTCTAAGGAAAGGAGATCCACTGTCCTCTCTACTGTTTGCTATTGTCGCAGACGGATTGGCGGAAATGATCAGTAGAGATAAGGAACAAAGGATCATTCAGGGTATCAAAGTTAGGGGGATCCAGGAAACAATTTCTATCCTACAATATGCAGATGATACATTATTGTTCGGAGCGACAAAAGACGAAGAAATGAAGGCTATAGGCATGGCCCTACATTGCTTTGGCGCTTGGTCAGGGATGACAGTGAATTTAACCAAGACTTGCGTTATTCCTATAAGCGACCAAATCTCTATCCCCATTGACACCATCAAGAGCTACTTCGGATGCGAATCTAGTCAATTTCCTCTGGTCTACCTAGGTATTCCGATTAGACCAGGGGCACTCCAAAGAGAGGATTGGCAACCGCTGATAGATAAAATAGAGAAAAAACTATCCGGTTGGAAGGGGCAACTGCTTACGTTAGGTAGTAGAATCACATTATTAAACGCGGTACTCAGTAGTCTGCCGACTTATCTCATGTCAGTGTACGAGCTTCCTAATTGGGTCATTCAGAAGATAGACAAAATCAGAAGAAGATTCCTTTGAAAATGAACAGATGAATCCAACAAAGGACTACCGCTAGTAAACTGCGGTAGAGTCTGCAATAGGAAAGAATATGGAGGTCTGGGGATACAGAATCTAAGGAACATGAACAGAGCACTGCTAAGTAAATGGTGGTGGAAGATGAAGAGGAGACGGAATAACTGGTGGTGTAAGTCATTCGCCAGATATAGGGGTAGGAAAGCTTGCCGCTTCGGAGGGAGAACAATTTTCGGGAAGTCATCCATGTCATGGAAGGGAGTAGCAAAGGTGGGGGTGTTGTACAATTCCAATACTAGATGCAGAATTGGAGGCGGAAAGGATACTAGATTCTGGCGGGACAAGTGGTGCGAAGACAGAACTCTCATGACCCTTTTTCCAGAAGCTACAGGGGCTACGATTAATACAGACTCTTTGGTGGCTGACATGTGGCATAATAACAGCCTTAAGCTGGACGTCAAGGGACAGTTATCTCAGAACGCAATTTCAGAATTAATGGACCTGAATGTCTTCGTTAGGGCAGAAGGGCAGTACAATAACAAAGAAGAAGACAGCAGAGAATGGATGCTACAGCCCAACGGGAAATTCACATTTGCCTCAATGTGCATGAGGATCAACGATGGAGGAGTGCGGTCAAAGGATGCCAATAGTGTATGGAAACTATGGGTGCCTTTAAGGGTCAAAATATTTGCTTGGCTTGTCATGAACGACGCGATTTTATCAAAGACCAACGTTAGGAAAAGGAACTTGCAAATAGATGTTAGATGCAAGGCATGCTCGAGCGGAGATGAAGATACCAATCATATCTTATTCTCTTGTATTAAGGCCAAGCTAGCTTGGGAAGTAGTCAGTTCGGGATTTGGGTTGATCGATTGTCCTAAGTCTAGTTCAGATGTATGGGGACGATGGGGGTAGAGCTAGTTAGAAAGGAAGATAGAGAGGCGTGGGGTGTGATGGCTACAGCAACGATGTGGAGTCTGTGGTTATGTAGAAATTATTTATGCTTTCGCAACATTAACTGTAGCTTCTCGGTTACTATGCATAAAATTATAACTCTATCCCATGAATGGACAGGTAATAGGGGGGCAATGAAGCGGCTCCGTATGGAGGACGAGGAATAGGGAGAGCAAGAAACGACAAAGCAATGGATGCGAGTACAATCTGCCCGCAGCAGATTCTTTTGGGACTAGCAGCTTCTAGGTGGGTGGTAGCTGCAGAGTGGGGCATCACATTATTAGCTCTTGTATCTTTCTACTATTTTTTCAGTTCGTTGCATCGATGTATCTTTGATTTTAGAGATGGTATTTGGGGATTATTGTAATTAGTTCTACTCTGTTTCTTTAATTACGCATTAATGAAGCGATGACAGGATCATCTTTATTATAAAAAAAACATCGGTTTTCGGAACTAATCGGTCTAGGAGTGATTTGTGATTAATCAGGTAATTGAAAAAAAATCGGGGATAAAATCGGAAAAATCGTATATGTGTGTGTGTGTGTGTGTGTGTGTGTGGAAAAAAATGATATATCATCTCTCAAGTATATGATCAAGAGGATCTTAAATTTACATTGTCGCGTATTTAGTATCTATTTGTTATTAAAATGTATATTTTGTCTTAATGCAGATAATTGAGAATAATTTGGAATGAGTAGATTTGCAGTGGTCACAAACTGGTGTTTTGGTAGCTTGAAGCCATAATATTGCATGAATTCATTTTCTTGCCCCAAAGAAGGATGCAATGTGATTTTTGTAGGTCTAAGTTATCATTTTTTGTAAAACTACAATGTGTTCCTCTGTAATGTATAACTTAATAATTACAATAATTAAAACCTATCAAATTTTTAATAACCGGAACACCATAAGAACATCATTGAAACTCCACAGTAATTCAGTAAACACTCGTACATTGAGAATCAAGTTTCGTGCAACTATTTAAAATGACAAAACCCAACACAATATTTCCAAAAATTGACAAGCTCAGCAATCAGATCATCATCTTATGAGTTCATCAAAATTGTAACTAAGCATGAACTAGAAATAAGATGGAATTGTAAGTATGTTCATGGGTAACAACCAGGGCCAGCCTCACCCTTGAGGCGGGTGAGGCGGCCACCTTAGGCCCCCGGAGTTTTTACGATTTTAGAGGCCCCCAAATTTGTACTTCCCTTAGAGCATCCACAATGGCAATTCCTATTTTTTGGCAAAATGAAAAGGATAGAAATAGAATAGATTGCATCGTCTGCAGTGGTTATTTGTCAAAATTTTCTTATTTTTGTGTGGGACGATACAAGATGTATCGTCACTAAAAAAAAATCCGTAAGACGAAACACATTGTATCGTCGCTTTAAAATTTTTTCGAAAACTCCCTGCAACGAGACATCGTGTATCGTCGGAATTTTTTTTTTAAAGCGGGACGAGACAACCTGTCTCGTCCCCAAATATTTATTGGAAAATTTTTTTTTTAGGTAGAACGGGACATGATGTCCCCCGTCCATAATAAGGGCATAAATTTTGGGATTAAAGTGGGTGGTGTGGGAATATTTTCCATACTTTAAGTGAAGAAGAAGTATATGTTTCCCACTCTTTCTATGCAAAAAGTCCCTTTTACCCCCCCTTTTAGGTTTGAGATTGTGTATAAATTGGAAGGCTTTGCCGTTGGAGGGGTAAAGTGGGAAACCAAAAAAAAAAGGACCTGGGACAGGACATGATGTCCCGGCCGATCACATATGTGATCAAACGGGACATGATGTCCCGTTGGAGGAGGTGACAAAATTTTTTTTAACAAATTGGGAAGGACGATACATCATGTATCGTCCGACCCATTTTTTTTTTTAAAAAAAAAATTTATTACGGGACGAGACAACTAGTCCCGTCCGACTTTAATAAAAAATTATTTTCGCTCTGGAACGATACATCATGTATCGTCCTCTATATTTCTATATTCGCTTCGCGACTTCTCAAATATGAGAATGCACTGTGCATCGTTTGCTATTTTTTGAGAAAATAGCAAACGACTGCAGAGGCTCAATTCTCATATTATTCTCAAAATATGAGAATATGAGAATTATAGCAAACGACCGTGGATGCTCTTATAAATATAGGCACGTATTTTGTGCATAAAAAAATAATGTTATTAGGAGCCCCAAAAATAATTATTTGAGCCTTTAAATTTTTTTTACTTCTTCAATAATATATATTTTGCATATTTTACTTTGAACAATGTGCAATTTTTTTGTATACATGTTTTTTTTTGTTGTATGGGGGGCCCATTTCGGGAGTTCGCCTCGGGCCCCCGGGAACTCAGGGCCGACCCTGGTAACAACTGCAAAGTAATTGCATAAATAGTTTTTCATTAAAAAAAAGGCACAAATAAAGGGAATCACAGACAAGGAAAGCAAAAATTGGGAAAGAGGGCACTTTACTTTGGAGCCTTCATCTTCAATGGTGTGTAATACGGGGGTAGATTGGATGGATAAAAGGGGAAAGAAATAAAGAGCAAGAATAATATTTTAAAAAGAAGGTAGTATCTCTACCTTTATGCTTCAGCGAGTGAAGGAGATGCTTGCAATAAATAAATAAATAAATTAATAAATCGGGTAAGGATTATCGGCCGATTAGTCGAAATATCGGCTGATATTCCCGATTTAATCGCTCAAAAAAACCAATTTCACAAAAATCGGTTGAAATTCAATCGAGGGTTTCCTGATTAGCGATTAATCGCCGATTTTAACTGCTTGGGTACCAGATTTGTATTCAAGCAATTAAACAGTTACTAAGAGATTACTTTGATTGTAAATTTATTTTCATACATGCTATTTTGTGCAAATGATGGTATATCATAGATTGCTCTAAGTGAAGCTCTAAGTAAAGGATTTTTAAATTTTCCATATTTCAAATCTATAATATGATATAATGCATGTTCACCAGGGTGAAAATGGAAAATCAATATACACAATGGTTTTATACCAATTACCAACTGTCTTTAACTCGTGCAGTGCGAACTCTCCCATGCATAGTTGGATTCACGGTATCAAGACTTGCCAATATCCAATGACAATGAGAATTTTCTGAACGGGAATATTGAGCTATTCTAAGGATCCCTCCTGCCCATTGGTTAATGCAAGAAGATTAGTATAATAGGTTTGGTGTTGCCTATGTCTACGAGGGAATAGTAGTAAGCCAATCAGCCTCATTTCAATTTTATCATATGTCCATTTGGGTCATTGCATCTCAATGCACCTTCTTTTTTAAAGAAGAAACATGATCAGAAACCATAAGCACAACATTTCCAACTTTGTCGCCATGATTCACTAGTAATTACTCATGCTCCAAAAGGAGACTTCAAAATTGTCGAGACCCGCTTTTCCTTCACTTCCTACTTGGCTTTCACATACCCATCTCTCCAATGCGGACTCTCTGTTATCTCGCCTGCATGTCTCTCGGCCAATCTTACCCTGCTCCTCCTCATCGTTCCGGTATTTCCACAGAATCCGAACATAATGTACTAATTTCTCTTCAACAATGCAATTAATGCAAGCGAATGCACCAAACTGTACTACTTCATGTGATTGTTTACTACATTTTACTACCACCACCACCGTTTAATCGTTACAGCCCCCCCAAATTGTACCATTCTAATTAGTACAATGCCAAAAAGTTGATACCTTTCATAAGATTCAAATCTGTTAAATCAAACTAACCTCATTTCTAAATTGAAGCAACTCAATTCACTAACTTTGGCACTTTAGTCCCCAAACTACTTTCAATTAACAGCAAATTATCATTTTCAAAAAATTTATTAAAAAAAATGGGGAAATCAAGGACCTGTTCAAAGACTCGTCTTTTGGCGAGCTCCTCCCAGAATCTGAGCAGCCCTAACGCCACTGCCGCAGTGATGACGGCGGCGCAGCCGTCGTGAGCGAGAGGGCTTTCTGGAAGCATGGTCGCAAAGACGGAGACTTGGCGGCTGCGACGGAGAGGGGGAGATTTGACGGAGGAGGGACGGAGGGGAGAGAAAGAGGGATTCTTGACGGCGGAGTTGACGGCGTTGACGGAGGGATGACGGAGAGGTAGAGTAGTAGATAGAGAGTAGTAGTAGGGGAAGACTTGAGTGAACATTATTTTAGGAAACTTACTTTTAAATTGAATATATATAATGCAGAGAGAGATGTGAGGAACAAGAACCATACCAAGAGTGTGATCAGCACTGTCACATCCGGACCCGATCCAGATCCGGCATTGGACTGGAACTAATCCGATCTATATGGATCCGGTTATCGCCAAATTTGTCATGCCAAATCTCTACTACTATAATGGAAGAAGACCTTAGTATAATTTATGAAAATTTTGCCGTACTACCTCACTTTTTGAAAATATTTAGCGCTATGCCCCACTTCCCAAAACAATTAGCGATATGTCCTTATTTAGGACACGTCAGCAAGAAATATTATTGAGAAAAACGGCATAGGTTATTTCGATGCCGTTCTTCCCAATAACGGCATCTGTTTGAAAAAAAGTGTCATGCCGTTATTCGAAATAATGGCATAGGTTGTTTTGTTTTTCGACAGCTTGTGGTCTCCATTTAGAGAAAAAACTGCAAGTGTGAAAACCTTATAACAGATGCCGTTATTTGGAATAACGACACCAGTTATAAATTTTTTTTAATAAAAAAGTAACTTATTATTCATTCTCTCTAACGAATAAGTTAAAAAATAAATAAAAAAATTACAACTGATGCCGTTATTCCAAATAACGGCATCAGTTATAATTTTTTTTTTTTAAAACTTTTTATTCATTCTCCCTGTTTCCAAACAACGGCAAGAGTTCATATTTATATATAACTGATATCGTTATTCCAAATAACGGCATCAGTTATATATATATATATATATATATATATATATATATATATATATATATATATATATATATATATAACTTTTTATTCATTCTCTCTGTTTCCAAACAACGGCAAGAGTTCATATTTATATATATCATTCGAATGTCGTTATTCAGGATAACGACATTATTTATAAGTTTTTTTCATACTTAGAACTTTTTAAAGTTAGAAGATTCACACTTGCAAGAGAAATATACTGATGTCGTTATTCCAAATAACAGCATGAAAAAAAAATGTAAAATAGATGCCGTTATTGGGAAGAAAGGCATCGAAATAACCTATGCCGTTTTTTCCCAATAACGTTTCTTGCTGATGTGTCCTAAACAAGGGCATATCGCTAATTGTTTTGGGAAGTGGGGCAGAGCACTAAATATTTTCAAAAAGTGGGGCAGTAGGGCAAATTTTCGTAATTTGTCCATCTACCAACCTGTGCAATACACGTGCATACATTTGTAAATCTACTAATATGTGCAATGCACGTACATAACTAATATGAAGGATGTTTCAGGTTCGAATCCTCCTTACATCAGAATTTTTATTTAATTTTTTTATTAAAACGTGCATCGCACGTGTAAATTACTGGTCTTTCGTAATGCCAAGTCATATAAGAAAATTTGTCACACCAAATTTTGATAATGTATACTCATTTTATACCAATATTATTCTGGAGGCAATCTATGCATTGATCGTAAGACATTAAAATTATTGGCTAATCATTAGTAATTCACTTATCGAAGAATAAAGAATCATGTACAAGATGACTTAACCATTAGTAATTCACTCACGAAGAAGGAACATATATATATTAGACTGCCGGTGATAAGCCGGAGGAAGGTGGAGATGACGTCAAATCATCATGCCCCTTATGCCCTCGGCGATACACGGGCTACAACGGTCGGGACAACAGGTCGCGATCCCGCGAGGGTGAGCTAACTCCAAAAACCCGTCCTCAGTTCGGATTGCAGGCTGCAACTCACCTGCATGAAGCCGGAATCGCTAGTAATTGCCTTGTACACACCGCCCGTCACACTATGGGTCACACTATGGGAGCTGGTCATGCCCAAAGTCGTTACCTTACCCACAAGGAGGGGGATGCCAAAGACGGGGCTAGTGACTAGAGTGAAGTCGTAACAAGGTAGCCGTAGTGGAAGGTGCGGCTGGATCACATGTACAAGCTGACTTGAAACACAATCGGATAATGGATACTTCACAAATTAATACAATCACTGCACCTAAAAGCCAGCATTTAAACCATGGACTGGAACAATCAACACTTAAATTAAAAGGCAATAGTACTACTGTTTGCAGTGGGACTTTTACGGTAGAATAGAGAATGAAGCAGAATCTTCCTTATCCTATTACAAAAAGAAAAAGAAACACTATACCACATTAAAAGGATGATGTACGTACATGACCCTTTCAGAACTAATGAAAATGAACTTAAATTTATATCATGATTTACAAAATGATGAGGTGAAGGTAGTTACATCAAGATTACAAGGAATGAAGACAGGCCTGAATACATAACAATCAGCAAGATGTCCACAAATCTATACACAGATTACATTCTAGATGTCAAATTTATGTTCAGCCATTCAAGATGTATAGGTGGAGGGTGAATAGGGTTGCTCGAAAGTGGTAAGCGTGAGTGGAAAGAACTCTATAACTCGATCATTTCCAGGTGAATGTGTCTGCGCTTAACCTTGTAGTTCCAAAACCAGCTTCATTTGTCCATCATTTCCTCTTTAATAGGCTCCAGTTTAACTGCAAAACCTGCATTTAAAGATGGTACATCGACAAAAGAAAAGGCGTGTTTCAGCAAAATGGATTCAAACATAAAGAGACCTATTCGAAGAGCGTTGAGGAAGCCAAACCTGGATTACTAGACACGATGCACATTCTGTAACCATCTGGAATCTCAAATTCATGATTACCCTGAAGAAATCTGAAAAAAAGAAGTGAATCAGAACCAAACTATGTTTTGGAGAATAGATTAATTAACATTAAGATATCATCTTCTGCCTCGAATTCCGCATTTCCATGCAAAACAATCTTCAAAGTTTCAAATCTCTCAACATCATGTTTCCAGAAGATATTGTTGCCAGATGTCCAATTTATCCTGCTATTCATGACTTTTGACAGTTTGTAGCCTACATCTCCCAAACCACTACAAGAAGTAAATATCATTTGGATTGTTCAAAATTGTTAAGGCTGCTCTTATTGGGATGGAGGATCATGAAAATTACCTATGTCCATAGTGCAGTATGGGTTCGCCATTTCCATCTGACCTAGTGGAACCCATTGCATTTTCCGCAACAATGATAAGGCTTCCATCAAGCTGAAATTTCGGAAAATTGTTAACCTATGGCTTGCATGAGAAAATTGAGTAAAAACAAAAATGACTACCTGCACATCCCTCCAAGAAAACCCTGCCACCTCTATTTCGTAATTCAGACCCTGCCGATATAGAGCCACCAAAGAAGAAAGAACTGCAGTAATTTTAAGTTGGAGCAGTATTTACAAGATTGGTTATGTTGTCATATGTTTTGTCATCACAGAAATAATATTAAAAGAACATCTGACAGAAATTAGAACAAAAATCAACTCATCTATAGGCCCCCCCAAGCCAATATTTTTTGGACAGAAGCAATAAATGAACCCCGTTTGGAGGTGATTCATTGCCGACTTATGTTTTTCTAAGAACGTGAAATTTCACTTAAAAGCAATCAAATTGGACCCTTTTGAAAATTCACACGAAAATAGTTTCCTTGCTAATTGTACAATGCAGTGATAGGTATATTACTCCAATGATAGTAATTGTTCAACTTTAGCAAAAGAAAGAAGAAGATACAAGATTAAACAACAAAATAACTTTTGTCTAGCAACTTCCCAAATTGGACCCAAAGCAGGATGAAGAACAATCAGGAAAGGTGGTCGGGAACGAAAATATTTTGGGTTGTCCTCAATCTAAATGAAATTGTAAGGAATTATCAGATCAAACTCTTGAAGAAAGTTAGCCAATAAATAAATAAATAAATAAATAAAGCAAGACAACTCAGGCTAGGCTATGTTCAAATGTAGGCATGTAGGCATGTTTCTGTGAGATTAGCTGTACTAACATATCCAATAGTATCTCATTAGTTCCAATTCACAGTGCGCTTCTTAAGCTGTTCTTCGGAAGGGCTAAATCTTCATTTAACTTCCTTGCCCAAGAGTTATTACACTTCAGAGAAAATTACTAGCAAATTAATTGTCATTTCTTTCATTTTTTTCCTCTTAACTTTTTTTTTCTTCTAATAGAGGACACAAATTCAATCGAGGGAAACAAAAACAACCATAGCCCACAAAATTTGCCCAACACAGTAAAATACAGAATTTCACGAAATTAGCCGAAAATTGTGGACTATAGCCCACAACCAGTGGTCAAAACAGTGAAATGTGAAATATGAAATTTCACGAAAACGGCCGAAAACTATGAATCACTAAATATTGTCAAAATAGTGAAATACGGAATTTCATAAAAGGGGTCGAAAACTGTGGACTATAGCCCACAAAATTTACCCAAACTAGTGAAACACGGAATTTCCCAAAATTGGCCAAAAACTATTGATCATAGCCAACAAAATGTGCCAAAAATAGTTAAATACGGAATTTTGTAAAATTGGCCGAAAACAATGCCAAAAATAGTTAAATACGGAATCCATTACAGTCCGTGGTCGGAACAAACAACACTCAAAGAGTGGATACATTAAGAGCCAAATGGGTTACTTAGATTTCCGACTCATATACCGGTCTACAAACATGGATGCTGACACATGAGTAACACAACTATAATTATGGTAATAACTTAAAATAACAATCTCAATATTCACAAAATCATAAGGTCACTCATGTACATACATCTCTACTCAAACTATGAAATATAATGCAAAATGATATAGTTTAAATCTGCTCAATATTTACATACCTCTTCTCATTTCGTTACAGACATTAGCAAAGGCATATATGAGATGAAGAGCCTTGTCAAGTTGTCATAAAACTTTATAAACCATATGGTATTTGTCAAATGTGTAAAGTAGCTTCTTAGGACATGAATTTGAAATTTATCAATAATGATATATGCACAACCCTTAGTGCACTACTTTTACTACACTACCTTAGTTGGCACAATCTTCTGCCCCTTGTATTTCTATTTTCTAAAGATTTTCTAGAGATCCATGTACAATAGTGGAGATTACACCACATCATGTAGTGGAGAAGAAATAGTGCACAATTGATGGTGACTATAGCATTGCTCATATAAGGAAAGAATACGGCTAAATCCAAATCCAAAATTCCTGGTCTTGAAAAATAATTAAATAGAAAATTTATGTTACATTCCTCTCACATTCCTAGGTACGAAACATTTCACAGTACCAAATCTCAACCACACATTCTACAGTCAAATTTATATCATCCACTGACTTAAATTCAATCACCAATTAAATCACAATTACACTTTTTTAAATTCAAATCTATATCCTCAATCCACTTAAATTTAACAAATTTTAAAAGGGTAATGATTCACCTACAACCTTTTCTTACAACCTTTCTCTTTACAACCTTACGTGGCACAATCTCATTGGAAAATGTCTTGTAGAGTAGGTTGTAGACATCTCCAATGGGATTGTGCCACATAAGGTTGTACGGTTGGAAAGGTTGTAAGTGTAGCACTACCCAATTTAAAAGATCAAATCTACATCAACCATCCACTTAATTTTAAAAAATTTAAAATTCAATATATCTAGAGCTGCTCACATGCATTGCACGTGCTAACTATTACATTCAACCACAACCACAATAAGCTAAAATGCAAAAAAAAAAAAAAAAAAAAAAAAAAAAAAAAAAAAAAAAAAAAAAAACCTAAAAGTTTCAACAAAATTCAAAACACTACACTCTACAAGTAATGCTAATTGTACTGCATATAGTGTATTACTTTTACACAACACGAGGTGAAATGGTGCATACACAGGCTCAAATTCTTGAATCTAGTAGCACGAAAGCAGTACCCAAAAAGTATTACATTAACCGCCTTCCAAAAACTACCCTCGATTTATTTCTAGCAAAAAACAACCTATTTAATCATAGTGCATTTATACAACAACTAGATTTGCCTGTGGCCACGTGCCTACGGCACGTCTTCAGAACGATATAGCATATGAAAAGTCTTGTAAACAGTAAATCAACAATTATGTAGCTGAAGTTTGAATAATATGACAATAATTAGTTGTAAATAAAAGTCCATGTTTCCATTAGTATATGGTGAAAAATAATTATAAATTAGGGTATAAAAGTCCATGTTTCCATATATATATGTATATATATATATATATATATATATATATATATATATATATATATATATATATATAGAGAGAGAGAGAGAGAGAGAGAGAGAGAGAGAGAGAAAGAAATAAATAAATGAGTTGTTTTTTTTTTTGTTGGGGGGGGGGGGGGGGGGGGGGGGTGTTTTGTGAGGTTAGGTTTGGGCCTTTGATTTTGGGGATTGAAGGAGAGTCACTTGATAGCTTTCTTTGTGTTTTATTATATAGATTCTCTCGGCAATTCGCATTTAACCATACTAATCCAACAAAAACACCAAAAATGGCCAATAATAATAATTGCTCACCCAATAATTCCTGAGTCTCACCCAAAAACTACAAAAGCATCCTCAGCTCTCCCACCCTCGCTTCCTCCTTCTTCTCCCTCCCACCACTCCCATCCAAGCTCCAAGCCTCCAGTACAATATGTCCCAACGCATAAATCGCACTCCTCAACCCACTCCTCACGTGCTTTTCCTCCTTACTGACGTGCTCCACCTCCCCAATCACGTGCCTCTGCCCCGCCGCCACCAACTTCTTCACCAGACCCACCTCCTCCTTAGTCCTTCCCCAACCCTTCCAAAACCCTAGGTTTACTCCTCAAAAACTCCCTAACCCTAGCATCCGAATCAAGCACCCGCACCTCCTCATCCTCCAAATTCCTCGACTGCTTCAGCTTCGCGCGCAGCGAGTTCAGGCGGCCGACCTCGCCGGACAAGTCGACCTCCTTCTCCGGCTCCAGCGACGGCGCCTGCTCGACGGGACGGTGGAAACACGATCGAGTCGATGAGAGAAAAGGATTGTGATTGAAGAGAGAGAAAGAGAGAGAAAGGTCGCCATTAGAGAGGCAATGGAGGAGAGAGAAAGAGAGGGGTTTTTAATTGGATTTTTTTTCTCCCGAAATAGGTTTTTTTAAAACTAATTCCCAAATTATGTCTCGTTCGAAACTAATTCTCTAAAGGTCTGTGGCCGCAGTATATGCCATATAATTCTAAACTCTGACACTTGGGAAAAAAATTCTAAATATAAAATGTAAAAAAATACGGGACCGCAGTTGGATACTGTGACATCGATATACCATAGGCCGCAGTACTGAACTGCGACTTCTTCGATTTCGAGGCCGCAATTCACAACTGTGGCCTAATTACATATCATAGTTAATATGTTCCGAAACTTGGGAAAAAATTTCGAAGTGTAAAATGCAAAAATACGAGGCCGCGGTATAACATAGGCTGCAGTTCACAAATGCGGCTTCAGTTCTATGCTTCGTATGACTCAATTTTTGGCATATAACTGAGGCTACAGTTGTGGACTGCGGCCTCTGTTATATCGAGGCCGCAATACCCAACTGCGGCCTCATATTTTTATTTTTTACACTTATATTTTTTTTTCTTCAAGTAACGGATTTTAGTATTATATGGCATGTACGTAGGCCGTAGTTCACAACTGCGGCCTTGAAGTCGAAGAGGCCACAATTCGGTACTGCAGCTTATGAGGACAGACCTATTTTCGAAATTAGTTTGGAAACATACCTATTTTGAAATTTAGTTTTAAAAAGAAACATGGAAAAAATATCTTTTAAATAGGGATAAGAGTAGGGATGGCATTCGGGCCACTCGGGCAGAGCTCATGGTTGAAAACCTTGGCCCAGACCTGGCTCCCGACCCCAAGGGTGGGGGCCGGGCCGGTATTTTGGGGGATTTTTTTTTTTAATATATTAAAGATCAAGTCGTAAATTGTAATTTGATAACAATTGTAAAGAACCAAGTATTAAATCACTTGGTTCTACTTAAATAAATTTGCATATTCATAACAATATTATGCTTCACTTTGTTTTCATGTAGGGATAGATGAACATTTTTGATTATTTTGAAGTTTGAAACATAGATTTTGTCAATTTGGTGTTTAGCATATTGTTTGAACTTTTTTACCCATTACTAGTAGGTACACATTTCATTAAGATTTCATGCATGTCTACACTTTTTTCATTACATGATTATCTTTCTAATTGATGATATTTTGGTTTTGTCAATTTTTTAATATTCGTTTGATCCTTGAAGATCATTTCAACCTATTTAGATGTGCCATATGCATGAATAGTAGTCTTTTTGCATTTTTTAAAATCCAATTATAATATAGTACTATATGCGACTATAGAGAACAGAAGAAAAAAAAGAAGAAAACATTTCGTAAACATTTCATTAGGATTGCATGCATGTTTATACCTTTCATGATTATCTTCCTAGATGAAAATTTGGTTTTGTCAATTTTTGATATTTTGGATGTGATATATGCATGAATAGTAGTCTTTTTGTTTTTGTTTTTTCTTCTAGTATAATATAGCAGAATTTGCGACTTTAGAGCGAAAAAAGTAAAAAACATTGGTTGAATACTACGAAGTACATTAAAAAAAAAAAAGAAAGAAAAGAAAACAAACTCATTCGGAATGAGTCATTCCTTAATTAACTTGTGCGAGTTTTTTTTTTTTTTTTTTTTTACAATATCTATTTTCATCTTTTTAAGTTTGTGTAAGGATTAAGGAAGGATACTCCATATCTCTAATCTAAAACATTGGTTAATTTTTTTAATTTTTTGGAGAAAAAAAGAAAAAAGAAAAAGAAAAAAAAACAGAAGCCAATGGTCGGCCCGGACCCGGCCCGAGCATGGGCAGGCCGGTTCAGCCGGTCCCGGGTCTCAACCGGGCCGGGCCGGGCCAGACCGTGCTTTTTGGCCATTTTGAAGGACCGGACCAGCCCCATGGGTAGGGAGGCCGGTTCGCGGTTCAGACCGGAAAGGAGGCGGGCCGGGCTAGGCCGAACCTGTTGCCATCCCTAAATAAGAGGATTATTTTTTTCAAAATGGGCCACTTTTTGAAACTAATTCCCAAAATAGATCACTTTAAAAACTAATTATGAAGATAGACCAGCCCTTGTATACTGCAGTTCGGTATTGCGGCCTCTTCGATAACCAGGCCACAATTCACAACTGCGATCTAAGTACATACCATATATCTTTGGCTAATAGGCTCAAAGACTTGGGAAAAATTTTCCTAAGTGTGAAATGTGAAAAATACGATGCCGCAGTTGGATAATGCGGTCTCAATTTCGAGGCTGCAGTTCCCAACTGTGGCGTACATATCATATATTTTTGGCTAATAGACTCCGAGATTTAGGGGGGAAATTCCTAAGTGTAAAATGTGAAAAATACGAAGCAGCAGTTGGGAACAGGTCCCTCCAACAACCCTGGAGGGTGGGCCGACAAACAAGCTCGGTCCAGCAAAATTATAAATACGTTAGTTTAGCTTCGTACAGTGCCTCCACGGCACATGCACACCCACCTGTAATAAGTCTGGCAGGATTTTATCAACCTCCGTTTTGTGTCCTGTTGTTTAATGGAACATACAGAAAAAATGAACTGAAAAAAATTTTGAAACCATGGCTTCATAACCTGAAACTGAATGATATCATGCAGCAATTCATGAAGAGAAACTACTAATAATGCTTACACAAACAACAGCATTACATGCATTGCTCACATTGGTACACTACTGTCTTCTCAATACAACTGCATGAAATATCAAACTGCCTAACCTGAAACTTTATCTCGAAACACAAAACTATACAAAAAAATTCACATGTATGCAACCTGCACATACAACCTTTCTTTACTTGTTCATAACCGCAACATTTCTATTCAGTTGGGATTGTTCAATGGCCAAGATATGTTCAGACTGGCTTCGAGTGAGTTGTGCTGCAGCTCAGTACCATCAGTAAGTCTCTTCGCTGAACGGCACAATTCCTGCATCCGGTTCTGATAACGGCGCATCAGTCTGCAGATCTCTTTATTCCCTACCATTTCAACTTCCTAATTTCCTTCCTAAACTACTCATTTGGTATATCTCCCCAATATTCCCTTCGCAGCATAACCCCGTAATATTCCCTTACCATTATGTGGAGCGGGAGAAATAATCCTAGTGGGGTTTTTCTTGATCAATGGAGCCGCATCCACATTTCTTGCATGTGGTTCACGATCACCTCTAGGTATGGGTACATCAATCTTGCCAATCTCTACACCTCCGATCATGTCAATCTCCATATCATCTTCCTCAAATTTAGTTTCCAATGCAACTATTATTTGAGAAGATTTGTTGATCGCAGAGTTACAAACATCGGAGACAGGACAAATCGGCTTCTTTTGGTCACTTATGGGGCTACTTGATAAGCAGAATTTCTTACTCAAGTTTGTGTTTTTCATAGCTGAGTTGCCTGTGCTACTCTCCTGGAATGATGATGATAGAAGATGGTTCTTGACTTTAGAGTCATGTTTCGTACCATTGCCATCTGCATTGAATGGGCTGCAACCTATTTTCTCTTCCACCAAGCTCAATGGACTGTTGCCCTTATGATGCACTGTAGACTCGGGCAAATTATTGGAGTTCTGTTCAGAAATTAGACTTGACGTCATATACGAGGTTTATATAACCAGTTTCAGATTACAACAATTCATAAAAATCAAGGATTGGAAACCAACAAGAAAAAATTTTGCACAAGAGGAGCTTGAAGGGAGTTGAAGCTACACTGAATCAATGGAAAAGGAAAATTCTCAAGAACTACGGTAGCTGATGGCAGGACTTCCTACTCTTTAAGTGGAGCTAAAGCCGAATGACAAAAGATAGAAAGCGAAACCAACAATGGAAATAGGTACATTTCAGACAGTTTCATTGTACTAGAGAATTTCATGTTTAAGCTCGAGTTTAATTAAAATTTAAATGCAAAACAGCTTTTTCGACTTGATTTAAAAAAAATTAACAAGGTGGATAATACCCACCATTTGAAGTTACATATATTTTTCTTAACTTATGAGTTGTGAACGTAAATGCAACTCTACCAACTGTTTCAATTCATCAACAACAGAGCGCTGGCACTATACAAAATTTTGAGGTTGATTCTAACAAGGGCTTCTTCTTGTCAAATTAAATATTGTACCCTTCTTAACTACCTCTAAGTTCAAACAACTCAATTGCTCATACTAATAGTACAATTTCAAAATCATATAAAATTGACTCGAACCATTTGGAGGACATAAGAACTCAAAGGTATAGATTTAAACAACATAAATGTAAGCAATTGGCTTTTATCACCAAGGAAGTGAGACTTAGGACAGCAAAATTTAATTTAAAAAACTAAAAGAAATAAAGGAACCAATTAATTACCTTATGATACGCTGGACGCCCTTCACACGATTTTACGTCAACTATTACACAATAATCTTCATGGCTGCTACCATGCAATCTTGAGGAAGTTGAAACCTGAGAGTTGATCGATCTGCTGTGATATTTGGAACTCAGTTTTTCAGAAAACCCAGGCGGAACATGGGGATCAGTAGCATCAGTCACCTTGTTAGTGAAGCTAGGAGGAACATCTAGATCAGTTGGACCCTTACCCCTGGTCTCAGGTGGCTTGTTTCGCTGTTTTTCAGTAAATCCAGGAGGAATGTCAGAATCAGTTGCATCAGTCGTTTCACAAGAGAACTTAGGAGGAATATCTGGATGACAACCGGGTATGGATTTCTTTGTCTTTCCCGTCTCTTCTTGCTTTACCATGCTAACTTCCTTGTTGTTTCTTGGACCCTTTAAGATGGTCTGATGAGATTTGTATTGATACTTAGAACTCATTTTTTCAGTAAACCCAGGTGGAATTTTCGGGTCAGTTGCATCAGTCACCTTATTAGAGAATTTAGGAGATACACCCGGATCGCAGTTTTGGATGGATTTGTCATTGCTTCCAGTCACTTGGTCCTTCACCATGTCAACTTCTTTATCGCTTCTCAGAACCTTAAAGATGGTCTGATGTGAGTTTTGAGATTCAGAACTCAGTTTTTCACAAAATCCAGGAGGATTCTTCACATCAGTTCTATCAGTCCCTTTATTAGGGAAGTTAGGAAGGATAACTGTATCACAACTTGGTACAGATCTTTCGGTCCTTTCAGTATCTTGTTCATCTACCATGTCAACTTCCTTATGATTTCTTGGACCCTTCACGGTGGTCTGATGTGATTCCTTTTGACATTTAGGGTTCAGTTTTCTACTAAATCCAGGTGGAATATTTGTAATTGCATCAGTCCCCTTAATAGAGGATTTAGGAGGAATATTTGGATCACAACTCGGTGTGGATTTGTTGGTCCGTCTAGTCTTTTGTTCTTTCACCTTGTCAACTTCCGTACGGTTTTTTCCCATCGAAGATTCCAACTGAGCACACATGCTAGGATGAGACTGTACTTTTATCTGTTGCTTGTGTTTCTGCTGTTTCAAGTGGCGAAACAAAACCCACAAATATTTTTGCCCATCTATTCCTGCCAAAAAGAGTGAACAAACACCAAGATTTAAAAATTAAATCATGAGGAAAAATTAGGGAATATGATTCCCATTCAAATGCACTCAAAAGTGGTAAAAAAACTCCCAAAATCCTTGCACATAATTTTTTTTAAAAAAACTTTAATATGCAGACAAAAGCTGTAATATGGTTTTATGTGTAGTCCACATCAAAAGCTTTAGGGAATATGATTCCATTCAAATTTTATGAAATGACTCTTTGACTCACTCTGAGATTCAGCAGGTAGTTTGTTGGACACAAAGACCAGTAATTCAATATCATTCACCACACCCGACATTGCTTGATCATTTGAATCGAGCCGCTCCACCAGACGCATATGCTTCTCTTTGTGCCTTCACAAGGAAATATAAGAACTAGTAAGGAATATTGTTTCATGAGCTAATTAAAACATACTGTATCCGATGGGCTACAAAACTATTTAAGTTCTTCAAACTTTCTCCTAAAATAAAAAATTCATCGAACTTAAATGCAATGATTAAATTTATGTCTGCAGAAATTATACCTCCCTGACTGACAGGGGAACAAATACAGTCCAATGTCACTTTCAGTGGGAGGGTCGTGCTGAAAAGTCGATGGCCAAACTTGACTGCGCTGTAGAACCTTCAAGTTTAAAACTTCAGGCAAGTGTTTTGATATTTCCCAAACTTTAATACTGATCCAGGTAGCATATCGAGCTTGAATTCCAGTGTACTCATGAGAAACCAAGTCAAAGACATTAAGTCTCCCCCTGCGGTATAAATATTTTTAATTAGTGAAAGTATGATATTCCAAAATAGGAATTATCACAAAAATGATTAACCGTAAACAAGGGACCTGAGTAAATTCTGGTATAAATTAAATATTAACATGCAACATAACGCTGACAGTCTTGGAAATAAGGAGTTCGATCCATGAATAAAAGGATAGAAATTTATCTTACATCCAACAAGTTTGTTGCGTTGGAACAAACACCAATGGCACATTCATTTTTTCTTTTCTGAATTGAGGCAGATTCATTCCTTCTTTTTTGAGAGGAGGAAGATTCATTTCTTCTTGTTTGCATGACGGCAGCTTCATTTTTACGTTTTTTTTTAATTCAGAATCAGAATTGAAGGCAGTACCTGTCAAAGGAATTAGCAGGTCAATATATGTTACTAATATCAACTGAGGTTATGTTAATTAGAAGAAGAAACAAACAAACAAACCTGACTCTTTTCCTTCAGTAACAGGGTCTTTCACATCATTGCATGTTGTAATGCACTTTTCAGGAGATCTAAATGCATCGACATTATCAACCGGAAGTGCTTTATTCTCATGAGGAATGATACTTAATGACTTTGACATTGATGTATCTGCCCTTCCTGATAGGGAAGGAAGCATGACCTTTCCCACGTCCCAATTATTGACCGATACGTTTGTAATAGATCTTACATCAGAACTCAACGGAACAACTTCTTCAGCAAGTACAATCTCTGTTTCCTGTGCTTCAGATATCTTTGAAAGAGTGTCTGTAGAAGCAATGACAAGTTGAGCAGTCCTTCTGTTGAAATCTGCAAGGGTTTTAGCTGAGCCACCAACAGAGTCACTCTGTGCATTAGTCGTAATTTTGTTTGATAGGGGACTTCTTCTTTTGACTGGAGTCTCACTTGTCCCAAGATATAAACTGCAGTCAGTAAAATCCCGCTTGGATGTTTTCCCCACAGAATTCCGCTTTGATGCAACTGCACTCTTGGTTTCAACCATGCAAGTATCTGGAAGACGCTGGCATTCTTCACAGCACCATAAAGAAGAAGCCCCAGAGAGCTTGTTTCTCATGCAATATCTAGTAGAGAAAATGAATAAAATCAAAATATATTATAACCAGAAAAGTTGAGTTACACTAGCAAGTGATATAACATAAGTTGCTAATATAACACCATAAATTTAAAATTCTACAAGACTCTTCGCTAGTTAAATAGCATATAATACAGGAGGGCGGGTAAAAGACCCTTCATCCTAAACATACCTCATATACATGGTCAGAACTTTGTTGTTACCATCATAAATAAGTTACCATCATAAATAATAAAAGACTAACTTCTTTGAGTGAACAGTTCTGCTGTGAAGTCATAGCCATATACAGTGCACTTTTCAAACATCTTTAAAATCTTTTTCAAGGACATTTTTGGTCTACATTTTTCTATACTTACCCAAGTATTTTTCATACTAATTATAAACTGAGATATCTATTCAGTTTTAGCATGAGGGGACAAGGAATGGGAGGCCATTCTAACTTCTAAGTTCTCATGGTCCATACCTAATCCCATTTGACGGGAGGAGGTTCAGATAAAACTGTGATATTTCAACTTTGAGAAGTGATAGCATGCCACTCCAAATGCAACTCTATTTGCAAGTTCCATTCTAACTTCTAAGTTCTCATGGTCCATACCTAATCCCATTTGACGGGAGGAGGTTCAGATAAAACTGTGATATTTCAACTTTGAGAAGTGATAGCATGCCACTCCAAATGCAACTCTATTTGCAACTCTCTCATACGATTGGTCCATGCATAATTTTTTGAGGAAAAAAATAAAAAGCCTAGCTAGTTGGGACCACTACTAAGCAGTTAAAATCCCCGATTACGCCCGATTAATCGCTAATCAAAGGCTAAGCGATTATTTTTTTAGCGATTTATAATATTTCAATAGTTAGCGATTTAATCAGGATTAATCGGCCGATTAGTGATTAATCGGTCGATTTTAAGTGGCCGATTAACCGATTAAATTTTCTCTAATTTTTTTGCTCGTTTGCATTATTTGGGCTCAATCCGACCCAAATTCAAAATCCAAATTTAAAATTCAAACCGCTTCTGGTTCTCGTGCAAACCCAAATTCGACATATCACCGCTCTCTTCTTCCTCGTGCAAACCCAAATCCAAATTGCTTATCTTCAAACCCAAACCCAAATTGATCTCTTCTTCTTCCTCAAGCAAACCTAAACCCGAACCACCGTCGCTACCCCTGTACCATCGCATACTTGATCTGATCCGCATTTTCTCCTCCTCCTTTTGTTGCTCGCACTGCTCTTGCTCCCCGATTGTTTTTGTTTGATGGAACCCACCAGCAAACCCGACCCAACCCACATCCAAAATCCAAACTCAGCTCAAACCAAGTATTCTCTTCTTTTTTCTATAACTATATGTTCCTATTCGATAATCTCATAATAGTTTTTTGTTAGGATTTAGGATTGCTACATAATGAGAATATATCTTTTTTTAATTATGTATATAACGATTTTTCCGATTTAATCCCCGATTATTTTCCGATTAACCGATTAATTCCTAATCGCTCCTAGACCGATTAGTTCCAAAAACCGATTTTAACTGCCTAGGACCACTAACATTTGTAAGTTGACCAATCATAGTAGCAAATGGAGTTGTACGTAGGGAGTCACATATTATCATTTCTGTTTTATTTTTAAATATATATCTGTATAGGAACTGAAATTAATAAGAGAGTTTAACAAAAAAAAAAAAGACCTTGATAAAAATAAGTTGTTATGTCCCATAACAATATAGGTGTTATGTCGGAAAAATATATTTCGTAAACATGATCTATAAAACCTATACATGCACTATATATGTATCAAAAAATCATAGATATAATCGAATTGATACAACCCAAATACGGTCGTCCTAGCGTAGAAAAACAAAAAATGCAATATCGTCCATTGACAATATAATACAAATTATATCCAATATCTTATACTAATATGAGAGAGAGTCTACCCCCTCTCACCTTTCTCTATTTTGAAATAGAGACAAGAGGAAAAGTAGGGATTCATATTTACTAATACGTGCACTACGCACGATTTTATTAAAAAACCAAACTAAAATAAAAACCTCAATCCATCAAACACAGTATTTTTTCCTCCCACTTTCCCAATCTCATAAAATATCACGGATCTTCCCAAACCCGACCCATCCCCTACTCCCCGCACCCCTAACTCCCGCCGTCCTCTAAATCCCTCGACTCCCTAAAAAAATTTACAAAGTGTAAAATATGGAAAATACGAGGCCGCAGTTATGAACTGCCCCCGTAATTTGAAATATACATACATATATATATATAGGAGATTGGCAGTATGGTAAATAAAGTGAATTGAGGAGGGGGGCCCACGAGATGAGAAACAGTAAGATATGCTGTTGTTGTTGAGCGCTGACATCACTAATGACGTCAGCAAGAGGGGCCCGCCTTGCTGTGAAAGGCAGCAGACGCTGTCTCAGCATTGATGTTAGCGTGGGGGGCCACCCTGGTGTGAATTTTGGTTGTGCAGTCAGTGGGAAAGGTAGAGAGACTACTTTCAAAGACTGTTAGAATACAAGTGCAATTTCCTTCAACCCTTCTACAACTTCGAAATTTTAGCTTAGTGATAAGGACTTTCCTATGGTATCAGAGCAACCCACGTTCAAATCCTACCGGCTACACAATTTAAATATAGATTTAATATATATATATATATATATATATATATATATATATATATACCGTTGTGTATAGTCTAGGTCTCGGCCCACAATTTGTTGTGCATTTCTTTGGCCCATAAAAAAATGAGCTCTCGACCTGAGGGGCGTGTTAGAATACAAGTGCAATTTTTTTCAACCCTTCTACAACTTCGAAATTTTAGCTTAGTGGCAGGGACTTTAACAAAAACACTATCCTTCCTGATTTTACCACACATCCATCTTAGCATCCTTATCTCCGCTACACTCATTTTTTGGACATGTTTCTTTGTTGCCCAACACTGCTCCATACTTCATTGATGATCTAAGAGCCGTCCTATAAAAAGTATATGTTTGTCGCATAAAATACCACTGGCACATCTCCACTTAGGCCACCCTGCTTGGATCTTATGTATAACATCTTTACAAATCTCCTCATTTCTTTGTATAATCGAGCCTAAAAATCGGGAACGGTCTCTCTTAGGTATCTTTTGACCATCAAGCTTCACTACTTCCTCATTTTTGTTCCGAATATCACTAAAATTACATTCCATATACTCTGTTTTAGTTCTACTTATTCTAAAGCATCTAACTTCCAAAATTTTATCTCCACAATTCTAATTTAGCATTGACTCATGCTCTAGTTTCGTCTACTTAGACGACGTCATCAGCAAAAAGCATACACCAAGGTACCTCATTTTGCATTCCTCGCATCAATTCATCCATAACCAAAGCAAAGATTAGGGACTTAAAGCCGAACCTTGGTGTAAACCTATTATAATAGGAAAATCACTGGTATCTCATATGGTTGTTCTAATTGTGGTCTTTGCCCCTTCATACATATCCTTAATTATCTCAATATATCGAATAGTTACTATTTGGCTAAATTTGAAAAAAAAAAAAAAAAAAAACTAGAACTATTCCCTTTATGCAGAAAACCTCCTTAAACTTTTTTTTACGCAGAAAACCACACTCAAGTATGATTGCAAAGAATCCCCTTGAAGTATATTTCAGAAAACCACATCTAACTTTTCTACATGTATTAGATAACCTCATTCATCTTTGCAAATTGGTTCAGAAAACATCATGCATCTTTCTCATTATTGTCAAAAACCTCACCCAACTTTAGCAGAAAACTCACGCCGCTGGAGTGGGTATTTTGCAACCATAGTTGAGTGTGGTTTTCTGCGTAAAAAAAGTTCTGTGAGGTTTTCTGCATAAATGAGATAGTTCAAGGGGTTTTTCAAATTTAGCCGTTACTCTTTTATTATTTAACGTCCACCATACTATTGTCTCTAGTAACTTTATCATATGCTTTTTCTAGATCTATAAATATGATATGTAGATCTTACTTATTCTCTCTATATTTTTTCATAAGTCTCCTCAGTACATAAATAGCTTCCATTAATACGCAGACACTACAGTTTCTAGTTTATGTTCGATCACTCTCTCCCAAATTATTATCGTATGACTCATTGATTTTGTAACGCCCCTGCCCCTAGCTCAGACAATTTATACAATTTATAAGACAAATTAGATACTATGTAGTACAACTGCCCACCACAGGCTGCCTCTCAAAAGTTGGTTAACCGATTAGGTGACTCTTGATCATAGGCTATTATATTTTAATATTATTTAATCTTCATATCTTACCGATACGGGATAATATACTCACCTACTTACCTTCTCAATCCCGGATGAAGTGTACAGCGGGTGGGCCCCAGGAAAGCCAAGTCAGCTGCATTTGACCAAGGTCAACAGCTAACAATACAACATACATGCTGTTCTTTTTCTTCTCCATCACGTGGGCCCCCCATATATATATATATATATATTCTTTTTGAAAACTACGGGGTGTTACAGATTTAAATCCCTCGGTAGTTGGAGTAACTTTTTATCTCCTTTATTTTTATCTAGGAAGCATAGATACGGGTACGAGGTGCGGGTACGACACGACACGGATACGAGAATACGTGATTTTACAAAAAAGTAGGATACAAGTGCGTTGGTAGGTACATTAAATATAATATATTTTCTATTATATATATAAATAAATAAATACTTATTATGTTAAAAATACAAATATTTGAACTATTTCACAGAATTGTAAGAATATATTATAATTATGAGCATTTTTTGATTAAAAAATTGATAATCTAACTATCAAAACATTGGATATACTTGTTTTATGTTTGAGCATAATATAAAACATCAAGTTTTTGAAATTATACTAGGACCCCAAACATTTATCCATACATAATTGTGCCCAAAAGTTGTAAAAATGTATTAAAAAATTGCATACTACTTGGGTACGCACCCGAGAGTACCCAAGGAGTATCGGTACCAGATACGCACCCGAAAAGGGTACGATGAGCGTTTGGAAGTACCCATGCTTCTTAGATTTTTATATATAAGTACTAAAATACTTTGTATCCACTCATTGGTCATCTTCTTAGTCCTCAAAATCTCATTAAATAATTTGTTAGCCAACCCACTCCTATATCCCCAAGACACTTCCAAACTTTAATGGGTATACCATCTGATCCTAAAGTTTTTCCTATTTTCATCATTCTTAGAGCATTTCGAACCTCTGAGGTTCTAATTCTACGAAAAAAAAATATATGCTCTCAACTCATCCTCGAGTTCTCTATATTTAAGTTGCCTACAACCTTTTCATTTAATAATTTCTCAAAGTAATTCCGCCATCTTTCCCTAATTTTATTATCTTTTACTAAGACTCTTGAATCTTCGCTTTTAATACACCTAATTGTATCCAAATCTTTTGTTTTTCTATCCCTTTGTTTAACAAGCTTATTGATGTTATTTTCTCCTTTTGTTTCTAATTTTGTGTATAAATCATCATAAGCTTTCTCTTTTGCATTTCTTACCATTTTTTAAACTTCTTTTCTAACGATCTTATATATCTCCAAATCTTCTTCATTTTCTACTCTTTTGCCATATATTTTGAAGGTTGATCTTTTCTCCCTCACAATATTTTAGATTTTTTCTTCCCACCACCATGTTTCTTTAGTTTGCAACCCTGTACCTTTAGATCACCAAGTACCTCCTTTGAAATTTCTCTTATGCACGTAGTCATTTTAGTCCACATCAGATTTGTTTCTCCTTTCCAATTCCATGTCACTCTTTTAAGGACTTTATCTCTAAAACCTCTAGTTTCTCTCCCTTCAAGTTCCACCACTTAATTCTTAAATTCCTAGTCTCCTTCCTTGCACATGTGTTTCTAAATCTTAACATCCAACACCATTAAGCTATGTTGTGAGATTAAACACTCTCCAGGTATAACTTTACAATCTTTATATATCAAGTGATCCGCCTTTCTAGTAATGAAAAATTATTCTAGCTCTAAATTGCCTCAATTTTAAAGGTTATCAAATATTCCTTCCTCTTCCTAAAATAAGTATTTGCTAGTATAAGATCATACGAAGCCGCAAAATCTAATAGAGCCTCTCCACCATCATTATTATTTCCAAATCCATGTCCTCCATGCACCCTCTTATATCTCATGTTATCTTCTCCATGTCCATTGAAATCTCCTATAAATAATTTCTCACTTAAGGGTACTCCTTGAATTATCTCATTATAAACAGCATATAAACTATAGAAGTTAAGGAAATAACATGAAATAAATAGTCTTAAGGGATTGGGGAATTAGGGCATTACTGTTCCAGCAATTTTGTTAAGCTATATATATAATCGGGTTGAGTCAGATCAGGTCTATACAGATTTTTGGTCTGAACCAAAATGAAGAAAAAAATAGCAACTAAAATTGCCAAAGAACTAAGTGAATTTTAGATGTTGAAATCCCGGAACCCAAAATTGTGGCAATTACCCCTTAAACCAACAAAGGATATAACCTTTTCGGTGTTGCTCAGCATTCAGATTGAATTTCAGCCATATAGGCTGAAATCTAGAGCTATGGTAGTGATATGGCTAAAAAAGGGACTAAATCGGGACCGTTCATTGAAATCTCCTATAAATAATTTCTCACCTAAGGGTACTCCTTGAATTATCTCATTATAGACAGCATATAAACTATAGAAGTTAAGGAAATAACATGAAATAAATAGTCTTAAGGGATTGGGGAATTAGGGCATTACTGTTCCAGCAATTTTGTTAAGCTATATATATAATCGGGTTGAGTCAGATCAGGTCTATACAGATTTTTGGTCTGAACCAAAATGAAGAAAAAAATAGCAACTAAAATTGCCAAAGAACTAGGTGAATTTTAGATGTTGAAATCCCGGAACCCAAAATTGTGGCAATTACCCCTTAAACCAACAAAGGATATAACCTTTTCGGTGTTGCTCAGCATTCAGATTGAATTTCAGCCATATAGGCTAAAATATAGAACTATGGTAGTGATATGGCTAAAAAATGGACTAAATCGGGACCGTTCAAATCGGGCACAAATTTTGAAGCCCTTAGTGGTAAAACTGTAATTTCCACCACAAACGGATCCGGGGACTGGGTCTTTTTCCAAAACTCAATAACCCAAAAACAGATATGTCCTAATGGGTAAGGGTGGCGGCCCATCACAAACCAGCCCAGAGTGATTTAAATTCATGATAATCTCTAAGCGGCAGTTTAAACTGCCTCTTATCCAAAAACACCGGGACATAGAGACAAATAATTATCTCTAAACTGTCTCTACAAGCGACTATAAATACCCCTCTACCCCTACATAAGAAAAGTAATCAATATTTTTCCACAACAACGCTCTTTCATAATCTTCCTGATTACTGACTTGAGCATCGAAGGGTTCGTCGCCGGGATCCATCCCGGTGTATCGAACTTTTTGCAGGTTAACGACAGCGGCTAGAAATAGTCAATGTTGGCGAGAAGTCAACAGAGGTTTACTTTTATTGTTTCCACAAGAATCTACAAATCATCTGTTTGCTCCCACACCAAATTAGCAGCAACAGGTAAGATTATGTTTGCCAAATTTTTACATGTATTGTAATTTTGGTATATTGTCGAACCCCTGACCATATTTATGAATATTCGATATATACACTATAATATTTGTGCATGTGTGGGTACCTACACGTTAATATATGTATGCAAATGTAATTACTTAAGGTGTGTTCCCATACTGATTAAAGTAACACCTTGGTCGTGTCCTGTCCGTGTCCATATAGATAGCATCCGCCATTAATGTCAGACAACTATAGTTTTTATGACTTAGTACTGCGAAGAATTTACTTTTGCTCTAGATATTAGTACCCGGTAACTATTGAGTGTATAATGTATGGGTGTAATATTGAGATTGTTAGAGATCTATATTATAAGTTTGTAACGCCCCGAGCCCGGCTCAGCTGCGCACGCGGCTACACGTGCGCGCACGCGAAAGAACGGACACAAAACTCTAGCCACGCCCACCACAGGTTGCCTCAAAAGGGTGGTTAACCATTTGGTACCCTAATCATTGGCATTTCCTAATATATCTCTCTTTCTTTCCTTCTTCATGGCCGGTATGGGACTAAGTCCCCCCTAGGTCAACCGGTCAAAGGCCCAACACACACACACACACTTCCTTTCTTTCATTCATTTATTTCTTTCCTATGTTCCATAGAACATCTTATAGGTACATCATGCCATCACATCCCATAGGATCATCTATAGGCCATCATTTAATGCCTACTCCATTCTCCTTTTCTTTTCCATGCCACGTCACCCACTACCATGCATTCTTTCTTATTCTAATTATATATACTAGTATATATACTAATTCTAGAAATACGGGGTCTTACATTCACCCCTCCTTAAGAATTCAGCGTCCTCGCTGAGCCCGGACTTACAACATGATTCAGGATCCCTTTCTAGCCGATGTGAAGAGGATTACCCTGATTCTGCTAGTTGTACAGTCCCCTACCCGGGCGACCTGTCCCAACCTAGCTCCTTCTCAGGCGTACATCTTGCACACACTCGGTGTCGAAAGTCGGCTCTGATACCATTTGTAACGCCCCGAGCCCGGCTCAGCTGCGCACGCGGCTACACGTGCGCGCACGCGAAAGAACGGACACAAAACTCTAGCCACGCCCACCACAGGCTGCCTCAAAAGGGTGGTTAACCATTTGGTACCCTAATCATTGGCATTTCCTAATATATCTCTCTTTCTTTCCTTCTTCATGGCCGGTATGGGACTAAGTCCCCCCCTAGGTCAACCGGTCAAAGGCCCAACACACACACACACACTTCCTTTCTTTCATTCATTTATTTCTTTCCTATGTTCCATAGAACATCTTATAGGTACATCATGCCATCACATCCCATAGGATCATCTATAGGCCATCATTTAATGCCTACTCCATTCTCCTTTTCTTTTCCATGCCACGTCACCCACTACCATGCATTCTTTCTTATTCTAATTATATATACTAGTATATATACTAATTCTAGAAATACGGGGTCTTACATTCACCCCTCCTTAAGAATTCAGCGTCCTCGCTGAGCCCGGACTTACAACATGATTCAGGATCCCTTTCTAGCCGATGTGGAGAGGATTACCCTGATTCTGCTAGTTGTACAGTCCCCTACCCGGGCGACCTGTCCCAACCTAGCTCCTTCTCAGGCGTACATCTTGCACACACTCGGTGTCGAAAGTCGGCTCTGATACCATTTGTAACGCCCCGAGCCCGGCTCAGCTGCGCACGCGGCTACACGTGCGCGCACGCGAAAGAACGGACACAAAACTCTAGCCACGCCCACCACAGGCTGCCTCAAAAGGGTAGTTAACCATTTGGTACCCTAATCATTGGCATTTCCTAATATATCTCTCTTTCTTTCCTTCTTCATGGCCGGTATGGGACTAAATCCCCCCCTAGGTCAACCGGTCAAAGGCCCAACACACACACACACTTCCTTTCTTTCATTCATTTATTTCTTTCCTATGTTCCATAGAACATCTTATAGGTACATCATGCCATCACATCCCATAGGATCATCTATAGGCCATCATTTAATGCCTACTCCATTCTCCTTTTCTTTTCCATGCCACGTCACCCACTACCATGCATTCTTTCTTATTCTAATTATATATACTAGTATATATACTAATTCTAGAAATACGGGGTCTTACAAAGTTTTCATAGGTTTTGCCTATTTATATCAGTCTATTGTCCTCAATGTATTTGCTGTATTTCTAATTTATACAATCAGTTTCTCATTTTCTAACTTGGCATCAGAGCTCTTTGCTCCAAAAAGAAACCCAAGATCTAGATCTGCAGCCATGAAAGAAAAAAAAATCAAAATTGGATCCAAATCTAGATCCAAATCCTACTCCAAATCCATCCCAAAAATTGATCACAACTCCAAAATCAAATCTAATCTCCCATGCCACCATCTTGTAGTGGGAGCAAGAGGAGAGGCGGCGAACATGGCGGATCCCCTCATCTCCCCGCACGCGGAAGAAGCAGAAGTGGTTCAACGCCATCGTCAACCAACCCACTCCTCTTCCTCTCGATTCCTCCGACGACGATGACGTCGTTGGCAATTGTAGCCTCCACTGCAGCTCTCGTGCTAGCATGCCAACGAAGATTCTCACTCTCCTCTCAAACCCTACCCTAACTCTAGCTCGATCCGCGTGCCAACCCCCGATGCCACCTACCATGCCCAGTAGCCTAATGCCGTCGCCCGGGCTGCTCTCCTCTACCGCCTCCTGCTAGGGTTTCTTCCAAACCCTAGCTATCCTCTTTTTTGATTTTGGATCCCAACCCGAAACCAATCCAAATCTAGATCCACTTCAAAATGAAGTGGATCCGACCCGACCCAGTAACCAAATCTGATCCAACCGAACCCGGTCCGATCTACCTAGGTCCACTCCTGCACTCGCCTCGACCAAACCGAACTCGGTCTGGTTCAAATTTGGAATCTGAACCAACCTCGACTTGGATACTCTTCAATATGCTTATATCTGAACTAGAAGTCGCTTCTTCATATTTTTACCAATCCATATCTTGATTCGATAAGCCGCTTCTCATCTCCTTTCGGAGCCTTTCGGATATACTTATTTAACTGAATTCAACATCTTGCATCTTCAGGTCTGATCGGTAGTTTTTAGCTCGGTCGGTTTAGTTGATGTGTATCTAAACTCATGTTGGTTGATCCACCTTGAATTTGAAATGGGGTCTTAAGTGTATAATGTATATGTATAATATTGGGATTGTTAGGGTTCTACATTGTAAGTTGTTTGAAGCTACTGTCCTCAATGTATTTGCTGCATTTTTAATCTATATAATCAATTAATCATAATCATCATTTCCTACCTGTAGCTACAGAGAATAAACCAAATTAAAACAAACTTAATAACATGAGTTGTCTAATTGTAGGATAGAGGCACACATGTGTTCAGTAGTCCTTTTGCAGTGATAACAAGTCACTAGATCATCATCGCTTCCAGTAGTGCCGCATAAGCCACAAATTTTACCCTGCATGATCTCAACAAAGTAAAAGAGAATGATGAGTTAAGACAAGATGAAGGAACATGTTATATAACACAGCTAAGAAGTAACAATGTTGTCATTAAAATTGTTGGCTCAAACTTTATACCAAATCGAGAACATATTTCAATTAATTCAACTCAAAGTGTTATGGAACATGAACTTGAAAGCAAAAGATAAACTCAAGAGTTCATTTGTACTAAACCTTACATGAGAACTCAGCGAAACTACTTCTTCAGGAGGCGAAAACATTGTTTCCTGTGCTTTGCACATCTTTGAAGAAGTGTTTAAGCAACGGCAAGTTGAGGAGTTCCTCTATTGAACTTTGGAAGGATTTTAGGTGAGCCACCAACATCCTCACTCTGTACATTGCTCATAGTTTTGTTTGATGGGAGATTTCTTTTGATAGAAATCTCAGTCGTCGCATGATTGAAAGTTCAGTCAGTAGAATCACACTGTTTGGATGAAACTGCACTCTTTGTTGCAAACATGGAAGCATCTGGAAGATGTTTGCATTGTTCACAGCACCATGATGAGTGTTGTTGCTCTTCTTCGTCCATCATCTCCTTGCAACACCGTCTTCTCTTCACATTGAATATAGTATGCTAGACACAAACCCAACAATAGATAGGTTCTTAGTGAGAGTGTTTATAACTCTTGTATCTTCTCTCTAGTTGAATAATATCTTGGTTATTTCTCCTCCGTATTAGGGTTCACCCAAATCGGGACAAAATTGTGTGCTTTGTGTTTGGTGGTTTGTTTGTAGTGATCAGTTATCACATAAACTCGGCAGTTATTCCTAACACAACTATAGAGGGTAAATGTAGTTTATATTTTCCTTATGAATGCATTTATAAAAATTTTAGTAGTCTTATATTTATGTGTTCCATTCCCCAACTTGGAGAGAATTTCTTTTAGCCAAAATATACATGCCTTTATTAACTAGAATCAATAAAGACAATATTTTTCCTTGCTCTTTACTTCAACAGTTATGTTTGTAGTTTTTGTATTTCGAAATGTAAATATCCCGGGTCGATAAAGATTTCAAATGTTCTTTTATCAAACCATTGTGACCATCTTTGCAATAATGTCATCTCTCCTTGGGGACCTTTAGAGGGACACAAGGCTTTGGGTGGATACTTGGATGAATACAAAATATATGTTCTTACACTGAAATTCTTCAATTATATATATAACTCTTAAGTGACTAAGTTATGAATACTTATTTGTACAGTCAAATTTTAGTCCCAATTGGCTCCAAATGGAAACTTAGCAAATGACTAAAAGTAGTTACAGTAGCATTAATTCTCAAAAAAGAAAAGGTTAATAAAAGAATTGGAGATATTCGTGCATATCATAAAATATGGCAACTCATGGCAAGGATGAAATGATGATGAAGTTTATTTTTATTTTTATGTGGTAGAAGATGGAAAGTGAACAAGGAGGTTTTTACCTGAGAAAGACGAACTACATGCTTCAGTATTAGTTTTGCAAAAATTAAACAAATTAGTTACTTCTCTTTATTAGAGCATCCACAGTCGTGATTGTTTAGAAAATGCATATAGCATTTTGTCTTTTTGCTGCAGTCGTCGAATGGTATTTTATAGCAATTTAATTTAAAATAATAAAAATCCCATATCAGACGGAGTTTGAAGTTGCATCGGAGAAATTTAATTATTTTTTAATAGGTAGACAGAACTTCACTTTGCGTCGGAAGAGGGAAAAAAAACATTTACTAGGACAGACGCAACTTCATGTTGCGTCGGAAGAAAGGAAAAAAAATCAAAAAAAAATGGTCAGACGCAACTTCATGTTGCGTCCGACATGTTTTGTAATTTTTTTTGCTTTATTTACTTTTTTGAGTTTTTTTTTATTACGGTTTATTAAAAAAAATTGAGGGACGGAAAGTGAAGTTGCGTCGGAGGAATAAAAAATAATTTTTTTTCGCCGGACGCAAAGTGAAGTTGCGTCCTGTATAATATGCATTTCTCTCAAATCCATTCCCATTTTTAGCAATCTACTGTCGCCAAAAATGCATAAATAGCAAACGACTGCAGCGCTTTTTGAGCGGAAATATGTATATTATGCATATTTAGCAAACGACTGTGGATGCTCTTAGTCTAGAATTCTAGATGTGAGGTTCATGTTTTCTTATTGAGTTGAGTTTGATTGATCATTCTATTGAAGTATATTCGCGATATGATATAATTGTTCGAGCAAAATAATTGATAACTTGCTAGTTACTTTTTAGCACTGTGTTATATAACATGTTTCTTCCTATGTCTCAATTTCTGTTACATCTGACATTCATAGAGATGAAATCATTATCTTTGTACATTGTCGAGATCGTGCAGGGTAAAGTTTGTGAGTTATGCGGCTACCCTGGAATCGTTGGCGGGCTTTTGACTTGTTGTCACTGTGAAAAGACTACTGAACACATGTGGGCCTCTATCCAACAAGACAACTCATCCAATAAGTTCATTTAATTTTGATGATTTTCTCTTCAACTGCCAAATACCAATAATATAGATAAAAAAGTAAGGTTTAAGAATTACTAAGTCATTTAAACTATAATTATGTGACATTAATGACTCATGCTATCTAAAATGTATACAATTGTTGTCTTTAAAAAATTGAAATGTTTGGCAAGTGTACTACATATGTCCTGCATGGATATGACATGACAATGGAAGTGTTACTCATAAAATGTAGTCCTTACATTTTTCTTTTTGGTTGTGGGAAGTGGTCTTTACCATTTATGATGTTATAACAATATTCTGATCCTTTATATAAGCTATGTTTTGGATCAAGGATTTTACCCAATCTTCCTCTATGATATGCTAATTAATATGCTCTTAACTAGTGAATATTCCTGCAGATTTTTTTAAATTTATGGTGTTATATAGCAACATTTTGTGCTACTTGGTGGTATAATTTCTGCTAAATTAAAATTTCTATAATCACTTAAATAAATTTGTTATCTATTTAAAATTAAAAAAGGTACTGTAGTAAATATTTTCCAAATAATTATCTCAAAAAGAAAAGGCACATTGCTTGCAATTTACTCTACACTGTTTGCACTTACCGTTGGAAGTTAAGGTATACATACATACCCCCACTTGTTTTTTATCATTGATTTAAAAGATACTTGTTAACTCATACTAGTCCTGTGAATCCTCACTATAAACACTTGTATGCCCTACCCATAAGCTCAAGTGTAGCCTAAATCTTGAATTTTTGTTTTTGTTTTTTCCATTTTCTTTGTCCAGATATTGCATGAGAACCCAGCTCTGCAAGGTTCCTTCATCATGGTGCTGTGAACAATGCAAACATCTTCCAGATGCTTCCATGTTTGCAACAAAGAGTGCAGTTTCATCCAAACAGTGTGATTCTACAGACTGCACTTTCAATCAAAAGACGAAATCTCCCATCAAACAAGTGTTTATAGTGAGGATTCACAGGACTAGTATGAGTTAACAAGTATCTTTTAAATCAATGATAAAAAACAAGTGGGGGTATGAATGTATACCTTAACTTCCAACGGTAAGTGCAAACAGTGTAGAGTAAATTGCAAGCAATGTGCCTTTTCTTTTTTAGATAATTATTTGGAAAATATTTACTACAGTACCTTTTTTAATTTTAAATAGATAACAAATTTATTTAAGTGATTATAGAAATTTTAATTTAGCAGAAATTATACCACCAAGTAGCACAAAATGTTGCTATATAACACCATAAATTTAAAAAAATCTGCAGGAATATTCGCTAGTTAAGAGCATATTAATTAGAATATCATAGAGGAAGATTGGATAAAACCCTTGATCCAAAACATAGCTTATATAAAAGATCAGAATTTTGTTATAACATCATAAATGGTAAAGACCACTTCCCACAACCAAAAAGAAAAATGTAAGGACTACATTTTATGAGTAACACTTCCATTGTCATGTCATATCCATGCAGGACATATGTAGTACACTTGTCAAACATTTCAATGTTTTAAAGACAACAATTGTATACATTTTAGATAGCATGAGTCATTAATGTCACATAATTATAGTTTAAATGACTTAGTAATTCTTAAAGCTTACTTTTTTATCTATATTATTGGTATTTGGCAGTAGAAGAGAAAATCATCAAAATTAAATGAACTTATTGGATGAGTTGTCTTGTTGGATAGAGGCCCACATGTGTTCAGTAGTCTTTTCACAGTGACAACAAGTCAAAAGCCCGCCAACGATTCCAGGGTAGCCGCATAACTCACAAACTTTACCCTGCACGATCTCGACAATTTACAAAGATAATGATTTCATCTCTATGAATGTCGGATGTAACAGAAATTGAGACAGAGGAAGAAACATGTTATATAACACAGTGCTAAAAAGTAACTAGCAAGTTATCAATTATTTTGCTCGAACAATTATATCATATCGCGAATATACTTCAATAGAATGATCAATCAAACTCAACTCAATAAGAAAACAAGAACCTCACATCTAGAATTCTAGACTAAGAGCATCCACAGTCGTTTGCTAAATATGCATAATATACATATTTCCGCTCAAAAAGCGCTGCAGTCGTTTGCTATTTAGGGATTTTTTGCATTTTTGGCGACAGTAGATTGCTAAAAATGGGAGTGGATTTGAGAGAAATACATATTATACAGGACGCAACTTCACTTTGCGTCCGACGAAAAAAATAATATTTTTTATTCCTCCGACGCAACTTCACTTTCTATCCCTCAATTTTTTTTAATAAACCGTAATAAAAAAAACTCAAAAAAAGTAAATAAAGCAAAAAAAAATTACAAAACATGTCGGACGCAACATGAAGTTGCGTCTGACCATTTTTTTGATTTTTTTTCCTCTCTTCCGACGCAACATGAAGTTGCGTCTGACCTAGTAAATGTTTTTTTTCCCTCTTCCGACGCAAAGTGAAGTTCTGTCTACCTATTAAAAAATAATTAAATTCCTCCAATGCAACTTCAAACTCCGTCTGATATGGGATTTTTATTATTTTAAATTAAATTGCTATAAAATACCATTCGATGACTGCAGCAAAAAAGCAAAATACTATATGCATTTATGCATTTTCTAAACAATCACGACTGTGGATGCTCTAATGAAGAGAAGTGACTAATTTGTCTAATTTTAGCAAAACTAATACTGAAGCATGTAGTTGGTCTTTCTCAGGTAAAAACCTACTTGGTCACTTTCCATCTTCTACCACATAAAAATAAAAAATAAAAATAAACTTCATCATCATTTCATCATTGCCATGAGTTGCCATATTTTATGATATGCACGAATATCTCCAATTCTTTTATTAACCTTTTCTTTTTTGAGATTTAATGCTACTGTAACTACTTTTAGTCATTTGCTAAGTTTCCATTTGGAGCGAATTGGGACTAAAATTTGACTGTACAAATAAATATTCATAACTTAGTCACTTAAGAGTTATATATATAATTGAAGAATTTCAGTGTAAGAACATATATTTTGTATTCATCCAAGTATCCACCCAAAGCCTTGTGTCCCTTTAAAGGTCCCCAAGGAGAGATGGCATTATTGCAAAGATGGTCACAATGGTTTGATAAAAGAACATTTGAAATCTTTATCGACCCGGGATATTTACATTTCGAAATACAAAAACTACAAACATAACTGTTAAAGTAAAGAGCAAGGAAAAATATTGTCTTTATTGATTCTAGTTAATAAAGGCCGGTATATTTTGGCTAAAAGAAATTCTCTCCAAGTTGGGGTATGGAACACATAAATATAAGACTACTATAAAATTTATATAAATGCATTCATAAGGAAAATATAACCTACATTTACCCTCTATCGTTGTGTTAGGAATAACTGCCGAGTTTATGTGATAACTGATCACTACAAACAAACCACCAAACACAAAGCACACAATTTTGTCCCGATTTGGGTGAACCCTAATACGGGGGTGAAATAACCAAGATATTATTCAACTAGAGAGAAGATACAAGAGTTACAAACACTCTCACTAAGAACCTATCTATTGTTGGGTTTGTGTCTAGCATACTATATTCAATGTGAAGAGAAGACGGTGTTGCAAGGAGAGGCATCGACGCAAATGATGGACGAAGAAGAGCAACAACAACGACAAGAAACGGCAAAACAATGAGCAAAGATAGTCGACTGTCATGTGGACAGTCGACTGTTACAGCTCTTTGTTAGGAGTCGAATAAATGCAGTCGATTATCTTTTGTGACAGTCGGCCATATCAGTGTAGGCAGTAGGTGCTGGTTCGGGTCTTGGGGATTCGTTTAAAAACCGACTTCTTCTCCATGTTAGATCGTACGACTCTCATTGTATGAAGATCTCTTCAGGATACATCGGATGGTTATTGTATTAAGATATCAAACTAGGGTTTCTCTAGATCTCTACATATAAAATGTAACGACTCAATACATTATAAGAGCCAAATAGAAAAAGAGAGCACTTCATCTGATAGGTGAGAGATTTCTCCATTGTAAATAATGAGTATTTCCAGTGAGGCTTGAGAGAGGGTTGTGGTGAGAGTTGTAATCGTGTATCTTTCTTTAGTTGAATATTATCTCATTCTGTCTCCCCCAGATTAGAGTTCGCCCAAACCGGGACAAAATTGCGTGCTTTGGTGTGTTTGATTTGATCTACTATTTGCTTGGTGGTTGTTTGTAGTGATCGCATAGTAAACTCATCATATCTGACAAGGGAAATTCCCAACAATTGGTATCAGAACTTTTGAAAATCCTAACAATTAGTATCAGAGCTTCAAGCAGCAAGATTGCACGAGTTCCTTGAAGAAGATGGAAGATCACAACACAAGGATTAAGCAGTTCGACAGTAATATCAACTTTAATCTTTGGAAGGTGGACATGTATGACGTACTGGTTCAGAAGGGTTGGCATCTTGCCCTAAAAGGAGATAAAGGTTACTCATCCGACATGAAGCAGCAAATTTGGGATATGATATATTTGAAGGCCTTGAGTTTAATCCGACTGTCATTGGCGAAGTCAAGTGTAACATCCTTGAGGAGAAAAGTGCGGCGAATCTATGGGCAAGACTCAAAGAATACTCGGGGTCGTCGCTACTGGATCGGATGTACTGGATGATAAAATTGTATTGTCTCTCAATGAAGGAAGATATCCATCTTCAAGATCATATTGTGGAGTTCAATAAGGTATTATCTAAACTGAAGATGATTAACACGGATGATCTAAACAAAAAGGATAAAACTTTCAACTTGATATATTCACTACCAGATTCGTATAAGCACTTGAAAACTACCATGCTACACAGAAAATCTGCTAAGGAGACACTGACTGTAGCCAGGGTCATCAAGGTCTAAAGGAGTATAAGCTTGGGAAGGAGACTCATAAATTAGGGTCTACTTCTACGAGTTGCTTGGAGGTGGATGGTACTTCAAACAAAAAGGATATGGTGCATATGGGTAAGATTTGTTGCCGCCATTGCAAATGAATTGGGCATTACAAGAGGGACTGTCGCAAGTGGTTGAATCAGAGAGATGCAGGCGGCAACGTGGTAAGCGCCACTGGATCAGGTGATAACTTCGATTGTTTTCTTGTTTCAAGTTCTTTAGATGTGAATTCGGATTGGTCTCTTGATTCGAAGAGTTTTTCTCATATTTGCTCCGAGAGAAATATTTTCTACTTAAAAGCCTACAACATGTCGTAGTGTGAGAATTGCACTTGGTGAGATTTGTGAAGTAGTGGGTGAAAAAACAATTGAATTGGAGACGCTAGATGGTAAAGGGTTCACACTAGAAGAGGTCATGCATATTCCTTTGATGAAACGGAATATGATATCTTTAAGTACTTTGGATACTCGAGCCTATAGGTACACAACTCAATGTGAAGTTTTGACAGTTTGAGAGAGTCGTCGTAGGGTGAACAGTAAGAGGGGGATTGGGCAGTCAGCACAACCTCTACCAGCTTTGTGGGAACATGAAAGCTCGCGTGAATGGATTGGAGCCAAACGTTCCTAAAATACTATCTAGTTTGTCGTCACTAGAAGCAAGACCACGACGTTCGAATACCGCCGGGAGGTGGAGAGAGCCTCGGGGTAGGTGGAGTTCGTGTGGAGGGTGGCACCTTCATGGTAACACCTATTGGGGTATGCCCTTGAAGGGGGCATACAGTTGGAGAAAAATAGGTGGATGTATATTCAACTAGCAAAAGAAGTCATTGAATTGAATTATTTACAAGAGAAAGGAAAGAGTCTATAAGAGTTAAATCACACAGGTGTGGAAGCATGAGTATGCAATCCAAGGTGGAGATTGTTGGGTGTGTGTCATGCATACTATATTTGATGTGAAGAGAAGACGGTGTTGCAAGGAGATGGATCAATGTGAATGATGGACGAAGAAGAGCAACAACAACAATAAGAAGAAACAACAAAGCAAGAAAGAAAGACAGTCGACTGTCATATGGATAGTCAACTGTTGTGGCTCTCAGTTAGGAGCCAAAGAAATGCAGTCAATTGTCTTTTGTGACAGTCGACCATATCAGTGCACGCAACAGGTGCTGATTAGGATCTTGGGGATTCATTTAAAACCCGACTTCTTCTCCAAGTTAGATCGTCGAACTGCTTTCATTGTATGGTTATTTCTTCAGGATACATCAGATGGTTATTATATTGAGATATCAAACTAGGATTTTTCTAGATCCTATATATATACAATGTTACGACTCAATGAAGTTGAGTGCCGAATAGAAAAAAAAGAGTACTTCATCTGGGAGGTGAGATATTTCTCCATTGTAAACAGCGACTATTTCCTATGAGGCTTACGAGAGGGTCGTGGTGTGAGTTGTAACTCTTGTAATATTATCTCAATTTTTCTCCCCTGTATTGGGGTTTGATCAAACCGGGATAAAATTATGTGCTTTTGTGTGTTTGATTTGATTTACTATTAGCTTGGTAGTTGTTCGTGGTGATTGAATCGTAAACTCAGCATATCCGACAAGGGGAATTCCCAACAATTGGTATCAGAGCTTCCGCAAATCCCAACATCTATCTCACAAGCTTCACTGGAAGACAATCTACTATTTACGATAGAAAACTCTCAAACTCACTCTTACCTTTCAACAAAGACCGTTACAATATATATATAAAGATCTAAAGAAATCCTAGGTTGTAGTCTTGATACAATAACCGTCCAATATTTCTGAAGAGATAATCATACAATGAGAACAGTATGACCTAACTTGGAGACGAAGTTGAGCTTCAAACTGATCACCAAGATCCGACCTAATTCGCTATTTCCCACAGTTTGCGGTCAACTGCCCCAAAGGACTGTCGACTGCAATGAACCCCGACCAAAACAGAGAGGTAAGGCAGTTAATGCAAGTATGGTAGTCGACTGTCAATTGTTGCTGCTGCTGGCTATTGTTGTTTCTTCCTCCACCATCGATGCTTCGAACCTCTTCTTGCATCACAGTCTTCTCTTCACATCGAACCATAGGATGCAAGACATACCTCAACAAGTTGGAGTGTGGATATCAATGCCCACAAAGATGAGCAAAAGCAAGGGGTCTTATATTCTTAAAAAGGGGCAGGCATGCAACCAATAAAAAAGTGCAATTAGAACAACAAAAGCTCCAATACAACTTTGACTCAAACATTTCAAACATAGTACTGAAAGTAACAATCAAGAGATGGAGATTATTCCTTTCAGCGGTTACATTTTTTTATGGATATACGCAAATGAGGATTGACTAGTTATTCTATTTTCCTTAAACAAGAGTTTGAGACGAAGAACTCAAGATTCTACTGCATTATCAGAACAATTTTTTTAACTCAGGGATGAGTAAGTATTTCATCATAAAACCTACAAAAAATTTCAAAAACTTCAAATGATTCAGTAAGTAAAGAATAACCAAGTAAAACAAAGATACTCATCAATAAATATCACAAATATGGGAATTTACTGATTCTAGAAACTTTAACAGGATCTTAACAGGCCTCACAAGTCAACTAAAAAGAAACAGGCTCACAAGTCACAACTCACAAGTATAATGGATAAAGAAGGATGTAAGGGTTTGTGAAAAACCGTGAGTGTCGAACTGGAGGTAGAACAGTCAAAGAAGAAGTTCCGAGCACCTAACAGGTTTTCGAGGTGATCCAAAAATTTTCCTTCGACCCAACCGATATTGAAGAAATAGCTAAAACAGTGGAATTGTTTCAAAAGTGAATGAAATTAAACAATCACAAAGGATAGAGAAAAGAGAAATATAATCTGAGGATACTAAGTAAAAGATCCATGTGTATACAAAATTTAAGAAGGGGCTCTACAAGGACTTGCACAAAATAAGCCAAAATATCTAGCAAAACCAACAAAAAACTGACTGAAACAAATCGTAGAGGCCAAAACTACGCATAGATTCCTATGAGCAGAGACTATATGTTACAATCTATTTGCGACACATCAAGTTACATAAAGAGCTAGCTTGATGTAGTTTGTCCTATACTCCTATATCAATTAAATGGAGTTGACATGGGGAAGACATAGATTTAGGTTCCCTCACTCCAATAGCTAACTTTCAGGGTGAGTTCTCCTTAAGGTCGGTATCAAAGGTATCAGAGTCAAGCCCAAGCACCCTGGTTCGGTCAGAAAGTGCTACATAGAGACCAAATTAAAATGATTGGTAGATGCAAGGCAGCCCAAGCAAGTGTTGCTCGAGTGGAGCCTCGGATTAGGGAATAGAAGTGTAACTGTTTGAAACATTTGGCCAACATCAAGTAAATTGGAGAATTGGGTTTCCCCGTATCAACTAAACATGGAGTTGATATGGGACAAATATATTTAGGCTCCTCCCTCAGATACCTAGATTTTAGGGGTGGTTCTTCTAACGTATATGATCACTAGATTTGCCCGTAGGCACGTGCCTACGACACGTCTTCAGAACGATACATCATATAAAACGCCTTGTAAACAATAAAACAACAATTATGTATCTCAAATTTGAATAGTATGACAATAATTAGTTGTAAATAAAAGTTAATGTTTCCATTAGTATGTTGAAAAATAATTATAAATCAGGGTGTAAAATCCAACTGTTAAGAACTTTGAGGCTGGAAAATGATGAAATTTAACTGTTGATGAGATATTTGTTATTTTCAATGTAACATGTCTACATGAGCAATAAAAAAATATAAAAAATCTGTAAATTTACAAACCTGAAATCTGAAAATCTAAATTTCTGAGTAAATAGAGAGAAAATGAGAGAGAGGGGGAAAGGGAGGGAGAGAGAAAGAGAGAAATATGAAAAAGTGGAGAGAAAAGAGAGATAGTGACAAAGTAATGAGTTTTTTTAGTTTTGGGGGGGAAAACATTGGTTTTGGGGGGGAAACTTTTGGAGGAAAATTATGTTTTGGGAGGATGAATCTTAACCGTTGATTTGATTTCAATTGAAGGAGACCACTTGATAGCTTTTTTTTCAAATTGTCTTGTGTTTTATTATATAGATGGGTAGGGAGTGGTTAATTTCGTCACTAAAACTAATATGAAAAGTTCAAGGTTCTAAAAGGGGAGGCTGAAGGTATATGCCCTGTTTTAGCAAGAGAACAGAGAGGGAGAAATAAGGTCCTGGTCTGTCCTCAAGGTGAAGAGCAGCCAGATACGAGAAATTCTGAGGGAACGGGAATGGAGTTTGAAAAGCCCAGTTCACCCCGGAAAAACACAAATATTCAGATACAAAATGGAATAGATTGACAAAAGTAAACAACATGAAGAACGAATGAACAATACCCTAATCATCAACAAATTAAACAAAACCCACCTCCAAATTTCACTCCACAATCACATTTCTTCATCCATTTATATCGAATAAACGCACATCCATGCAAAACAAGCTAGACCCATGAATTTACCACCAAAGTATGATTAATCCAGTTGATCAAAACCCATTAAACATCATCTACATCAACACCAAAACCCACCTCCACATTTCACTCCATTATCTCATATCTACATCCATTTTCCACAAACTAAACACACATCCATGCAAAATAAACTAAACCCATCATTCTCCTACCACTAAACTACAGACCCATTTGATCAAACCCTAAAACGACAACAACATAAGAAATCAAACAAAACCCACTTCATAGCCACATTCCCTCATCCATTTTCTACCAAACAAACACACCCCCACGCAAAATAAGCTAAACCCATTATCCTACTACCAACACACTCCAAACCCATTTGATCAAAACCTAAAATGATAACAAAACTAAAAATCAAACAAAACCCACATCAAAAAATTGGCAAAAAATGGGTAAACCCCATTTATACTTTACCAAAATGCAACATGCAAATTACACCAAATATGTACACAAAAATTACTTCTAAAAAAATGGATTTTTTTTAAAAAAAATCTCACCCCTTGCTTCCACTTAGTCGCCATCAAAGAGAGTGAGAGAGCAGTGATGAGAGATAGGAGAATTAAAAGAAAAAACAGTAGTCGTTGGGGGGTTTTTATTTTTTTTCATCCATTTATGGTATTTACTGTAATATTTTTCTAAGAATTCCTTTCAAAAAATTAGAATTTGCATTTGGAAAGTGTTGTTTGACTGTTTGGCTTTTTGACCAAAAAATGGACGGCTGTGATGTGCTAGAGATGATTTGGCAGTTAGGGAAGTTTTGGAAATAGAGGACACGTGGATGGTCAAAAAAGCACGTGCCGACCGCGTGTATAATTATAGCCCAAATTTTAGTTTGAAGGGCCGGATAAGGGCCATAAGGCTTGATGGATAAAGATGTTATTTTAGTGTAAAGTCAATTTAGTGTAGTGCTTTTGGTTTGCTACTTTTGTACTACAAATAAAAAAGATGTCGCAATCTGATACATATTGATTTTTTTTAGAGGGTTATATCTTTATTTCTTGTGATACTAAAGTATGCTATGAGTAAAAGCATGAGAGCTATTATTGCTCATATTACATGTGATGATGCAAACATTTACATGAAATTGAAAAGTGACCATACATGCTTTATAGATATATGTACCTACCTCTATTATTATAACTGGAATATGTTTAAAACCAACATTCATTATGTGTAAGGAATCAATCTTTAAATGACAACCAATCATCACAAGATGTTTTTTTATGAGTAATTTTTAGATTTTTAATAAAGAGAAATGGCACACATACCCCAAATCATATTTTAAACATACCCAAGCACAAAGAGACAAGGTTTTATTAATTTTTAAAGCATTATTTAAAGATAAAGATTTGTTTTTTAGTGTTTGGGGTATATTTAGGGTAAGATTTGAGGTATGTGTAGCATTTCTCTTCAATAAATTAGTCAATCTTATTTGATCATCTACATTTGAAATCTAAGAGAAAAACAAATACAATTTTTTTGAACTAAATTATATTAATAAATGTATATTTTCTAAAAAGTTACACAAACATGTGCATTGCATGCATTAAATATGACAGATTCAAAGTAAAATTAGTACAAAAAACATTGCTCATATTAAAAGTGTGAAGCCAAATTTTGTAAAAAATTAGAGAATATTCTTAAATGCTCTATGTAATCATACTTGTAACACCCCAGAACTCGTACACTGAGAAATTGAGGTTTTTCCAAAACCGATACTTCAATGTAATAACATAAACACAAATAAACAGTGGAAAATTATAAACTTCTGAAGATGCAACTATGGGGACTGTCAAATGGCCGACACCTATTCACGACTTGCGCTGACGCTTAGTACTATTGAGGTCGAAAAGGCTGTAGATTTAACACAGCAAATCTCTTTGAAAAACCCGGGGTATCTTTGCCGCATCCAAGTTTCATGGTTCACTAGCAAATCTCGGTATAGGTACATCAACCTCGCCAATCTCTCTACCTCCTACCATGTCAATCGCCATATTATCATCCTGAAAAATAACTTCCAATTCGATTCTTATTTGAGAAGATGTGTTAATAGTTGGCCTGTGGTGACCTACTGCAATACTTAAACCCAGGAGGAACGTCCGGATAAGTTGTATCAGACACCTTGTTAGAGAATTTAGGAGGTAACTCTATATCACAACTTGGAGTTGTCAGGGCCGGCCCTACCCTAGAGGCGGGCAAGGCGGCCGCCTTGGACCCCCGAAGATTTCGCGATTTTAGGGGCCCCAAATTTGAACTTCACTTGTAAATATAGGTACGTATTTTAATCGTAAAAAAAATATATGTTATTAGGGGCCCTCATGTCGGAAGTTCACGGCCCCCGGGAACTCAGGGCCAGCCTTGCGCGCCTACCATGTCAATTTCCTCGTGGTTTCTTGCAATCGGGGATTCTGACTGCACAAATATGCTTGAACGAGGATGCACTTTTGTCTGCTGATTGAGTTTCCTGCATTTCAAGTGGGAGAAACACAACCCACAAATACTTTTGCCCATGTATTTCTGCCAAAAGAAGAGCAAACCAAAACCAATATTAGAAGTTCAATCCAATGAACAATTAGTTTAGAGATCAGTTCAAAATCCTAATGCTTAAAATATACCTTGACATGTAACTCAAAAGTTAGTCGTTCAAATGGTTTATATCTAGTCCACCAGCTTTAGTTAATAGGATTCGATCCATTCTAGCCTTTAGATCTGCACATAGATACTCTTTGTTTGCCTAGGAGAACATCGAGGTTTGTAAAGGTAGTTTAGCCGTCCCTCTAAATGGCCATCACGATTTTGTGGAATTGAGTTCTTCCTTGGGAATTTGACACTAATTAGTAGATGGTTGATGACAAGTTAATCATAAAACTTTGCCAAACCTTTCATGATTCGTACTCCCAAATCCATTTTATATAACTAGTAATTTACATGTGCAATACACGTCTTTATAAATAAATAAATATATTTTTAAAAATTCTGACGTTTTTTTTTTTTTTTTGATAAAAGGGATAAAGCCCAATGGCTTCAGCCAAACAAAACAAAAGGTTAAGAACTAAAGAGTTCATACAGACTCCAGAGATCAGTGGAGTATCACAAGACCAAAATATCCTCAAACAGATGATCAAAACTCCACCAGACTCAAAAGCACAAGAACCTCGCATAAAGAGGACAAACTCCAGAACTAGACATAACAACAGACAAAAGAGCTAACATCCAAGTAAAGAAGCACATTAGAAATCGCCACCGGAATCTGAACTCCATGACTCTTGAACCTCATGAGAAGTTTGTAAATTGTGCACCAGAAGAATCCTGGTGACCAGCTCTTGATGATGAGCAGACATAGCTGAAATAGTAGTAAGAGTGTGAGAGATCAGGTCTTCATCATCCTCAGGGGGTAGAACATTAGACACAGCATCATCCTCAAGCTGAGAAAGCATAGAAGAAGTAGAACCCTGGACCTCTACATAAGCCTCCTCATCATCATCCTCAATCACAATAAAATTACTCCGAGAAACACCATGAGCAGATGAAGAGACCACAACAGTAGAAAAATTGCTCACTGGAGGGATGAACGACTTGCAGGCATCCACGAACCTATTCAAATCAACTTTGGCCTTTTTAAAAATTCCGACGTTGTCGAACATTAAATATATATATATATATATATATATATATATATATATATATATATATATATATATATAGCAACGCTCCATTGAAAATGCTTCTGTAGAGTTGAAAACGTGAAAACAACCTAGGCTATTGTTGGGAACAACGGCCTAGGTTATAATGCATTATAACCTAGGTCGTTGTTCCAACAACGGCCTATGTGGTTTTCACTTTTCACGAGTTTTCACAACATTTGTGTTTTCAATGGAGCATTGCTCATATATATAGAGAGAGTTAGTCTATTATGAGTGGTGAGCTCACTCCTTATCGTGAGCTGAAGTTCTCAGCCCTTCGATTGCATTTGATCGCGATCCGAGGGCTGAGATTTGATCCACCCATCTCATTTAGTGAGAGCTGATATGTTGAGGGGCAAAATAGTCATTTCGCTAACTCTCTTTTTTCCTTAACTCTCTCCCGTTCTCTCATCTCTCCTGTTCTGTCTCTCTCTTCGACGATTCCTGAGGCGATTCCTCTCTTCGATTGTTCAGATCTCATAAACCCTAGCCTCTTCGATTCGCTCACGATTCCTCTCTTCAATTCGAAGAGTGAGCTCTGATTCGAAGCTACGAGCTGAGAACCCATTAAAATAGTAGCTCCACCTCTCTTTCTCTCAACTTTAGCCCCCAAATCGAAGCTGAGAACCGATTTCGAACCCTAGCCCCCAAACCTCCAAAACAAAGTTGAGAACCGATTTCGAACCCTAGCCCCCAAATTGAAGCTCCACCTCTCCTTCTCTCAACGCACTGGAAACCCCTTATTTGGAAACCCAAGCTGCGTTTGCCCTAAATCGGTTGCCCCTAAATCGAAACCCTATCAGCTGAGCCATTCTTACAAACTACTGCAGCCCTATCAGGTAATCGAAACCCTATCAGGTAATCTCAAAATCAATTTTTTTTTCCTTTATAATTGTTCATGTTTATTTGGGGGTTTTATTTCGGAATATATGTATGAATAGAAAATTAGCTGAAAAACATCATAATCTGGCTAGTAGGATTTAGAAAATAGATTCTGTTATGGTAGCATGGATTAGAAAATAGGAGGGCATCGATTGTGTCTGATCAACCAAAAGAATCATGTCCATATTATCTTAATGTAGAATGAGGTATGTAACAAATACTGATTGGGAATGCTATTTGTTCTACCGTAAAGGTAATATTACTTGTATACGGCATCAATCATGTATGAAGGATTTTACAGATACTAAGTATATGTAAATATTTGTGTGAAGGGATTTCTAGAACCGATAATTTAGCTAGCTTCTTTAAACACAACTGAATGGCAAGAATAATATTAGTCATACAAACTCATAAAATTAGTACACAATGACATGCATGGCCTACATTTTGATGAGAAAAGGAAATGAAGTGTTTGATATGTTTAGGAGAAATGGTTGCCTGAAAAAACAATCCATTCCATAGTAACATTTTGATCATGCATTTAGGCTTGTGTCACACTTTCATTTTTTATTTGTCTTTGTGTTATTTTCTTCAACTGCAACATATCTGTTTTACTTGGACAGTTGGACCACACAGGTAGATATGTAATCTATACGTATCATTATTGGTTATCCAATTGGGTGAGTGTGCACTTCCAACATAGTTTAGCTTCTTTAGTTTTCTAAGTTGTAGCTTGTTTTTTTTATGTTTGTTATCTCATTTTTCTATGTAGAATAGAGTTTGAAAATGAAGAGTTACTAATCCAAGATGTTCATAACGGGTAGAGAGACGTTGATGAAGCTTCTAAACCAATTGTTGGTTTAGTATTTGCAACTTTAGAGGAAGGATATGAATTTTATAAAAAATATGTAAAGTTAGCTAGTTTTTCTGTTCGCATGTCTGCTACAATGGTAGACATGTCTACGAATGAGAGATATTCACAACAATTTGTATGCTCAAAGCAAGGTAAGCCGATAGATACATTTGGAGTGAATGTTGCCAATATTGAAGTACCATCTTCTTCAAATGTAATCAAGAAAAGGAGAAGGGCTGTGACTAGAGAAGAGTGTATGGCTCAAATAAGAATTCAAAAGGATGATGATGAGAGGTGGTCAATTTGAAAGTTTGTTGAAAAACACACTTATCCTTGTGTCACACATAGAAAGCAAGAATTCTTAAGAAGTAATAGAACTATTTTCGAAGCACAAAAAAATTTACTTAGTTCGTTCAATGAGCCTAACATAAGAACTTCGGAGTTTATGTCCTTCATGGAGATAGAAAATGAGGGTTTCAGTAATATTAATTATACTGAAAAGGACATTAGAAATTTGTTGCAAAGAGACAAGGATGGGAGGAGAGGTTATGATGCGGATCTATTGATGGAGCACTTTGCAAGAGGAAAAGGAGATGAATCCTTTATTTTGTTTTCATTATAAGGTGGATGAAGACAACAAATTAACCCATGTGTTTTGGGCTGATGCTCTTGCCAAGAAAGCATATAAGCATTTTGGTGATGTGTTAATTTTTGATACTACATATGACACAAATGAGTACAAATTGGTTTTGTATCTTGGCTGATTGTATCTTTGCTGATTGTATCTTGGCATATTGTATCTTGGCTGATTGTATTTTGGCTGATTGTATCTTGGCTGATAGAATTTTTTATATATAATATCTTGGCTGATTGAAGCATTTTCAAGTTGTAACTTGGCTGATTCAAATTAATTTTTCAGGTTGTATCTTGGCTGATTGAAGCATTGTCATGTTGTATCTTGGTTGATTCACAATTTTTTATTGTTGTAGCTTGGCAGATTGAAGCCTTTTCATGTTGTAACTTGGCTGATTCACAATTTTTGTAGTTTGTATCTTGGTTGATTGAAGCATGTTCATGTTGTATCTTGGCTGATTAAGCTCATTTTTATGTTATTTTTGAGTTGATTGAAGGAAGAACGATGTTGTATTTTCACTTGATCAGCTCATTTTTTATGTTGTGCATGAGAAATTGATAGATATTTATGTTGTATATTGGCAGATTCAGCTGTTTTTTTTGTAGCTGACGAGTTGTTTGAACTGTTTTTTATTAGAGGGGCTACATTTTTCTTCTCCAAAAAATATCTACACATTACAAATCATAAACTTTATTTAAACAAATTTTAACATATAAAGAGCTCAACAACATGAAAATAATCTTTATACAACATCTTTCAGCCAAGACATCTAAATGATCTTTATACAACATAAGTAGAGTGACATCTAAATCTCTTTATTGATTCTCTTCATTTTCACCTCAAATGAAAAAGAATAAAAGCGTACAATCAGCTCATAAACAACATTAAAAAAAACTCAATCAACCAAAATACAACAATACAACATAAACATCTCTCAATCAACTCGTATGCAACATAAAAAAAGCTCAACAGCCAAGATACAACATAAACATGGTTGAATCAGCTCAACTATACAACATAAAAATATTACAATGAGCTCAAAAATACACTTCTTGCTTCAGCTGCTTCTGCTGCCTGCTTGAACTGCTACTACCGTGCCTGAAAAAAAATTAAAAGCAAAATCTTAAACATGAATTCATGAACTAAATTGCTACTACAAACTGTCAAGTAGCACTAATCAACAAAAACATGATTTGAAGTAGTTGTAGGCTCAGACCACACTTCTATTTCACTGTGCCGTCATAAATAAAGCATACTTATTTCTCTAGGGCTGCATTATTATGCCATGCCAACTAGTTTCAAACCCCTCCCACTCCCTCAAAACGCCAACTTAGAATGCTCATAAATAACATTAAAAAAATGTCAATCAACCAAGACACAAAAGTTAGCGAAATGACTATTTTGCCCCTTAACATATCAGCTCTCACAAAATGAGATGGCCGGATCAAACTCAGCCCTCGGATCGTGATCGAACGCGATCGAAGGGCTGAGAACTTCAACTCACGATAAGGAGTTGAGCTCACCATCTCATAATCAGCCAAGATACAACCTAAAAAAAATTCTATCAGCCAAGTTACAACATGAAAATGCTTCAATCAGCCAAGTTACAACATGAAAATGCTTCAATCAGCTAAGATATAGTATTAAAAAAATTCTATCAGCCAAGATACAATCAGCCAAAATACAACCAGCCAAGATACAATTAGCCAAAATGTATCGTGAATCAGCCAAGATACAATCAGCCAAGATTCAACATGAACATTTGCTGAGATCTTTTGCTCACGATAAGGACCTCTTCTCACCATCTCATAATGTAATCACTTATATAGTAGAGACACTTTCTGCAATTGCTATAAATCCAAAAAATGCAAACGACCTCAACCAAGGCCAGCAAACTGCAATTGCAATTTCTATAGACCCAAAAATTAACCAACAGGGTCTTCATTGCATAGATCAGGACCAATAATATAACCTACACTCAATCAAAAGTTTGTGGGGGGGAGGCATAATAATTCAAAGTAATGCTTGTAAAAGAGTGCTTGTCATCATTGCCTATACCAACACACACAACAGAAGGCAGTTTCTATAAATTTAAAAATAATGAGAGTGAGAATCGAACACTTCCTGTATTGGAGAATCATGCATCACATTTCTACAAGCGACCATTGCTGAGAATCGACTTTCGATTTAGGGGCAACCAATTTATGGCAAACGCAGTTAGGGTTTCCAAATAAGGGGTTTCTAGTGCATTGAGAGAAAGAGAGGTGGAGCTTCGATTTGGGGGCTAGGGTTCGAAATCGGTTCTCAACTTTGATTTGGGGGCTAGGGTTGAGAGAAATAGAGGTGGAGCTACTATTTTAATGGGTTCTCAGCTCGTAGCTTCGAATCAGAGCTCACTCTTCGAATTGAAGAGAGGAATCGTGAGCGAATCGAAGAGGCTAGGGTTTATGAGATCAGAAGAATCGAAGAGATGAATCGTCTCAGGAATCGTCGAAGAGAGAGACAGAACGGGAGAGAAGAGAGAATGGGAGAGAGTTAGCGAAATGACTATTTTGCCCCTCAACATATCAGCTCTCACTACTTGAGATGGGTGGATCAAATCTCAACCCTCGGGTCGCGTTCAAACGCAATCGAAGGGCTGAGAACTTCAGCTCACGATAAGGAGTTGAGCTGACCATCTCACAATAGACTAATTATATATATATATATATAATTGGCTGAATCAAGGTACTCCAATCTACATCGGCGAGATGTATGCCGGAGAGGGAGCTGAGGTCAGTGCGCTGGCTTAGAATTAGTTGAATCAGGGTACACCGCTCCACATCGGCTAGAAAGGAGATCCTACACGACGTTGCATGTCCCGGCTTCAGTGAGGACGCTGAATTCTTAAGGGGATGTGTGTGTAATACCCGTATTTATATATATATATATATATATATATATATATATATATATATATAGAGGAGTGATCCAATGAGAAACATCTTAAAATGAGAAAATGAGAAACATTAATTCTAACCATTGGATTTGAGAGGATTGAGATGAATGGCTCTAATTCATTTGGACTACTAATTAAAAAAAATCGGTTTATTTTAACTAATCAAAAAAAAAAAACAAAAAACAAAAAAAAACCTAGCAATAAAAAACACCGTGTCCAGGTTAGATGGTGAAGGTTTGTTTGCATGCCTTGTTATGTTCACTAACTCTCAGTTCGTTAGTTTCCTATGTTGTAGTACTTTGATTGTTTGGTTCTGTTAGTCTGGTAGCTAGGTTGTGTTCTTTGTTGAATTAGCATGATGATAGTACTTTATTATCTCTTGAAATTAAGGTTAGGTTAGTGCAAGTAATAGTCAACTATCTTCAAATGTTGTGAATTTGGTATGGCAACAGAACTTTAAGTTTCTATTGAAAATGAGGTTAGTATCTAAATAGTACTTACTAGTTAATCATCCTCAGATATTGTGTCGAGGCAAACATTATGGCAATGTTCCTCTGTTCATGCGAAAATACCTCTCTGTCTGATTTTGTGTATATATACCGAGAGAGTTATATTAAATTTATACACAGAGGGTTATATTAAATGTACATATAACTGTGTATATAATTTTTGTTTTATTGTTAAGGATGGGGAACAAATTGAGAGGGTTATATTCCGATTGGATTTGAGGAGTTAAAATAAACCCTTTTTTTATTGTTAGTTTTATTTTTTTGGTTTTTTTTTATAGATTAGTTAAAATAAACCAGTTTTTTTAATTACTAGTCCAAATGAATTGGAGCCATTCATCTCAATTTTCTCAAATCCAATGGTTAGAATTAATGTTTCTCATTTTAAGATGTTTCTCATTGGATCACTCCTCTCTCTCTCTCTCTCTCTCTCTCTCTCTCTCTCTCTCTCTCTCTCTCTCTCTCTCTATATATATATATATATATATATATATATATATATATATATATAATTAAGAATGATTGTTGCCCTATATATATATAATTAATATATATAATTAATTAATTAATTAATTAATTAATTAATTAATTATATATATATATATATATAATTAATTAATTAATTAATTAATTATATATATATTAATTATATATATATATATATATAATTAATTAATTAATTAATTAATTATATATATTAATTATATATATATAGGGCAACAATCATTCTTAATTAATTATATATATATATAATTATATATATATATAATTAATTAAGAATGATTGTTGCCCACCAAGGTTGACGACGGGGAAGAGAAAGCCTCGGTTGACGATTTGGGGATCAAGGTTAGGCGATGAGAGCATGAGAAGGAGAGCTCGATTTGGAGGTTAGGGTTTTGATTTTGGGTGAAAGAGAGCGTGAGATCGAGGAGAGGGAGAGCTGGGATTATTCACATGGGGTAGGGAAATGACCAAAATAACCCCTACCTAAGAGAGATGAGCGGGGGATTTAAGGGCCGTTAGATCGTGATCAGGATCACGGGATAGATCGGACGGTCATGGTAGAGTGCGCAACAAAGGGTGCGCAACTGAACAGCCCTCTCTCTCTCTCTCTCTTTCTCTCTCTCTCTCTCTCTCTCTCTCTCTCTCTCTCTCTCTCTCTCTCTATATATATATATATATATATATATATATATATATATATATATATATATATATAATTGCCTAGGATTGAAGGTCACCAATCAGCTATAACGCTTTTTATGAGGCAAGCATGTGGTGGGCAGTTGTTAGAAAAATCGCTGTTTTGGGCCGGTGTTACAAGTTCTGCCCTCCGTCAATTTTCATAAGCTATAACGCTTTTTATAAGGCAAGCATGTGGTGGGCAGTTGTTAGAAAAATCGCTGTTTTGGGCCGGTGTTACAAGTTCTGCCCTCCGTCAACTTTCATAAGTTATATGACGTGCTCTGTGGTAAACCTCATACAATTTGAGCCATGGCTTTAGAAAATTGGCACTTTCATTTGCATGAGACCACTACTCTATCCAGTTGAGCTAAAATCGGTGATTCTTGTATGTTGGACCACGTGAATTTTCTATCTACCTACCAACAGTTAATATCAATAAGTTTCGGTCTATTAATAACCCTATCCGATCTGCACATTGCCAACTTGAACCTTATAGGGGAGATTCCAACGTTTGCTTATTGTTGTGTTTATTAAAGAGAGAATGACCAACACTTTGGACACGATGCATTAGAAACAATGATGTGTTTAAGTGTGTGTGTGTGTGGGGGGGGGGGGGGGGAGGGGGGGAGGGAGGAGGAGGGGAGATACCTTGGATTCCGTTAAGGGGTTGAAGAAGAAGATTCTAAAAGGATCAAAAAAAGTGTAGAAGGTCCCAGCTGTGGAGTGCTGCATGGAATCGGAAAGAGTCGACTTCTCCGGGGTCGAGGGTTGACCTAGGGAGATAGTCTATAGGGAGGAATTGGTGGCAGTGGAGCCCACCATCTCAAAAGGAGGAGAGGGTGAAGAGTCAGTAAGTCAAGGATTTTGGATGAGGAGATGGAGGAGAGGTCGGGCGACGCGCCAAAAAGTGCAGGCGTGGCAGAAGCGAAGGTGGTCAATAGGGGAATGCCCTTGTTTTTGAAAATAATTAGCGATCTACCTTTGTTTCGAAAACATTTAGCGATTTGCCCTTGTCTGTGACACGTCAGCAACAAACGTTATTGGGAAAAACGGCATCAGCTAATTGTATGCCGTTATTCCCAATAACGGCATCTTCATTTGAAAAAATTTACGTGCCGTTATTCCCAATAACGGCATTGCTTATTTTTAGTATAGATCTATAATGTATCAACATTGACTCGAGATTGGAAAGCAAAAAAGAAAAGAACTAATGCCGTTATTCTGGAGAACGGCATCGTTTATACTGATGCCGTTTTTCATAATAACGGCATCAGTTCTTTTCTTTTTGCACAAATCCCTATAATCGAAAACCCCTTTCTTCTCCCCTTTTCTTCCCCTTCTGATTCGTAAAACGCATCTCTCTCACATCACCCCTTTTACCCACAAACCCTAGATCTCATAATCAAAAAATTTCAACCATTTGAGTCCTATAAAATTCCATACATCTTACCTCCTCACTCCCACTCTCATTTTCAGTCTTCCTCAACAACGAATTTTTTGCCGGTGGTTTTTTTGGTATAATTTGAAAGGTATTATCATATTAACCTTATGTTTGATTTTTATTTCAATGTTTTGTTTTTTTTTAGTAGTGAATGACTTGAATATGTTTTAATTTTTATGCATAGGTATGGAATTTGATATCCCTATTTGGTTATATTATGGGGGTGAAGTAATTAGGGATCCAAAAATTGGATATTCTTACAGTGATGTTGATCCGGTAATTATTTGGGCTACCCCAAATTTTGGTTACTCAGAATTAATAGATAAGATATATGAAGTAACCATTTGGGACAGAAGTGAAATGAGTCTGAAATTAAGAGCCCGTTATTCTGCTAGTAAAGGGGATGGGCAGTACTTCATGTTGGTACCCATAGACAGTGACAGTTCTCTGAGGTCTGTCCTGCTTAGGACACTTCTTCCAAGTTGTGGTTGGAATATAGTTGAGTTATATATTGATCAAACGAGGCTTCCAAATACTACAAGAGTTGTTATCGAAGCTCCAAGGCCAAATAGGATTTTGAGGCCATCTGAAGAGTCACACGCAAGGATTTCAAATACTGTTGGAGATACTAACACATCTCCAACGGTACCTGTTTCCTCCGAATACGAGCAGGTACATCCGACCCCATTACCACAAAATTTTTTGGTAGCTGGCATTGCTTTGGAAGACTTTGACAACGCCGTTGTAAATAACGATTTGGTAGAAGAGGAAGAAGATGAGGTACGCGGGCTCGAGGATGATGATGAGGAGATCGCCCTTGAAGCTCCAGTTGTTGATCGGCCCAATCCATGTTCGGTAAACGACCTTGGCCCGTGATGTTGTGTAGTCTACGATCGTATAATGAGTTCACGGGGACGGGTTGTTGTGCATTGAATTGGCGAAGAACACGGCCGGGGTAATAAAACTCCACAACTGAGAAGTTCACTAGTGGAGCTAGGGTCAACCACAACTGTGCATTAGCAGTGCAAATAGGTGGTAGACGTTGCAGCCGATCATCCGTGTATGGGGTCCAATTGACGAGCTCTTCCCTCAATTGATCTAGTTCGTCCCGATAATAGGTTAGGACACCACGTGGGTTATTCCTCCACGTACGCTTCCCCGCCCAGTAGGCACCGAGAGGAGCTCTCATCACGGGATTATCCTGGAGTACTCTCCAACTCTCTGATAGTACCATCACACGGGGTCGGCCGAGGTGTATTCTTTCCCAACACCAAATTTGCAAGATGGACATCGGCCCGGTCATTTGAATCGACCCCATCGAACAGTTGCAGAGTGCACGGTAAAGGGAGGCTAGAGCTGCACTTCCCCAACTATACCTGCCGGCTGTCTGCAGGTCAGCTATCAATGGAAGGTACATGAGGTGGACTACGTCACCTGAAGAGTTAGGGAATAGAATCCCTCCAATCATCGACAGTAAGTATGCGCGCGTATAGTTCTGGATTTCGATGTCCGTCGGCACTTCTGCCATTCGATGAGTGAAACTATTGTCTAGGAATGAACGTCTAATGGATTCCCCAACCCATATGCCGTGGTCCTCTTCAGGCACATCCAAGCCCAAATAATCTCGCACCAGTGCAACCTTGTTAAACATCAAATTGCCGGTAACGGCCACCCCGTCAATTGGAAGACCCAAAATCACCGCTACATCTTGTAGGGTGACCGTCATCTCACCGCACGGTAAGTGAAAGATGTGTGTCTCCGGCCTCCATCGCTCTACCAGTGCGGTAAGCAAGGCGTGATCACACTTTATTTTGGCCAGCTTTGACATCCCGCTAAATCCACTGCTAACCAAATAATTTTCCATAGCAATACAGCGGGGGATCACAGGCATGATCTTGTGCATCCTGAAACTCATCTTCTCCACATCCCTGGTCCAAACGGCCTGTGATCTGTGGTCTTCTTGCAGAAATAGAACTGTAGGATCTAATGGACCCGGATGTCCCCGTGGTCCAAATGAAGACGTAGAAGAAGCACCAACACCATGCGAAGAAGATGGTTGTGCAGGATCCATTGGCCTGTACACATTAACAAATACTAATCAACAACATTTTCAGTAGAAAAATTGAGAGCATGAGCAGTCTTAGGAGTAGATCTGCTAGTGAATTGTAGTGTGTATATGTATGTATCTGATATAAATTCCCCTCACACTGACATGAAGTAGGTGTGTATATATATATAGGTGATGTATACAAATCTCCTTACACTGAGATGAGCCTAGGCAGATAGTGTAGCAAATGCCCTTTTGTTGAAATTAGTAATGCAGGATATATATAAAAGATGATCTTCTATGCATACAAGAAGAACTACCAAACACAACACTCAACTACTCCTTAATCACATATACTGGATGTGTTAATGGGGATGAAACTTTTGTTCATGTGAGCACAACCCCTACTTCAAAAAATGGGAAAACATATACTCTACAAAACTTAACATCTTATCAATTGTTTGAAGACATAGGACTGGTTTACTTGGTAGTAATTAAGTGTATTAGGATCTTCAAAATCCCTACTTCAAAATAAAGTACTTCAATATTTAAGAATTTGTGCTTCTCAAAAATTCAACATTTAGTAAACCCTACTTCACTAACAATACTTCCAAAATTACTACTTCAATAACCCTAATCTACAATATTTGTACTATACTACATAATAAAACAGTCAAAATCAACTATACAAAATACAAATTAGGGTTTTTGGTTACTTACAAAGATTTCGGATTCGAAATGAGAAGGAACTCTGAATGAAGGATTGAAGAGTATACTCCGAAATAGAAGTCAATAACACAGCGAAGATCTTGTGGAATTTTTTTTTTAAGAGCGTCTAGGGTTTTCGGTATGGAAAATGTGAAGGAAAGAATCGAAGTGAAGAGGGGGAGAAGAAAGGGGTTTTCGATTATAGGGAGTTATGCAAAAAGAAAAGAACTGATGCCGTTATTCTGAAAAACGGCATCAGTATAAACGATGTCGTTCTCCAGAATAACGGCATCAGTTCTTTTCTTTTTTGCTTTCCAATCTCGAGTCAATGTTGATACATTATAGATCTATACTAAAAATAAGCAATGCCGTTATTGGGAATAACGGCACGTAAATTTTTTCAAATGAAGATGCCGTTATTGGGAATAACGGCATACAATTAGCTGATGCCATTTTTCCCAATAACATTTGTTGCTGACGTGTCACAGACATAGGCAAATCGCTAAATGTTTTCGAAACAAGGGTAGGTCGCTAATTATTTTAAAAAACAAGGGCATTTCGGCAAAATTTTCTCAATAGGGGAGGAGAGGTGCTTTGAGATGAGAACTAGGGGGGGATCTGGGAGGTTTGACCAATCGCGCTGGCGGGAAATAGTTGCCATTAATGAAAGAAGAAAAGGAAGGGTACGTAGGGTTAATAATGGGCCCGAAACCCAATCAGAAAGTGGGCTTCAACTGTTTTGCGCTTAGGAGCCCAAATAGAACTCAACACGTGCAATGTACGTATTTATGTTATTAGAATGTCCCGTAATTAGGTAGCGTTTGGCCTAGCTTAAAATTAGCTTATCTTTTTCTTTAAAAGGAGAAGCTGGGCCAAACACATATTTTTAAAAGCCCAAAAAAAGTAGAATATTTTTTTATAAAGAAAAGGAGCTCCAAAAGAAGCCCTCCAGATCTACTTCTGGCTTCTGGCTTCTGGCTTCTCCTTTTCTTTTTTTTTCTACTGTTCTCCTAATCCCTTCAGAGTTCAGACCTTCAACTTCAACTTCAACGCCCCTTCCTCCTTCCTCGAACCATTCTCCAAAAACTCCAAATTCGTCATCGATAAACCCTAGAAAAAGGCTGGGCGAGGTCGCGCGACTTCAGCGATGGGTCGACGGCGAAGCTAGAGGTTGGGCAATGCGACTGGAAGGCGCGACTGGAGGGGAGAAGGCGGAGTGCTTCGGCGGCGGAGCTCGAGCGGGGGGGGCGACTGAAGGTGGCGCGCGACTGGGAAGCGATGGAGTCGACGACTGTGAGGCTCGACGAGATGATTCGGAGTTTCGAGCGTCGCTGGGTTGAGCGACGGGAAGATGGGTTCTTCGCCTGCGGTTGAGGAAAGGGATGTCGACAAGCTGAGGGCGAGGATTCGATGGCGAGGAAGATGGGGTGAGGCAGGAGCAGTCGAAGGCCTTCGATGGGTTGGAGCAGTGGAGTGCGGCACTTCGGGAAGTCGGGGTGAAGACGATGTAATGGCGGAACAGAGGAGCGGCGGTGATGGTAATGTGGTGGTTGACAATGGTGGAATGGAGAAGGGAGAGGGATTAGAAAGATGAAATGTAGGTTTTGTTGAGGTTGAATGCACGATTTTGATGATTGTGGTAGACTGGTATATGGTTGAGCAGTGATGACTTTGTTGTTGTGGTCAATCGTTTCGTGCGTATACAGTTTAAATGTGTATTGTACTTAAATTAAGTATAAAAGTAGCTTACAATTGATATCTTATGCCAAACAACTTCTAGCTTAAAAGTAGCTTTAAAGTTAAAAAAAAGATGACTATCCAAACAGCTTGAGCTTTTAATTTCAAAGCTCTACTTTCTGGCTTCTCCTTTTGAAGTAGCTTTAAAGTCCAAAAAAAGCTAGGCCAAACGCACACTTAGTATGTCTCTCTCACCCCGTCAAGCTGACTTTAAACTTTCGTCTACGTTGTGATAAACTGAATAATTAATCTTAACTAGTAATATACACGTGCTATGCACGTTCTAATAGTTTTTTTTTCTTTTTATAAAGTAAATAATAAGACGTAATCTGACCTCGAATGCGAGACCCACCTTTACTCATACATACTTTTTACAAATTATCCCTAGTGGTTATTTTATTTGAGTGATACTTTTGTAAATAATTATATCGTAAATAAATTTAAACTTTGAGGGTATTATGGTAACTAACAACAGTTGAGTAAATGATTGGTTCATATAACTTCCACCTAAAAATAAAAAATTGCGATTAAATGGTTAAATGTCTACAAATTACAGGTTGTCTATAAATGACAACCCCAACTCTCCCATTATAATATTACTAATAATTTACACGTGCAGTGCACGTTTTAATAAATATAGTTTTTTTAAAGTAAAAAAATCAGACGTAGTCTGAGTTTGACCCTAAGACTTCCTTTATAATAGTTATGCACGTGCGTTGCACGCATTGATAGATTTACAAATGAAACTATGGTCTTCTCCCATTATAATATTAGAGATTAGAGATTACTAGTAATTTACACGTGTAATGCACATATATATATATATATATATATATATATATATATATATATATATATATATATATAAATCCGGCGTTGTCTCACATCGAACCTAAGACCTTCTTTATATTAGTTATGCATCTGCATTGCACGTGTTTGTTTGGTTATAACAACAACAACAACAACAAAGCCTTTTTCCCAACAAAAGATAGGGGTACAACACGCGAGGACTTCATCCTAGTACTACTCTCGTCCAAGCTCACTTAATTTTGGAGTTCTGATGGGATCTGGTACTTTAGAGCTGGTATGATCGTAACCATTTACAAATGAAGTTTATTTGATGACAAACTCTTCCATTAAAATAGTAGAGATTATTAGAGATTAGAGATTAGAGATTAGAGATGATGATTATGCATACCAATTAAAATATATATATATGATTTAACCAAACAATATGAGAATCAGATGTAGTCATCCGTACATGTTAAATATTTACTTCTTTTTTTTTGTTGAATAATGACAATAACGTATGCTGTGATCTCCAATTATTTTTTACTAGTACTTCATAATGTTCAATTAAACATGCTGTGTTATCTCACACTCACATGCATACCATTTATATTTTACTATGCATTTATAAATATATAAAAAAAAAATAAAAAAAAATCGACGTTATCTCATAGCGAATCTAAAACCTCTTTTATATTAATTATGTATGCACAATGTACGTGTTTGCTGTGTTATAATATTCGTGTTTGTTTGGTTACAAATAGAATTTGTCTGGTGACAAACTCTCCCGTTAAATAGTAGAGATAAATTCTTACCATCTGAGCTACAATTTAATAGTAATATTCACTATGGCTTGTCTTGCTTTAAATATATAATGAAGAAGTGTGAAAACTAAAATATTAGTCTGAATAGAAAAACTCAGCAGTACTATTTAAATCCTGAAACTGAAGAAAGATTTCTCTTATTCTAAACAATAACCTTTAAAAGTTTAAACAATGTTGTCGGGGTCTATGGTGCCTAGCTACTTTCATCCCGATGTCGTCATCTGGTGATCTCTCGTCGTTCTTATACACTTACATTAAGATCGAAGACAACATTGTCGATGTTGATTGACTTACAGATCGAGCAACCAGTGATCTTTGATAAAGTTGACAAGCTTAATCAGGTGGTTTCGTTTGTATTGTTCTTGAGGTTTAGAAATTCTCACTTTCTGCTACAATGAGCTAAGGCAAAAGAAGGAATCTCTTCAAGCCTTGACGCAGGGACCATAGGAAGCTAGAAGTACAAGTTTAGATGCCAAAATGTCAAAATCAAAGAAAAAACCCTTGCTTACGATGAGGTTATATAGCTGGCATGTAGTCTTCTAATGCATGGCAGCTAATCAGTATATGTACAACACTCAACAACATATATGATTGAAGTTGATACCTTGCTTTCAAAGATAATATAATCAACGATGTAAACTTTTCGTTATATCTTATTAATGAAACACCGTACCATAATTTTTCCTGTTCATCATGCACGAAGTCTTTGATATAATTAAAATTTTGGACCCCCCTCCTCCCTCACCTAGAGCAAAACTGATCACCTAAATATGTAAAAATGTAAAAAGAAGAAAGAAGAAAAGGCATTATTTGGCTCAAGAAGAAATTAACATAGAGGAGCTCGATCAGAGAAATGGTGAGTAAATCGTACCATTGAGTTGTAGCTTAGATGGTAAATGGTTGGAATGGGTAAAGGATGTGTCAGGTTCAAGATTAAGCTACGTATGAAGCACCCCCTTAATTTATCCAAAGAAAGAAAGAAAAAATTAATGTAGTACTGATCTTGATTGTTTGTAATTTTTGTGTTGAACAACCTCCATTATCAGTCTGGTGAAGAAAGATCAAATCAGTTAAGGAAACAGTTGTTGAGCTTCATTTTGACTGAAAGATGACCTGATCAGCTGTAGGTACTTAGGTTTAGTTGGATCCTGACTCAGTTTTTTTTTTTTTTGGGAGAAAAAGATGACCTCGTCATCATTTCATTAATGGTGGTTAACCAAACATAGTACTACCTGATAGATTTTGTGAGAAATTAACAAATGGGAATTAGGGTTTTATCTCTATATATATCTAAGTTGCTTGAGATATTCACCCTAGGTATCAAGATTGTAATACCTAGACTGCTATCACAAGCCAGTATTTATCTCTAAATACTGGTTTGGGTATCGGGTTATAGGCCCACAAACCCGCATTCCAATATCCAATCAATTGTACGTTCAATACACGTGTTACTCATATGCACATGTAATATTTATATAGAGAGAATATATACCAATATATATATCCAACAGTACCAGCATTACACAATAAGAACCAACATGGCAACATCAAAATACATCTAGCATCCAAAAGTCTGATGCATCAAATATACAATAAAGACACAAATAGAAATGAAACAATGTAGTCCTCCCACGCTGCTTCGGATCCCCCCATGGTCGCCTCATGGACTCCTCCTAACCTTCCTGAGACTCACTTTTATGACACAATTTATCCTATTTCAATTAAGAGAGAGTTTTGATGAAAACAACTACAACAAAGTTTTCCTCAGCTAGTTGGGGTCGTTGGGGTCGGCTACATGAATCCTGATTTTCCATTCTGCTCGGTTTAGCGCAATATCTTCTGTAATGTCACAAGCTATTATATCTTTTCTTACCGTTTTCACTCAAATAAGTTTAGGACTATATTTTTTGAGGAAAAACTAAACATTAATTTCATATTTACTCTACAGGAGGAATTTGGTACAAAATGCGATAGTCTCACCGTTCCTATCTGAATTACTGTGTTTGCCTATTTGGCATATATAACTCAAAATTCCTCCTCCTGGAAACTGAAACGTTAATAAGAAATTAATTTTTGGGTACTTAATGCGATACTGAACCACAAGAATCTTAAAATTTTTGAGAATCTTTAGTACAAAGTTCGTATATTCATATTCTCAGATTCTTAGGAGCTTAATATTCTCATAATATTACATCCCACGTTCAAAATGTCGCCTTAATGAAACTAGATGAAACCTCAAAACCAAATTATAAGCTATCGATCGTTAAATAATTGTGAACAGGATAGGTATACTTCTGTGAATAAATTCATGACATTTACCTGTAATATTTGAGAGCCTATGTATTTAACTCAAGCCTAGAGAAATAACTCGACTGTTCAGTGAATCTGAGCATTACTAGATATATCTCAGTTTATAAACATTTTTTGTGTAATAAGTAATAATCGTTTTATGAAAAAAATAATATTAAAACAAATTATAACATAAGAATTTTACATGTAGGAAGTGTGCTATATCGCTATCGCCGCAACGACCACTTTCGTAAGACTTGAAATAATATTTCTGGTAATCTAACTCATATAATGCATCTTATCTTCTTTTGGGTTCCAACTACGGTGATGAGACCAAGAGGGAGGATAGCCTTTCAGGTGGACAAGTACGACGAGGAGGAGATAGTGATTGGCCCAACTCTCGACTTAGTGGAGGGTCTTGGGACGGATGCCCACCCTCCAGGGTTTTGCTGGAGAGATTTTTATTATTATGTCTATACTTGTTTTATTGCTTTATGTTTGGAGGTGTCCCAATCTCCCATACATGTTGGATGTTCTACATTTTATTTCTTGTTCTGTGTTGCTTGTTGTGCATTTTGTCTAGTATTATTCTGGGTTTATTTTATTAACATCTTATTAATAAAATATATGGTGGCAATACTTCACCTTTTATTTAAAAAAAAAACTTTACCTGCATGTCATTTTTCAGAAAGACTAGATTCTTTCAGAATTGCATCTTAAGATGTCAAACTAATTTCGTATACACAAGTGAGTGGAAATGTTTGTAAATAGGAAATGCTTCAAATTGTGTATAGTTAAGAATTAAAAAAAATGATAATATATATATATGTATTTAAACAAATGCCTCATCATAATATTCGAACAAAAAAATAATATATGAAAGCAGTAGATTGAAATAAATTAAAAATCCTCATCTAATAGTCTTCAAATCTCAATAAATAAGCTAGGACTGAAATATTTGGCATATTAAATGATAGGATGAAGCTTGTATGGCAAACCTAATGACTGTAATTTACAGGACGAATCTAGTCAATGATCTACCTAACCTTTTAGCATCAACTGAAGACATACATGCAGAGATTTGCAGTCAAGGAGCATGTGCAATCAAGACAATATATTTTCATTGATGGATGCCAGGGATTGAGGTTGAGGAACAACTCATAACTACAATGTCCTAGTATATATTAGGGTATAAATATTAATTAATAACTTTATATAGCTAACCCTTTTGAGCAAGTACTAACAAGATCTCACCACATTGTACACTCATATAGTGAGATCTAGAGTACTCGTCACTTTGTCATCTCCCTCCAATTTGCTAACATTTGAAGACCTCTCGATGCCTCGAATACCCTTCTCTTTCATTGAAGGGGATGAGAACAATGAGAGGGATAAGCTACTGTCCACTTCTTCTTCTTCTTCTTCTTCTTCTTCTTCTTCTTCCTCCTCCTTCCAATCCCTTTCTCTCTTCCGGTGCTTCGGTCCAATGTTGAGCGATAAATCCAACTCTACTTCTTCTTCTTCTTCTTCGCCTTTCCACTTGACTTTGATAGAATGGCTAGGTTGTAGTACGGTCGCAGAGCTTCTCTCTTCTTCTTCTCTTGAGCTCATTCTTTTTCCGAAGCTGAGATCATTGAGGCAATGGTGTCCATTTGGTGAATCATGCAATAGTAGTGATCTATTGTTGCACCTTCGGAAAATCATTTCCGCAGCTGAATCATATATTCTTGATCCTATAGTAGTGATAGGAACCCCATCAAGACAGCTTCTATTGTGCACCCAGGAGGAGTAATACTCACCAAATCTGGTTTTAAAAAAAAAATTAAATCGAACATATATATGTTGTCCTTTTTTTTTTTTTTGAGGTGAAAGGTGGAATAAGGCCACCATGTTTCATTAATAAGAAGTTAATAAAACAACCCCGGCGTACCGGAAAAAAAGCAGATGTTGTCACTTGTCATGTTCTACAACTTAAGGAATATTTACGGTAGCCGCCAGAAATTAATATGATGATGATTTTGTGTGTTTAATTCACCAATTTCATGAGTTAAAAATGGAGAGTTTTCTATTACACGAAATTATGATGTGGTCTAGTGCCTATGGATAAAGCTTTTTTGCTGTAATGTTCTTTCTCAATCGATATATTAGGAGAAAATAATTTTTTTTGATGTAGAAGGTTTGATAATTTCTTTATTATCGAAAAAAATGTCTGATTATTTATTTTAATTAATGGAGTAAGGCTGGAATTTTCAAGTTTTAATTGCTGAAAAATTATAATTTTCAACTTTAAAAGTTAAAAATTAACCATATATATATATTATACCTTGAATTGTTGAATGAAGGCCTTTGATGGATTCCATGTGGCATTGGAAGTTGGCTTAGATTGCTAATATATTGCCCCGGCCTTTCCCTCAGATCACATCTTGGATCACCTATAAATGTGATTAATCCATCAACTTAACTGAAAATAAATATGCTGTTTAGCGTGTCATTGTTGTTGTTCAGTTTTACATCGTGTAAAATTGTATTCTGTATTTTAAACTTTTGATTTATATAATTGGGCTGGAGCAGTAAGGCTCTATCCGCTTTATCAAAAAAACTGAAGATAAATATTAGAATTAGGGCTCAAGTTTTGCAGATTTTGAAAGAAAAGAAGAAGAAGTTTGTTTCACCTTGGTGCCCTGAATCATCAATCTTCTTGCTTCTATACATCTAAAACATCATAATTAAGAACAAAAAATAAAATAAAAAATCAATCAAATAATAATTAATATGCATGTATACATATATAGAATTAATTCAAATAAATGTGGAAGTGAATTATAGCTAGTACTTGTAGGTGGCTCTTGACATGAGCTATGCTGAGGCCCTTAACATTCATCAATTGCAGAACAAGCTTAGGAGTTGCTCCTGGGAAAAAAGAAAAAGACAGTGAGCTCCAAAATCAAAAGCAAAAAATATGGAAATTCAATTGCTGTACACTCTGTTTCATTAAAGAGATTATATATAAGTTAGTTTCACTCACTGTCATGTCCACCTAGCCTCTCCACGGCTCGGATAAAGCAAAGATGGAGATCTGCCGTCCACCGGAGCCGCGGAGTCTTGGACCTGACATAGTGCCTGACGGAGGAGCTGGCCTTCTGTTCGCTCTCTTCCACCGTGCTGTTGCTGGAGCTCCCTCCATTTCTAGGGTTTCCTCCTCCTCCTCCTCCTAAATCCTCTCCTCCCATATCACATGGATTTCAACAAGAGATAGAAAGAGAATGGAGAAAGAACCATATCTATTTCTTCTCTATAGAAGAAGATTATCTATCTCATTAGCTATATAGCTTGCCATACTCTTCTAATCTAATTTCAAATGATGGTGGTGCATGGGAACTGGGAAATAGGAAATTATAACAAGATGGAAAGTACCAGAAATTAACTGAAATATTGAATCCCTAACCCTAAATCTAGTAGCACAGAAGGGTCTTTCTATACTTGGTAGCTAGTCAATATATACTGCACCATGTATGGATGCATGTATGCATGTATGGATGCATGTATGTGCTTTACTATCCAATACAGTAGTACTAGCTACTACTACTAAAACTAGTAATTTACACGCAATACTTAATAAATATATATTTTTAAAATGAAAAATTTCGATGGACTTCGAACCTGAGACATCCTTTTTGTTAGTTATGCATGGACAATACAGGTCTTAATATAAAAAACCTTTGAGGTAGTGAGGATTCGAACTTGAAACCTCCTTCATATATGTGCATCACATACGTTGATAGATTGACAAATGACACTAAGGCCTTCTCCCATTATAACATTAGAGATTAGAGATTAGAAATATTATGATACAAGATTGCTCTAGAAACTATGTACATCTACTCTTTCTTTCCTATCATTTATCATATACACTCTAATCAAAAGTCCATCATAGATGTCGATCCTAACAATATTTTAGGGGGGAGAGAGTCAGAGAGAGAGAGAGAGAGAGAGAGACATCATTTCTTAACTACATCTTGACTCATGCTTTCTCTTACTCATTGGTAGTACATGGTATATATCTAATCAGCTATTAATTTCCTACATGCATGCATAGGAAAAGTAATGTGAAAGGAGTGACTAAAAAATGAAAAGGAAGGAAAAACAGTGTGAAAAAGGGACTAAAAAGGTAGTGTAAATCTAACTGACATTAGGGGATAAAAGTTATAGTAACTCGAGCTTCTCATTTGTTTTTTTTTGAGATAATAGCTTCTCATTTGTTGAGAAGATTCATCTAATCATCTCCCCCTCTTAAGCTGCAACAACAACCTTCAACGAAAAAACCCTAAAAGGTTGAGTTCTTGCATTTGTTAGGTTCTTGTTGTAGACTTTAATGGCTGATTAATTAATGTACTGCATATGTAAGACTTTCATGCTCCAGGCTTTAATTAATTTTTTGACTTAAAGATTTTATGCTCTGTGAATAATTGGATTGCAACTTATCCAAATTCTTGATTCCTAAGGTGAAGAGAAGTCTTTTTCGCATTATTGACAAATATATATCAACCTTTTGATCTCAAACCTACCCTTGCCTACATGATGGAAACATATATAGGATTTTAGATGGTAAAAAAAGCATGTGCATTGCCTGTTGCAGATACACTAAGTATTCTAGATCTTTGATGCAGATTTGCATCTTGTTCTGAATTGTACTGTGTAAGACCAAACAAGTATATATGTAAGGAAAGCCAAAGCTCCCATATGTCAATTGAGTCCCAATCATATTAACATAAGTTAATCTCACCAAATCAATAAATAAATCATTTTTTTATAAACAATTAAACAAGTCATCAATCTGTCATATATCTATATATATATGTATTTAAAAAACTTTCATTTCAAGCATCCAAGTTGGATGTACAAACAAGTCACCGCAGGGTTCAATTTTATTCATCACTAATTGATGTTTGTGGGGCTCATTTGATTAATCTTTTGCATTAATCATTAATAAAAATGAGTATTATAATTAATGTCGATATGCTATTAACAAGTGTTATAAATATGTACTAATTATAGGGTTAAGTTGGATGTTTAGAATATCTTTATTCCCATGGGATTAAGGCCTATAGAAAGATGACAATTGTCATTATATGGAAGAAGTAGCAAAGAAGGTAGGGTTATATATGTATATGATGCAAACAATTTCTAATATACTTTATTTTTGTATGATTTATAAGTAATTGAGTAATTAACACGAAAACATTTTGATGTACGTAGAATATGTTTATTATTAAAGGACATTTTTGATTTTGCAATAACTACAAAATATCATCCAAAAATATTGAAAATCATGTCATGATAAATAACATATATATATAATTAATCAATAGTTAGTATGAAGTTTTTAAAACTCTATAATAATTCAATAGGGAATTAACAATATTCTCAACACCCTGTTAACTGGATATATATATATATAGCAAGTGACTTAACATTCCAGGAATTAACCAAAGAAATAAGTACATTATGTTTATTAATAGTAGTTAAAATGACATAATTAGGTTATAATTGGGTGATAGGTACCATTCATGCATGCAGCTCATGCAAACAAAATAATCAGAACTATCATCAAACCATGCATATGTAGCAATCAATATTGAAAAGGGTAACACATGATTATACTTTTTCGGGACTCATGCATAAAATTCTGATTCTAACACATGATTGGACAGGTAGCAGAGAAGCTATGAAACGACTGAAAATGGAAGAAGAGGCGTAGGAATCACTGCGGAAGATCGAGACAGGGGGGAAACACTCACTACTCCAGATCGACTCGTAGTCATTATGTGGACTTATTGATTGTATCGTTGGCTTTGCCTTAGGAAAGGTCTTGTATCTTCATTCATGTTTTACTGCTTTAGTCATTTCATGGTTATAGTTAGAGATCAGTTGTGGTATTTTGGATCTTCGGATCAATGTAATTAGTATTACTATGTTTCTTTAATATCATATTAGTGAAGCGATGGCTGTGTCATCTTTTATCCCAAAAAAAAAAAAATAATAATAATAATAATAATAATAATAATAATAATAATAATAATAATAATTTGAAAAGGGTAAGATTCATTTCATGTAAACACCGGACTAATTTTTATGTTGGCAGTCGGTTACCTAACACAAACCTCATCATTTAGCCTGACTTGGGACAGACACGAAAATATTGAGAGAGTACTTTAAGCACAACACTGGCTAAATTGAGTACTGGAATTTGATTGTGGTGGTAGGCATGTTAACGCTATGAGCATGATTCGATTGCCATCAGGGATTTTACCAATATTCAGTAGAAACTTTTTAAAAAAAACAAATAATATTGCAAAATTGGCACCTAATAGATCGGCGTTGAACAAAATCTTAAGGGCCCTATGCTGAGAATTCTAGTTTTATATACTGCAATTTCCAATCTGGTTCCTTGGTTTTCAGCGACCTACAGAAGTGTTCCTTGCTGCATTGTTGTTTGGCAGTGGTTGTATTTGTTGTGCCTGCTTATTTCGTGTGCGGCTCCAGGGTGAGTCGACAACGGAATCTGGCTTTCCTTGCTGGCTCTGCTGTACTCGCCTCATCTGATGATCGGACTTGTTCCTGTGCTTTTGGTTTTGTTGTTTCGTTCGGTCTGATTTCGCTGCCTATTGTGCACTGTATTGCAATGATTTCCATTGCTTGTTGGGTCTTTTTGTATGTCTGCTTTGTCTTTGTATTTCTAGCTGTTTTACCGCTGGTAAAAGGGCTCTCTGCTGTACTTTTATTTTATTATATATATATTGGGCTGGAGTCTGATAACTCTATCCGTGTTATCAAAAAATATACTGCAATTTTTTATCTCAAAAACAAAAACTTCAAGGATATATATATATATATAGAGAGAGAGAGAGAGAGAGTAAGTCTATTAAGAGATGGAAAGCTGAATGCCTTATCTGAGCTGGAAGTGATCAGCCGTCTGATCGAACTTGATCAAGATCGGACGGCTGATCTTCCCTCCGCTTTCTCTTCAGATTTTAAGAGGGGTAAAAGGGATATACCCCTTATCTCAAAGCCAGATCGCGTATACCCCTTCGATTCCTTATCGACTAAGCCTACGAACTCTTCTCTCTTCTCCCCCGCTCTCTCTCTCGTTCCAAACCCTAATCCCCCTTTCTCCCGCTCTCGAATCGCGCTCTCGATCTGTGTTTGCTCTCTTTGGATTCCTCTCTTCTCTTCTCACCCTATCTGAAGAGATCGGCACCTTCGAAACCCTAATCGAAGGTGTCTTCGAAACCCTAATCGGCACCTTCGCTCCTCTCCCGCTTTCTTTCTTCCTCACCTGTGACAAACCCTACCCCTACCACCGATCGAAGTACCTGTGCTTCGCTCATCTTCAGATCGATTTGTTGGGCTGTCGTGAGCTGCACCTTAACAGTGCACTTGAGAGTTCGTTCTCTTCTTCCTGACGGAGAACCCATACTGCGACAAGGGTTTCAATTTCTCACCTTGAATTCAAATTTTATTTCCTTTATAAATGCTTCTAGGTTGTTGTTATATTCTTAGTGCTTAAATTATGCTCTGTTAATATTCGCACTAGTATTCGGACTAGTACATTTAGATTAGCAAATAATATTCGTACTGGTATATGGAATTTTTAGATGTAGACATGACACATGCATATAAGCACACAAAATCCATGTAATATGCAGTCTAGTTTTTGTTTATTTCGAGACTTGCTTCAATCACTGCTAATAGGACATGACACATGCATATAAGCACCCTAATTCCACGTAGTTACCATGTAAGAAGCTGTCGGTTGTTTTCCTTTGAAATGTTAAAGTAACCTGATTGTCAATCTTTGACATGGTTTTTTATACCAAAATGGGTTAACTTCCAATCTAAGTATGCTGCTAGCATCCACATTTTCTTTTTTTTGTTGTTAGTGAAGCTTATTTTCATGCATCTGATTGTCATCTTGGTATGTTTGACCAAAATGGGTTCACTGTGAACTGAGGATGCTATAGCTCTATGCCAAAATCCTCCGGCTATGTACAACAGTTGGTTCACTCTGAAAAATATATGCTTACATACTGGACATTTTCATTTTTCTTTTACTGTTTCTTTTGTTTAGTATTATTATTATTATTATTATTATTATTATTATTATTATTATTATTATTATTATGAGATAAGTGATTATTAGTAGTCATGAACAGAATAGTTCATGAGTCATCAGATCTTCTTGTTACCGTAGTTACAGCACGACGCGCTCATTATACAGTCGATTCCTCTTCATCAGCAAAATACCCTTTACCATCATCATCTCCTTGAACGGAAAGCCAAATACAGGGGAGACTATAGTCGATTTTTTTTATGCTCGAACACAGGGTGTGCGATAAAATACCACTAAGGTGGTTGTGATCATTTCCACAAAAGGTCGTTTAGGGTTTGGTGAATAGAGTAGATTGTGTTAAGATGTAGTTTTTTTTTGTACATTTTTTGGAGCCACAATTTCTCTATTTTACAGTTAAAGATTATATCGTTTATTTATTTTTAATTTTTGTTGTCTCATTCTCCTATGAAGGATGGAGATTGAAAATGAGGAATTACTAAGCCAGGATATTCAGTCCAGTTGGAGGGATGTTGATGATGCATCTAAACCATTTGTTGGTTTAGTATTTGCAACCTTAGAAGATGGGTTTGAATTTTATAAAACATATACAAAATTATGCGGTTTTTCAGTACGAAAGTCTGCAACGATGGTTGATACTACCACAAAGGAGAGATATTCACAACAATTTGTTTGCTCAAAGCAAGGCAAGCCGGCTGATACAACCGGTGATAATGAAGAATCTTCTTCAATTTTGATCAAGAGAAGGAAACGGGCAATAACGAAAGAAGACTGTATGGCTCAAATACCAATCCAAAGGGATGTTGACGGGAGATGGTCAATCCGTAGGTTTGTTGAGGAGCACAGTCATATTTGTGTCACACCTCGAAAGCAACAATTTCTAAGATGTAATAGAAATGTATCTGAAGCGCAAAAAAGCTTACTCAGTACTTTCAAAGAGGCTAATATACGAACTTCAGAGTTTATGTCCTTCATGGAAATAGAAAATGAAGGTTTCAGTAACATTAATTGTACTGAAAAAGATATTAGAAATTCCTTGCAAAGAGAGAGAGATGGTATGAGACCTTATGATGTTGATATATTGTTGGAACACTTCCAAGAGGAAAAAGAGATGAATCCTTCTTTCTGTTTTCATTACAAGGTTGATGAAGACAACAAATTAACTCATGTATTATGGGTGGATGCTATTGCCAGGAAGGCTTTCAAACATTTTGGTGAAGTGCTAATTTTTGACACCACATATGATACCAACGAATACAAGTTGGTTTTTGCGCCGTTTACCGGAGTTAATCATCATGGCCAATCTGTAAATTTTGGTGCGGCATTTATAAATAAGGAGACCACCGATTCTTTTGTTTGGTTGTTTTAAAAATGGGGTGAAATAATGGGTGGGTCTCCACCAAAAGTGATCATCACGGACCAAGATCCTGCAATGGATAATGCAATTCGCATGTGTTTTCCTGGTTCGAGCCACAGGCTTTGCATGTGGCACATTCTTAAAAAGCTTCCCGATAAGCTTGGTGGCCCGGGATTGAATAGTGATTTTAGCATTCCATTTCACAGTTGCATCTGGGAATCTGAGACCCCAGAAGAGTTTGAGATGAGATGGAATGACGTAATGCACGCTAATGTGCAAATTGCAGGTATTACTTGTTTCAATAAATTATTCTTATGTTTGAATTTTTTTTTCTATTAGTACTTGATACATATCCCAATAACAGGTAGTCCTTGGCTTTCTGACATTTATTTGCTTCGTGAGAAGTAGATACCGGCTTATGCCAAGCATATTTTTACTGCTGGTATTCGCACAACTCAGAGATCAGAAAGCATGAATGCTTTTGTTGATAAGTATGTTAGCAGTAAAAAATCTCTACATGAATTTATGACCAGATTTGAAAGGGCAATAAGAAAACAAAGACAGAATCAGTTAGCAGCTGACTACACCACTCTGCATACCAAATCAAAGCTGCAAACAGGTTTTGAAATTGAGTCCCAAATGTCTGAACAGTACACTAGATCGAAATTTCATATATTTCAGGCTGAACTAGTTGAAAGCTTGAATTATGCATCTTTAATGAAAGCTGACGATGGTAGTGTGCGACACTATATTGTCAGGAGAATGGCAAAGTCGGTACAGCATGATAAAACAAGAGATGTGGTCTACAAGGGGATGGATATTGCTGGGACTTGCACATGTAGTAAATTTGAAGTGGAGGGAATTCCTTGTAGACACATCCTTGTGGTATTGAGGAATGAGTTTGTTGATTCCCTGCCTCAATGTTATATTTTAAAGAGGTGGACCGCCTCTGTAACTACCGATATTGTATATGATGATGCTGGTGCTGAAATAATCGGTAGTTACGGTAGTCCACAAGATTTGGACATGGTGGAATTGTCCAATGAATTGAACAAAGTGATGAGGATTGCTCGCTCATCAAAGGAGATGCGCCAAAAGGCGAAAACATTACTAGTTGGTGTTGTTGCAGAATTACAACAAGATATGTCCCAAAAATCACAACAACCGACAACTAGTTCACTACCTAGAACAGTCCATATTCAAGTACCCGATGTTGCAAAAACCAAGGGTAGTGGGAAGCGCATCAAAGGGGGTAGGGAGAAAGCATTGGAGATGGCTGCGAAACCACTGAGAAAGTGTCGCTTGTGCAAGAAGCTTGTTAATCATGACAGTCGTACTTGTCCTTTAAAGCAAAGGTTAGTAATTAAATACAAAGTTTATACTTTATTTTTTTTGTAGTTAGTATAATTTTAATTTCGTTTTGTGAACATTAAACGTGTAGCTCTACTATAAATGAGTCACAAGCTTCTACTACAGTTTCAACAATGCAAACTATAACAGAGGATCCTCCGAATATAGCATGAACTTTGTTGAGTTATTTCTGTGTCTTTTGCAAGGTAAGTGTCATATATATCTGCCGTTATATTAGTTTATTACATTATAACACATTTGTTAACTTAACCAATTTGTTTTGTTTGTTTGCAGGTAAATCATTAATGGAAAAATATGATGCTCGATAAGCAATTTAGTACCTGAAAAGTTGGTAAAAAATTTCCGATTTATAGTTTAGATTTCCACCTTTAATAGGCAATGATGAAAAGTATATGCAACTTGAATTTTGTTCTTGAACACTAGTCGGTGTGCTTTAATAAAGCGGCCCTAGTGTCAAATTCAAAATTTCAAATTTGACTCCTTTATACCTGATTTAATATGCGGCAGTGATGAAAAGTTTATGCATGATTTCATATTTCATGATTATTGGAGATGGTGTTGAACTTCATGTTAATCTTGGTTTTGTTTGGGTCAAGAAGAGAGGAAGGGTTAATCGATAAGGAATCGAAGTAGTATACACAATCTGCTTTGAGATAAGGGGTATACCCCTTTTACCCCTCTTAAGTTTATGCACCTTTTTAAGTTTTTACAAAATATTAAAGTGGTAATTGTTGTTTTTCTGAGCCGCATGAATTTTTAATGCCGAGTGAATGAGATAATGTTTTCTGTTGCATTTATTCTGAGCCTACAAGTTTTAACCATGTTCAACAAACACTCTCCAGGAACATGCAACTTACGTACTTGAATTTTCTTCTATTTGATGTATCTTTTGGTGCAGGAATCGAAGAGAAAGAACGAGATGTTCGTTAGCGCCGAACACATTATACTTGAAGCTATGTTTCTGTGCAGGGTTGGGGAAAAAATGAAACTTCATTTCATGTCTGTGTTGGTTATGAGCATTACAAAGATTGCATGCTACATGCTCTGTCTGTGTCTGTCTGTGTCTGTACTGGGCTAATAAAATTTTTACTTCATGCTCTGTCTGTCTCTGTACTGGGTTGATAAAATTTTGTACTTCATGATCTGTCTGTGTCTGTACTGGGCTGATAAAATTTTTATACTTCATGCTCTATACAAAAGTATATGTTGGTGTATGTTCTTGGTTGTTTAAAATTTTTAAACTTCATGCTATATTTGTGTTTGCTCTGGTGTGGCAAAAATTTGAGACTTCATGTTGTGTCTGTGTTGTTTATTAGCTTTACAAATTTTGCCACTTCATGTTCTGTTAGTGTTGTTTATGAGCATTACAAAAATTGCCACTTCATGGTCTGCCTGGGCTTCTTCTTTGGTGCCAAAATTTTTTACTTCATGCTCAGTTTGTGTTTGATCTGGTCTGCCCAAAAAATGAGACTTCATGTTCTGTTAGTGTTGTTTATGAGCATTACAAAAATTGCCACTTCATGGTCTGCCTGGGCTTCTTCTTTGCTGCCAAATTTTTTTACTTCATGCTCAGTTTGTGTTTGATCTGGTCTGCCCAAAAAATGAGACTTCATGTTCTGTTAGTGTTGTTTATGAGCATTACAAAAATTGCCACTTCAGGGTCTGCCTGGGCTTCTTCTTTGGTGCCAAAATTTTTTTAATGCTCATGCTCAGTCTGTGTTTGCTCTGGTCTCCCAAAAAAATGAGACTTCATGTTCTGCCTCTGTTGTTTATGAGCACTACAAATTTTGCATCATTACATTAAGACAATACTATATACGAAGAAAATAAACTGCACAGAATTTCAATAATTACATTAAGACAATAATGAACTGATTATTTGGAAAAAATTGGATCTTCATAGAATTGCAAAGTAATAGTTCACAAATTTTGTACAACATAAGAAATATTAATTTACAGCCTAGTACATTGTTTAATAAATTTCAAGTACATGACAATTTTTACATCATTTGCTCCAAATGTCAAATTTTCCCGTACTGCAGTCTTCAATCACTCCAAAATGCACTTCATGCTAAAATCTACCTGAAATCAAAAGTACATTTAAATTATTGAACATGAAGAAGACAGAGACAATAAAAACAGATAGTCGATTACAAAGAGAACAAAATTTCAAATGAATAATGTAGGCTCAGGAAAACAGAGGTTGAAGCTGAACTTCAAATTTTTGCCAGACCAGAGCAAACACAAACTGAGCATGAAGTATAAAAATTTTTGCAGCAAAGAGCATGCACAGGCAGACCATGAAGTGGCAAAATTTGTAATGCTCATAAACAACACTAACAGAACATGAAGTCTCATTTTTTTGGCAGACCAGAGGAAACACAAATTGAGCATGAAGTAAAAAAAATTTGGCAGCCAAGAACAAGCACAGGCAGAGCATGAACTGGCAAAATTTTTAATGCTCATAAACAACACAGACATAACATGATGTATAGAGCATGTTGTATAAAAATTTTATCAGCCCAGTACAGACACAGACAGATCATGAAGCAAGCAAAATTTGTAAGTTGGTATGCTCATAACCAACACAGACATAACATGAAGTATCATTTTTTCCCTAGAGCTAATACAATCAGAGCATGAAGTCAAATTTAAGTAAGCCCAGAACAAACAGAAACATATTGATGAAGTATGCAAATTTTGTTCACTCGGAACAACAGATACTGAACAACAGAAACTTAAGTTTTGGTTGAAATAATACTAGTAGGCTCAGAACAGACTATTCATACCTAGGGCTGCATTGGGGTGCCACGCCAACTATGATATGATAGATATACAATCAAGAATAAATACAACAATCTCGAAGTAAATATTCAGATCATAAACTGTTTTGCATCACGGCCTACACCAACAAAGCATTTGAGAGACTCAAAAACCAATAGGCTTAGATGAGTACCCAACGCATACACATCCAACGTCAGTTACTATAAAATCTAGTTTTCTGTTGTTTTGAGCATTACAAATTTTGCATACTTCATGCTCTGTTTCTGCAGTTTTGAACTTATTATCAACTGTCTTTAGGAAACAAATAAAAAAACAATAGGCTCGGAACAGACTATCCATAACTAGGGCTGCATTGGGGTGCCGCGCCAACTAGAATATGATAGAAATATAATCAAGAATATATACAACAAATTGAAATAAGTATTCAGATCATAAAGTGTTTAGCATCACTGCCTAATATACAGTTTGTTTTTGTATACTTCATGATCTGTTTGTGTTTGTTCTGGGCTGGAAAAAATTGATACTTCATGTTCTGTCTATGTTGGTTGGAGCTTATTATCAACTGTGCAGATCATATATAGAGTAGGTCTATTAAGAGCTGGGGAACTGAATGCCTTATCGGGAGCGGGGGGGGTTTTATTATAGGCTCAGAAAACAGTAATCATAAGTAGGGCTGCATTGGGCTGCCACGCCAACTAGAATATGATAGATATATAAGCAAGAATACTTAAAACAGGATTGAAATAATTATTCAGATCATAAAGTGTTTTGCATCACTGCCTAAACCATTGTGAGTCATCGGTGCCCAAAATTTATGTGAATTGAGCTATTGTTAAAACTCAAAAATTGATACTTTCAAGCCTTCATCTCTTCTCCCCCGCTCAAACCCCAGGTGTGTACTCAACTTTGAATAAATATCATGGTACACAATCAAAAATCTCTTCGAAACCATAATTTCAATGGCCCAAAATTTTTTAACCAACTAATATCCAAATCAATCTCATCATTGCCTACGAACAAAACCGAAAGAAAATGCAAGAAATTAAACAGATATCATTAAAGCATTTATGAGAGTCAAATACTTCCCTCTGGAATATGAGAGATCAGACGGCTGATCACTTCCAGCTCCGATCGATGAGACATTCAAAGCAAAGCTCTACTCCAATTGATGCTTTAATTGATAAGGAATCGAAGTGGTTTACGCGATCTGCTGTGAGATAAGGGGTATACCCCTTTTAACCCTCTTAAAATCTGAAGGGAAAGGCAGAGGGGAGCTCAGCCTGGGAGAGGGGGATTAGGGTTTGGAACGAGAGAGAGCGGGAGAGAAGAGAGAAGAGAGGTAGGCTTAGTCAATAAGAAATCGAAGGGGTATACTCGATTCATGGTAGGGGTAGGGTTTGTCACAGGTGAGGAAGAAAGATTGCGGGAGAGGAGCGAAGGTGCCGATTAGGGTTTCGAAGGTGCCGATCTCTTCAGATAGGGTGAGAAGAGAAGAGAGGAATCCAAAGAGAGCAAACACAGATCGAGAGCGCGATTCGAGAGCGGGAGAAAGGGGGATTAGGGTTTGGAACGAGAGAGAGAGCGGGAGAGAAGAGAGAAGAGTTCGTAGGCTTAGTCGATAAGGAATCGAAGGGGTATACGCGATCTGGCTTTGAGATAAGGGGTATACCCCTTTTACCCCTCTTAAAATCTGAAGAGAAAGCGGAGGGAAGATCAGCCGTCCGATCTTGATCAAGTTCGATCAGACGGCTGATCACTTCTAGCTCAGATAAGGCATTCAGCTTTCCATCTCTTAATAGACTTACTCTCTCTCTCTCTCTCTCTCTCTCTCTCTCTCTCTCTCTATCTATATATATATATATATATATATATATATATATATATATATTAAAAGGGTTATGAGCAACTTGCTCATTTAGTGAATGAGCAACTGATTATGTGTCATGCATGTGATACATTGGACAACTAATCTTTTTAATGATTTTCCAATCACATGTATGCCACATTATCAATTGCTTATTCACTAAATGAGCAAGTATTTATATATATATATATATATATATATATATATATATATATATATATATATATATATAATGAAACACAAAGAAAGCTATCAAGTGGTTCTCCTTCAATCCCCCAAAAAATCAAAGGCCCAGATTTAACCTCACAAAACATATTTTTTCTCCCAAAAGTTTCCCCCAAAACTCAAATTCAAATCCCCCACCTAAAACAACTCCTATATTTATTTAAATTTTTTTTTCTCTCTCTCACTCCCTCCCTCTTCTATTCAAAAAATTAAGAAAATAAAATTTTAAAATTTTTTTACAAAATAAAAAACTAAAAAAATTAAAAAATTAAAAAACTTTAAAAATAATTCAAAAAAAATCAAAAAAATCATATAATATGTTTTTTGCTGGACCCCCAAAAGTTTCTCATATAATATTTTTGCTACTTCAATTAATTTGCTGGACCTCCAAAACTATTTTATATGAGCAAACAAGGTGCACCGTTCCGAAGACGTGCCGTAGGCACGTGTCAACGGGCAAACCTAGTATATATATTAAAACACAAAGAAAGCTATCAAGTGGCTCTCCTTCAATCCCTTCAAAATCAAAGGCCCAAATCTAACCTCACCAAACACACTTTTCGTTCCAAAAGTTTTCGCCCAAAACTCAAATTCAAATCCTCCCTCCCAAAACAAATCCTTTATTTATTTAATTATTTCTCTCTCTCTCTCTCTCTCTCTATATATATATATATCTCTCTCTTATTCAAAAAATTAAAAAAACTAAAAAACTAAAAAATTTTAAAATAATTCAAACTATCAAAAAAACTCATAAAATTATAAAAAAAAATTAAAAATTTTTAAAAAAAAATTATAAAATTTTTTAAAAAAAATTTATAAAATTTTTTTAAAATAAAAAAATGTTAAAAACAATTTTTTTAATTAAAAAAATATTTTTTTATATTAAAAAATTTCAAAAAAATTTAAAAAAAAATTTAAAATTTAAAATTTAAAATCCAAATATTTGATAATTTTAAAATTTTGAAAATTTGAAAATCTCAAAGCAAATTCAAATCCAAATCTAATGTCGAACCCCAATCAAGAAGTCGTCGTCGATATCTGATCCACTGCTGATTCCATATCGGTGACTCCACCAAATCGAGCGTGGATATCAAGCAACTCAGTATCGGCGACTCCCCTCCACTGAATCGAGAGTCTCTATATGTAAGTTCAAGCTAATGATAAAAAAATGAGATGGTTGAGCTTAAAGGTAGATATACTGCTTCCTCATATAATATGTTTGCTACTTCAATTAATTTGCTGGGCCTCCAAAATTATTTTATATAATCAAACTAGGTGCACCTTTCCGAAGACGTGCCGTAGGCACGTGTCAACGGGCAAACCTAGTATATATATACTTCATATCACATTTAAATTAAGCTCAGATCTTTATTACTTTAACTTGATGGAGTCCAAGAGTTTTACATTGAACTGTCAATAATGGCGGATAGAAGAAACATTCAAACAATTGGTAAATTATGTATCTGATGATGTGATCGGAGATGAGATGAGACGGCTAAGATCAAATCTATTGTCAACAATAGTCCAATGCTGAATATAACATGTTTTTTGAGTAAATTCCAAATATTACTCCCTCCTCCGTTCCAAAATATAAGTCATTCTAGTTTTATTTTTGTTTTTGTTTTTTTTTACTCCCCAAAATAAGTCGAAATAGACGTCTTGTGATTTTTAAAGGTCCGATAATTTTCTAAGAGATTTCCAATTTTATCGTTGTTTCTTCTTATTCTTGAAGGTGCATTAATTATAGAGGATGGTAAGTATTTTACAATAGCTAGTATTCTTATTCGTCATTTGCGAGCTTCAATTTTCAAAGAAGTCTAGTACTCTTACACAATCTTAGATTGTTTCTAACTACTCGTGTAAGAACCTATACTGACTTGTATTTTGAAACGAAGGTAGTACTACATTGTCTCTTTTGACTGTCAGATCGACTCGAGAGAGAGAGAGAGAGAGAGTATCCGTGCAATTTTATAGAATTTCCTATAAATTCTCATAACTAAGTTACCAATGAAACATGGTGTTCATATTATTTAAGGAACCACTTTGAGATTAAGAATTTGTGGCCTCTTCATCTAAGAGTCTTGAAGCATGTTAACAGTGAATTTCTTAAAGTTAAATTTCTCTTCGTACAACAAAACGATTATATTTTCGTCTGTTTGTAATAAAATACATATACTATTTGCGAAATAAATTTGATGTCAATGGCATAGTCATTAGTCATTTTTTTACAATAGTTGTTCAATTATTCTTTGATATCAATCGAATATAAATTATTCCAAAAAGGCTAGTAAAAAAAGTTCAAATAAACCTATTATATGTATATGATATTAGCTATCATCATGATCAGGTCATCCTGACATTAGCACCGAGAGGCCCCTCAACAAATCTAAAAAAAAAAAAGTATATATGTCTCTGTATATATTACCAACAGTTAATGTCTTGACTAGTATTGGATGTGATAGGTAATATTGAGTGAGTGATTATTATTGGATGTGATAGGTAAATATTGAGTGAGTGATTATATGATTCTGGTTCGAGCAAAGACTTTCTAACAATCAATGTAATAAAACACAAGATAGCTATCAAGTGGTTATCCTTCAATCATCCCAAAATCAAAGGTCCAGATTTAATCTTATAAAACACATTTTTTCTTTCAAAATTTCAAACCTCAAAACTCAAATTCAAACCTCCCTCCAAAAAAAACAACTCATTTATTTATTTATTTATTTATATATATCTCTCTCTCTCTCTTTCATTCTCTTTTTTTACTCAAAAATTTTAGATTTTCAGATTCCATGTTAGTAAATTTTTAGATTTTTTATGTTTTTTTATTGCTCATGTTACATTGAAAATATTCAAAATAACAAATATATCTTCAATAGTTTAATTTCATTATTTTCAACCCTCAAAAATCTAAGAAGCTGAATTTTATATCCTCATTTATAATTATTTTTCAACATATACTTATGAAAATATAGACTTTTATTTACCACTAATTATTATCATGCTATTCGAACTTGAGCTAGATAATTGTTGTTTTACTGTTTACAAGGTTTTTAATATGTTGTATCGTTTCGAAGACGTGCCGTAGGCACGTGCCCACAGACAAACCTAGTATATATATATATTATAATAATAATAATAATAATAATAATAATAATAAATGTCTCTGTATATATTATTCTCCAAAGAATTGATTGAATGTAGTTCTTTATAAGAGAGGATATTGTAATAAAAATTAAATGATTAGCAATTATAGCTAATTGCTTATTTGAGTAGTTTTTATACCTAAGCATGAGTCATATTGGCCTTGTACACTTAGAGGGATTTTAAGTTGGTTGTCCCTTTCATGTTTAACTCTCTGGTATACTCTCCACATCTATCTGTCTATATATAGTACTGTCTTATGTTTTGGGATATGTTTCGCTACATGATTTTGATAAGTCGGGTGCAAAGTGTAATGTTTTTTTTTTTTTTTTTTATAAAAATGACATCGTCTTCGTTTCATTAATGAACAATTAACAAAACAGAACAGTATATTCAATGAAAGTGTTATGTTGTCGGGTTATAATAATAGAGATATGTACCGAATACGAGGATCCAAATCTTCTTCTTCTTCTTTCCTTAACGTCCCATCTCTCTAATCTTCAATTTTGAGAAGTCCGCTTTATACTTGTAATCAACAGTATTCACATGCACAGTCGAAGACATGCACATATATTCTTTCATGATTGTATTAACGAGCTATTCGCGAACTATTCGGCTCGAGTTCGGTTAAAATTCTGTCAAAGCTCGGCTCGAACCGAGCTCGTTTCGTAAACGAGCCGAGCTCGAACTTGGGTTTTTTTTATAGACTAAGCTCGCGAGCCATTCGGCTCGAATACGGTCAAACCTCGGTCAAAGCTCAGCTCGAACTGAGCTCGAGCTAAAAACTGAGCTCGTTTCGTAAACGAGCCGAGCTCGGACCTGAAGGTATTCGGCTCGGCTCGATTGCAGCCCTAGCTGCAAGCAATCAAATGCAGGGTATGCCACTGCTTTAGTGATTTGTTTTGCTTGTTACTTGTTCTTACCGTCCCAAATATCTTGGAGGCAGAACGCAATTGCTTTCCTTCATGCTTATTTAGATTTGTTTCGATATTTTCTTATTAATAAAACAACATGACTATACTGTAACAAAGCCTCGGAAATTTTCATGCCACACTAAGACTTTTCCTTACCAAACACAATAAATAATAACCAGCAATTTCAAACATTCCTAGTACAATACACAGATATTATAGTTGAACTAATTTCTCTCCAGGGAACATTCGCATAAGTCATAACCCAATTATGGAAAATACACCTAAGGTAGTTCAACACCAAAAGGTTTGGTTAAGACCATCTTCACCAACAAACAACTGTTCTTACACCTTGTGGTTTCATGAGTATTAAACTACCCTATAATATAATATTGAGTTAAACTGAGCCGAATAGAAAATCAGAATTTATGTAGCCAACCCCGAGTGGCTAGTTGGAAAAAAGACTTTGTTGTTATTGTTGTTGTAAATTACCCTATAATATATGATGCTGCTTGTTTTCGGTGCGAGATCAACAAGTGTGAGTTCTTGTAATTTATGAAGTGGAAGGGACGGATCTCGACCTCGACTCGGGTCTATTCCTGGAGGTCGGCTCGGAAGAGTTGATGGAGCTTGGACGGCTAGGGTACCTACAAAAGGCCTAGAAACACCGGAAGAAATCCCGGCGACAAGTCCTCCGCGATCTAGTCGGTCACTGAAAAAGAGACTGAGCAGCTAGAGTTCAGATGGAGAAATTTTGATTACCTTTGACAGTGAGAAGGGGGTCTGGTATTTATAGGCAGAGTCAAATGAGTATCTAACCCTAATGGGCCTTTGTCTGTCGGCCTGAAGTGGTAGAAGGCTTGTTGGACCTGTTGACCTAACGATCTGGGATGAGCGAAATCTGAGGTGATCCGACGGTCCTGATTGGGCCACATCATCTATACTAACATCAATATATTTATTTTAATTGTTTTTTTTTCCTTTCAAGTTTTGCATCAGAAAGAGGCCCCACATGTCAGTGAGGGTGTGTGAAGTGTGTGCACAAACAACAAATGTGGAGATTGATGATTTTTAAAAATGATTAAGTGCAACCCCACATAATAATAGTAATGGTGTTAATTAGGGTTATTTATTACACATGGATCACCCGGGAATCCGGACCTAGGAGAGGATGTGTTTCCTTTTGCTTCCAATCACCATCATCATCGTCATCATCCATTGACATCTACTCACATACCATGACGATCGTACATCTATCATCATCACATCATGTCTACTATTTGTGACCATGCGTGCATTGTAGACATATACTACGTTTATTACACATGTTAAGAACATCTCCAATGGGGCTCCATTTTGAATAAATGAAGCATCAATGGTGCTCTATCTCTATCTCCAAAATAGAGATTGGGTGAAAACGTCTCCAAATTTGGAGACTCTTCATCCCATCTCTAAATCACTATTCCTTTTTTTTATTTCCCATTTTACCCCTTTTGACCTTAACATTTTTTAAAAAATTCCTTCCATGTCCTTTAATTAAAATATGTATTGTATATTTCGTGAATGTATCTTATAAAATATTAAACAAAATTTTATTATTTTGGTACAGTTGGAAATGTCTTGACGATACCTTTAAAATGAGACCAATTTTGAATATTTTTTTTTTATTTGAAAAAATAATTAATACAATATTTATAGATAAGATTATTTAGTTATTTTGTATTAGCTTAACATATTTTAAAAAGACTACCCACTCATACAATGTGATCATTAATTGGAAATAGATAAACGACAAATACATAGAATCATTAATTGAAAATACAAACGTTGGACATTGAAATACATAGAACTGAATAATAAAAAAAAAAAAAAATATAACATTAGGCTCGTTTAAAATTATACATAGAACTGATTATTTTACATTGTTAATACAAGTAAAAAGTTCATAATTTAAAATTAGTTCCAAAAAGTACTAATATTAGGCTCGTTTTAAAGCATTCGGCGAGATATTTCCAACAGCATAATTTTTATTTTTCCAAATAGATTATTAATATAAGCAATTTAATGTAAAATTATTTATAACAAAACTAATTACAAATTCCTAAAAATTATAGAGATGTCCCATTGGAGTGGGTCTCTATTTCCTCATCTCTATAATGGAATATTCCCAGGAATATTCCATTATAGAGATGAGAAATAGAGACTCCCATTGGAGATGCTCTAAGAGCATCAGCATCAGCACACTACAAACGGGAAGGAAATCTCCGGCAATCCCCAGCATTTTTTTTGACATTTCCCGACGTTCATAAATGCCGGGGTTAAAACGATGACGTGGGGGACATGGTCGGAGCTAGGGTTTGTGAGAGAGATGTGGGGGTAGGAAGGTAAGGGGCAACACGATGATTAGGGCTAGAATTTGTAATTGGGGCTAGGGTTTGTGAGAGAGAGAAGCTAGGCGACGTGGGAGGGGGGGACGGGGGGCACAGCGACAGAGGGCGGAGGACGACGATGGTGAGGGTCGACGACGGCCTGGGAGTTTGGGTTCTTGAGCGCGCGGAAGAGAGAGGGAAATCAGAAATTAGGGATAGAGTGAGAGAGACAGATCGAGAGGGTTGAGGTCAGGATATAATTTCACACCTCTACCCGGCGTTTCTTTTAACAAACGCCGTGAATACCCCGGCGCAATACTCAAACGCCGGGATAGTTTCGCCGGGGCAGGGTGCTTTTTTTTTAGTGGCATCAGTCGAAACTATGTTTGTCATTCAAAAGATAACATCATTACCGTCTCATTAATAAATAACTAGTATAATACACATGCAATGCACGTCAATAAAAAAGTTTAGTCATTAAATTAAATAAATTTATATATTTTGATTTGACATGCATGACACGGAAATGTTTAGTGGATGTAGTTTGCACGTATATTGCACGGGTTTGCTCAGTTACAAAATTAGAGTTTGTTTGTTTACAAACCCAACTCTCCCATTAAAATAGTAGAGATTAACTGAACAAAGTATTACAACTACAATACATCCAACTATTTCTAAATAGAACAACAGAAAACTATTATTGCACAATAAAAATCAGACTTTTCCCCAAGTAATATTTATACCCGAGAATCTGATATTCAAGTACGTCATAAACAATAATCTGGATAACTCCATACACTACATGTATTGTAATTGTTTTATGGTAGGAACAAAAGTAACCATAAGATCAAAATTTAAGCAAAGAAACAAATCTAGAGCATCCACAGTCGTTTTTCTCAATTCTCATAAAATGGCAGCTACAGTAATAGCAAATGGACGAAGTGCGTGCAGTCGTTGTTTGCTAAATTTTTCTCATATTCGTTAGAGACGGTATATGATATCCCGTCCCAAGTTTTTTAATTTTAAAATTGTGTTGGACGGGGAATCATTCCCCGTCTCTCTCAAAAAAAAATAAAAAAATGAGCTGGCTGTGTGAGAAGACTTTTATACCTTCGGCTGTGTGAGAAGACTTTTATAAATTTTGAGGGCAAAGTAGGAAAAAAAAAACAGAAAGAAAAAAAAAAAAAAAAAAAATTAATTCCCGGACGGGGAATGATACCCCGGACGGGGAATGATACCCCGGACGGGGTATCTATCCCCGTCTGATGGAATTTTTAAAAAAAAGTGGACTGGGTCAATGTGTGGGACGGGGTTTGATACCCCGGACGGGGTATCATTCCCCGTTCGAACACTTAATAAAAAAAAAAAAATTGGAGAATTAGTGGGACGGTATATGTTAGTCCGTTTCATACGATTAAATAATATTTCTTTCCATGAGACGGGGTATCATACCCCGTCCTTTATAATTTGAGAAAGCTGAGTTCGTTTCTCATATTTGATAAATGGAAATAGAACGTTTGCCAAAATATGGGAATATGAGAAACGACTGCAGCGCTGTTTTGCTATAAGTTTGCTAAAATTTGGAAAAATGGAAATTATAGCAAACGACTGTGGATGCTCTTACGAATACAAAATACTCCAAAAACAAGATTTTTACATTGCCTGGCAAAAGAGAAACCAAGATGCCGATAAAGTTACAAGATACAGGAGCTCTTCAAACACATCGCAATTCAAAAACTGGTGATAAACAGGGGTGAAATTTTTCTTCAACAATTCCTTGAGATTTACCACAGTCGAAGCAAAATTCTTCGACAAGAATGCATCTTCCATCCAGGAAATATACATATATTTATTCTGTGTTGTCAACAGAGGCTCTGAGCCTCTCAATCAGCATCAAGAAACAAAAAATGACCAATTGAAACTAAACTTACTTCTATCATGAAGATAAGCTGAACTGTATGCCTGTTTTCCCTTTGCTCGAACTCGGACTGTTTTAGAATGTGACGGTAATTTACCTGAATGTAAAAAACAAAAAACAGGATCAGTTAGAGGAAGTCTGATTTCGGGGCTTAAGCATAGATTTCAGAGTATCTATAGGTTGGATTGGAAGGGAGTTTTGGCGATAAGCATACCCGAACTCGGCAAGATTTGAGAAGGTTCCGAGTTAGGGTCGGGTCTATTGAGTAGGCAGGTTTTGATCTGTAACAAAGTAGAAGCTCACAATAAATACGTATACCGTATGCATATTAAAAGTAAAACTATATGTATATAAAATCAGGAAGTACAGGCCATTTTCGATATGAGTAGAGGGCTTGAGCAGGTCAATATTTGCGTCTGATCAAATTTTGAAGTGTAAAAAATCATGCAAAATACAGTTTGGGGTCAGGTGAAACCTGACACAGAAAATGATACGAACAGACTGGAATGGGACAAAGGACAAACCTCCATGCGACCCAATGGCATAGGAACAACTAGGCCACATCCTGCTGGAAATCCTTGCACTGTTGCAAATTTCTGAGGTGAGAAATCCATGAATGCGCCGTCTGTTAAGTTTGTCAGATTGCCTGCAGAGACAAAGACGTGCCCGTATCCAAAGCGAGATCTGCAAAGCCAGTAACTGCAAGGTCACCCCCCAGGGCATCCCACTGAGAAGATTGGGTGTTAGTGTCACCGGCATTAGCGGGACCTAGTCTTCTTGAATCAATTGGGCCAAGTCCCCTTGTCTTGAACTGTGAAAGTCCTGCCACTATGCTAAAACTTCGAAGTTGTAGAAGGGTTATGGGACAATACGCAGCGGTATTTTTTTTTTTTTTTAATCCGCATTTAAATTGCGTTGCCAGTGGGATTCGAACCTGGGTTGCTCTGATACCATGTGAAAGTCCCTGCCACTATACTAAAACTTCGAAGTTGTAGAAGGGTTAAGGGAAATTGCACTTGTATTCTAACACCTAATAACGATGTCGGAGCCCCTAATGTGCAAATGCGCAAAGAGTTTCCACCCATGTAGTACGATCAGGAAGTGGAGATTTCAACTTCAGGAAGGCCTCTTCCCCACGGCAAAATTAAACCAGCAGTATCTCCAAAATTGAGTGCACTGTAAAGGAAACCTAACGGGAGAGCAGCACGGACATCAAATTCCTATATTGGTGTCAAAGACAAAAGTGGTGTCAAATGCTAAAACGAATTTACTTATTTCTATTAATACAATAAAAGAATGAACAAAAGAATTATGCATATAAGTGATCTCATTGAAAGATTTGTCATCAAAGTAAATCGGCTCTGTAAAATGATAAATTGACACATGCAGAATTCTAATTTTACAACTTCTCAGAACATTTTCCTTTTTGTTACTTCTACCTGGAGTGCTCTGTCTCACACATAAATTTTCAACCAGCAAGGGTTGTGAATTTGTGATATATTATCCTTTTAGCTCAAAGCCACAAACCCAGTTTGTTAACTCTTCATTTTAACTATGTAAGCTTCTATAAGTCTTCGTTGAAATATTGTAATGAAAATCCCACTACAACCTTGCTTTTAGTTACCCCATTAGCTCTAGCTTTTTGGAACGCTTTAGACCACTTCAAGATGTGCAATACATGTATCCTAACATCCCATGCTTTCTTTTGGTAGGTATATTGCAGGTTTTTAATATTAATTCCATAAATTTCTCTATTATTTATGCATAATGTAATATTCCTTCCTGTGCATATTTTTTTCTTTTTTAATCAATTGTATTTTTCTAAAATTATCTTGGCGTGCTATTTGTAGTCAAATCCGAAAAAGCCTTAAGCCTTGCCAACCTGCTTCATTCCGCTTTATGCTTTCCAGAAAATTGCTTAGCTTTGTGGAAAGATCCCATCCTTTCATGGGTCAAACAATCCATTTAACACAGATTAAATCCCCACAAAGAAGACCTCTGCAAACTATGAGTAGGTTTTTCTAACTTACCATGTGCTGAATTGTATCAATGGGGATACAGCCAGTGGCGGAGCCACATTGAAGAGGAGGGCAGCTGCCCCCCTTAATATGGGACAAAACCGTATAGAGTACAAGATAAGCCTTAATAGTTATGTTTAAATGTTAATGCAGATGCCCCTCTTAATTCACCCTCGATATCCGTTGGCCCTCTCTCTCTCTCTCACACGCGAGCGTGCTTAGCCCTTATTCTATGTTCTTCAAAAAGCTGATTTTTTTTATGCGACTGAATTTTGTGGCTAACAATTTGAATTTGAATGTCTAATTTTCAATTATATCTCAACTTTTAATATCGTCAATTTGTTCATTTTTAACTGTAAAAATATTTGCCTTCAACTTAGTTTTTGTTTTCCCTCATATCGTGCGTCTTTAGCAAGAAATCCATGAAAGATAGTTTAATAACTTAGTCTATCAGCAATTATAGATGGTTTTCTACCTTGCCCCTCTTATGGAAAAATTATGTCTCCGCCACTGGATAAAGCCTTCGACTAAACAACCACTGATTCGGCAGTTTCCAATACAATGAGACCACTAAGGTGCTCAACCCCATCCTCTGTTCTTTTTCCTTGAACAGTTCCGCATATTAATTGGATTTAGAACAATTTTTTTAATGCCCAACTGCACCACGTCCATTACAGAGGGTTCAAAGATCTACATTCTGAGAAACAATATTCCACAATTTATTTTGAAGTCTGGGAACCACTGTGCTTAGGCGGTTACCTGGATTTTTTTTAAAGTACCTTAGAGCATCCACTATTGTTGGTGCTAAAATTTGCACATTTAGCATTTGGAAAATATCTTTTAAAGGAGAGTGTTGCAGACGTTTAAAGCTACTTTTTAGCCGAACGGAAGATCTTCTTCCGTTCGAACCAATTTCTTTTTTTAATTTATTTAAATGGCATTTTCGTAATTTACGGAATGACATTTTAGTAAATTTAGGGGGACAAAATTGAAGCCTGCTGCCGGATGGAAGATCTTCTTCCGTCAGAGCCTTTTTTTTTTTTTTTTAAATGGCATTTTCTTAATTTAGGAATGGCATTTTAGTAAATTTTTGGCATTTTTTTTTGAATATCTTGGCAGATGGAAGATCATCTTCCGTCGGTCCATATTAAAAAAAAATAATCGGACGGAAGATCTTCTTCCGTCTTCTATATTTGGCAATTCCTTAAATATTCAGCTATATTTAGAAGTGGATTGTTCATTTCTATTCAAAAATATGGGTTTTTAGCAAACGATAGTGGGCGATTTTTTTGCCAAAAAATGTAAAATATGGGTTTTTAGCAAACGATGGTGGATAATCTTTTATTAAAGGGAGCAAGCAATATCCACCGGGTTGCAAGTAAGCTAATTATACCATAGCTTGATACCATAAACATTAAGTTGATGGAGATGGACCCATAGTTTAAGAAAAGTTTGCGACTATTAAGTCATCGGATCAGATATAACCAGTGAGTCATAGCAAGACTTTGTGCTGTATGGTACAAAAGAATTACCTACTTTCTAACTAGTGGCGGAGCTTAGTGAGGGCCCGGGGGTGCCCGGGCCCCCCCAGAATTTTCAAAAATCCCTTCACACTATTGAAAATTTTATAAATCCTTCAAAAAAATTATGATTTAACACCCATGAAAACTAAGTTTTATTGTTTGACTCCCCTAAAAATTACGAAAAAATCTCTATATTTTTACATGTAATTATAGAATTTTACCTTGGCCCTTCCGGTAAAAATTTTTTGGCTTCGCCCCTGTTTCTAACTTTCCATCAAGCAGTCATGTGGTTCAAAAATGAGTGAGCAGCATCATCTACTTTTAAAGTACGACAAGTAGATAAATTGTATGAATCTAGAAATAATATTCAGAAAATCAGGGCAGAAACATGAGCAACTATGGAATACATTGTATATGTGGTAGTGTACATCACTAAACATGAGACACTGGAGAAACGTAAGTTGAGAATATTAAAACAACTCTTACACATGCCTTCCTTTACCGGCCAAACTCCTATCCTTCCTTAATTACCCCCGCTTAAAACTTAAGCTTCGGAATAGTTCGGTTACTTCTCACAGTAGGGTTGAGAGCCAGGGTCTCGATTCCTCTGTCTTGGCCGATAGTACAGCATCGAATTCCTCTCCATCTATTCCTTCTCCCTGCGCATCTATTGTCCCTCTTGACCGGCCTAATTTTGCTCTCCTTTTTAAGGAGCGCAAAGTTTTTACGAACCTTGTAGCCTTCCCTCGCCGGGCCTCTATCAAGGTTCGTCCCCGACATATCTCAATGGTTCCGTCTTTGGTCAGGAGGTTGAGCAATTTTCCTGATTGCTTTAAATCCTATTCTTCGTATCTTTCATTGTGTAGCAGTGCGAGGGAGACTGCTACTCTCTCCCGCACTTTTGCCCCCTCTTTCCATCCAGACAGAGCTACTTTCGGGCTTAAGACCCCCTCTCTGTACTACGACTATCCTTGTGCTTTGAAGTTCTCTTATCCCTTTTGTTCTGCGATCTCGTTTCATCATCCAGGATCCCTATACTCCTGGTACCAACTTTTAGGAGCTCAGTCATGGCTATATCAGATCCTGGGAGCTTTCAAAACTTTCTTGCTCTCCCTTCCCCCCATGCATGACTTTTGTCTTGATGGCACCTCATCTCTCCTAGAGGCCAGCACCACCAAGACCTTCCCTTCTGTCTCGATGACTACCCCGAGCAGCCTTTATTCCCCCCCGTATCCCATCTCAGTAGCTTTTTCTTCTGCCGACCTTGAGGCGATTGCGGCCCCTTCTGCTAGGGCTGCCCTTCCCCCTGTCAAGCGCGTTTAAAATAAGAAAGTTTTCGATCTTTCCAAGACTCGTGTGAGTGCTCGGCTTCTTGCGCGGAAAGCAGGCTCCGTGTCAGCTTCCCAGCCTGTTCTCTTTCGCGCAGCGACAGCTAGTTGACTTCCCCGGTGATAGCAGTGTATTTTCGCCGTTGAGCCTCTAGAGTCTTTCTAGACTGCTAGTGGAGTCTGCCGTAGTCATGGAGAGAGATCTTCCCCCTCTTGTCTTGGGTCTGTCGCTCGAGGCTCTGGGCTGCTTGATTCTATTGTTGGTCACTGAATGGTGCTTCTTGCCGTGGTTTCGCTCTCTGGATGGATTATTAAATTATTAAATTTTATTGTATTTCTTTTTTACTCGTTTATTTCTTTTTTACCTCTTGTAAAACCATTGATGCTTGTTTGTATTATTATTGCTTTATTGATTAATATATATTTTTGATGGCTGGAGCCTTTTGGCTCTATCCGATTCATCAAAAAAAACTCTTACACATGCCTTGCTGTATATAGAATGGAAAATGGCTTTTGGTTGTTGTAGTAATTAAGGAACTTTGTGTGTTGAGAAATAATCCAGTTTCAAGTATTTGGGAGTGCAAGTATTTTATCATTAGAACTGCACTTGCCACTTGCAGGAGAAAGCATGATTAAATCCTATGCTGACAAAGGGAACGCAAGCTTCACAATCAAGAGGAGCAATATAAATTTTACCTGTCGTACAAACCGCGAGTTCTTGCTATCTGATCCAAGGCCACCAATCTGAGTTGAACTAAGGCATAGCCCCTAGTTGGCCTCATCACGGATACTCAATGATCCACACTGTACGAATATTTTAGTGAGGAGAGAAGACCGTGCCCTAATTGCCTGGTGTACTGGATCAGTTAAATGACGCCATGTAAAATTGTACGTCAAATTGTGGTTCTCAGTTGATAGCAAACCAAAAGAAAGACCTGAGAGGTGTAAGTCTTTACGAAGAAAATTTTAACCAGTCTTGAGAAAGTATTGATACTCGGGCTGATAAAGGAGTTGGTAATGACTTCAATCTGGGAAAGGATAATCTGGCACTTAGTTCTGCTGGTTAGTCCAAGTAGAAAGAACCCAAAATATCCCAAATGTCAGCATAGCCAAAATGGTTCTTCAACTTGGCTGATAAAACAAGAAACCAGAATCTCACCTGCAAATAGAAAATCAAGAAAATTGTGAACCGCAATGAAAAAAACTCTATAGAAGATGACATCTGAATGTGCATAGACTATTATCAATGAAATTTTGTTGGGAAAAACATGCTTTCAACCAAGTAATAAGATGCATGGTTTGGGTAGTAAGAGCATCCACAGTCGTTTGCTATATTTCCCATATTATCATTTTATGAGAATTTTATAAGAAAGAAGCGCTGCAGTCGTTTGCTATTTTCTTATAAAATAGCAAACGAGCTACAGTGGCTTCTCAAATATGAGAAACGAAGTTGCGAATCTCAAATTATAGAAGACGAGACATCATGTATCGTCTCAATATTTTTAATTTTTTTTAATATAATCAGACGAGACAACTTGTCTCGTCCCGTATTAAAAAAAATTTTAAAAAAAAAAAATAGGATCGATCGGACGGGACATCATGTCCCGTCCCTTTTGGTTTTTGTTTTTTTTTTCCTTTTTTTTTCAACTAATCCAACGGATGAGATCACATGAGAAAAAAAAATTAAAAAAAATTAAAAACCAAACGGACGGGACAGGTTTGGGGGAGTTTTTTAAGTAGGTTTAGGTTGTTTAATTAGGTTTAGTAGATTATTAAATAGGTTTAGGTTAATATTTTAATATTTAATTTATTTAATTAACATATTTTAATACTTAATTGGTAATTAATTAAATCTTCAAAAAGGAAAAATTAACGGACGAGACAACTTGTCTCGTCCTACTCAAATTTTAGCAAAATATCGAAAACAACCACTGTAGACCTTTCGATCTATTCCATTTTCTATACTTGCCATTCTGCCAAAAAATAAGAAACGCCATTGTGGATGCTCTAACCAAGTAACTATGATTAAGCTCTATGTAGACAGAAAAGTTGATGTGGGGTCTCTCCCTACGACTAGGTCTAGTTATAGAGCAGTAAAAGTACATACAGGCCAAGAACCATGTACTAGATCCACGGAGACATAATGGAAGGTTAGGATGCTGCATTAGCTTCATTGTAGGTAGTTGCCTATGTACAGTGTCACTCTAGAACCCTTCATGTCACCCATACAATAAATGTAAATGGGAGTGGCTTTAATAGAGGCACAATTAGCAGAGTTCATGTTATGGTATCAAGTTAAGCAATCTACTTCATTCATTTTGTGTATACCTTAAGGAATTGTAAGTAAAAACTATGCAGGCCTACTTAGACATGGATTAAGGTGTGTGAAACGAGTTAGAAGTCTTCAATATCACTTCAATTATAATTATTTAAGAAGTCAACATCATGATGAATGAAACATAGACATGGATTAAGGGGTGTGAAACAAGTTAGCAGTATTCAATATCACTTCAATTATAATTATTTTAAGAAGTCAACATCATGATGAATGAAATGGACTGATAATTAGAATAAGCTTAAATCATGAATCAAAAGTCGGTTGACGTTTATGGTTAAAAAATAATTAATTATTTAAAGAATTAATGCAGGATAAAAAATACCCTTGATACACGTCAGTTTTCGTTGATACTTTTGAAGACACGTGAATCGAAATATTGTGGATCAATCATCCAATTTTATAGCATACATAATCCACACATGCAAGTCTATATAATATGTTTACCTTTTAAGCCATCTCACTGCTTCAAAATTTGTGCAAATGTGTAGTCAATTTACGAACTGCATTAAGCAAAACCAAAAAACATATGCATATATCTTAAAACTAGTTCAACACTACACCTTCAGGACATGGATATGACACGCAAGGATAATCCCAAAAGTTCAAGAAACTAAAACATAGTGGATACAACAAAAACATATTATTAAAATGTAGATAATAATGCCTTTAGAATACATTTGTATACTGTAAATTTAATAAAAACAAAGTAACTTTTTTTAACACAATAAGTTGGACGGTTCCCCAAAAAAAATCATATTTTATAAACTAATGTTACCTAAAGAATCGCAATTGTTAATGATAAAATAAGCAACCTAAATAAGTAAACGTATAAAATGTGAGTTCTAAGTCATCATTTATGAATTAGTCTGATAGATTTTTAGCCCCGGATATTTCTAAGATAAATTAAAATATTATAGGAGACATCAAAAGATGTATTTGACATGGTGCACATTATTTGTTGACGGCATCATATTAACTGATGAAACTATAAAGGTGGTATGGTTTCTAAGATTGAGAGAAGGTTCACGATCTATATGTGCAATGCAAGGCGTAATTGCGACTTGTGAGATGCAATGAGGTTGCAGTTCGTATAGATGGCCAAGAAGTACTTTGGAGTTACCATTTTTCCAATCTAGGATTAACCAGGGCCGGCCCTGAGTTCCGGGGGGCCCTAGGCAAACTTCCGAATTGGGGCCCCCCTACCCCATATAAAAAATAAAAAAAAATTTACGCGCGAAATGCGTGCCTATATTTACAAGGGAAGTTAGAAATCGGGGGCCCCAAAAATGACGATTTCGGCGGGGGCCCAAGGCGGCCGCCTTGCCGGCCTACATATGAGGGCCGGCCCTGGGATTAACCATTGATCACGATTGTGAGAATGAGAAAGACATGCTGAAGTGGAAAAGTACATATGGAGCATTCCATATTTATGTGATTGGAAAATATCCATGATTTTGAAGGAAAGTTTAACACAATATGCCTTTACGATTAGCCATACTATTAACAGACATGATGTCCAAAATAAATTGTATATCTAAAATGAGGAAGTTAAAGGTAGATCACTAGCAGAAGACCTGACTATAAGAAAAGATGACAGCATCCATAAAAAACAAAAGCTAGCTCCAAATGAAGTTAAAAATGAGAGAAGATGGTCTGATACATCCAGGATAGTCATAGCACTGTAATCGGAAGGGCAAACAAGTTAATTGGAGCCATTTAAATGGAAATGATAGTTGTTAATCTGACAAAGGAGATGACTAATGACATGTAATAGAGTTCAATAGAAGAAAAAGGAAGCATTTCACTGACCCAAGGCAAAATCATTTGATTCGATTTAATAAGTCCCTTGTGTCAGAATTGAGAAATTCTATGGCCCTCATACATGAGTGATTCGGCAAATTTGGATTCCGTATATTTGGAACCATATGAATAATAGAAAAACTCCACAAGAGGAAGATTAAGGATTCATATAAATTACTTAATGGAAAATGTCTCGAAGAAATCCAACGAGTAATTAATAATCCTGTTATAGAGAAAAAAGCTATCATTCTCTTTTCCGACGAATCTCGTAACCGTATGATTTCGTGGACTACTAATAGGGTCATCAAATGAATCATAATCACAATTGAAATGATTGAAAAAGAGAGGTGAGTTAATTTATGTTCTAAAGTCGCAAATATCATAAAAAAGGAGGTCCCATTATGGAATTGAAATCGGGAATTAAATACATTACATTATGAGACCCATTGTGCCTCTTTTAGAGTATGCCCCCACTCGGACTCGAACCGAGATGCTCTAGCACTGCTTCCTAAGAGCAGCGTGTCTACCGATTTCAACATAGCGGCTTACTTGACTTGAAGTAATAATAGTCAATTCGTTTCTTCCCAAAGAAGTATCATGACACAAAGTATCAAGTATGTGACCGTTATCAAGTATCCAGAATATGTCATCAGATACACTACCATTCAGCCCCCACTCCTCTAATTTTACCCTCCCTTGCTTGTTCTCTACTTTTAAGTTTGTAAACTATATATGGCAAAAAAATGAATATATATATATATATATATATAGAGAGAGAGAGAGAGAGAGAGAGATCTTTGGTTGCTCACTACTTTGGTGAGCACTCACGAAATAGAGCACCTATGACAAATCCGAATCGCTCATATTGTTCTATATGCCTAAGATAGCCTAACAATAAAAAATCAATTTAGGCTATCTTAAGCATATAGAACAATATGAGTGGTTCGAATTTTTTATAGGGTTTTTATTTCATGAGTGCTCACCAAATGTAGTGAGCAATCGAAGGGGACTATATATATATATATATATATATATATATATATATCGTACTCAACTCGTACGCACATAAATAACTAAATTCTAACAACTGTCCACCACAGGCTGTCTCGAAAAGGGTGTCTAAACATTAGGTACCTTTATCATTGGTTAATCCCTATTTAAACTCTATCTCTTTCTTTGTCATCAACGATATGGGACTAAATCATCCACACAACACCACCACTGCCACGTCGTCACCTACACACCAGACACCTTTCTCCATTTCTTTCTTCTTTTCTTTCATTTTTTTTTATTTTTGTCCTTTAGTGCCTCCTACTCCATCTCTATGGGCCTCCTTATTTAATCCAATTCCTCTTATAGCCTATAGAATTCCTATAGGTCACTCTCTACTATTCACTATATATTTCTTTATTATTTCATAAATCTGGGGTGTTACATTATATATATATATATATATATATATATATATATATATATATATATATATATGAGAAAAGTGAGCCTCATATAGAGTATGAGGAAATTTTCCTCGTACAAAGTGATTATACTCACTTTGTGGGACCCTTATGGAAGATCCACTTCGTCCATCATGTTTATCATACTAATTGATGTGTGTAGAAAAAATCAAGTGGTTTGGAGGTCATTCATCCATGCATCATGTGGTTGAAAAATGAACGATTTCAATAGTAATACAAATCGAACCACAAATTGGACTCACATGATGCATGGGTGAATGACCTCCAAACCACTTGATTTTTTCTACACATACATCTATTAGCATGATAAAAATGATGGATGGACTGGATCTTCTATAAGGGCTCCACCAAGTGAGTATAATCACTTTGTATGAGGAAAATTTCCTCATACAAATATGAGCATGTGATACATTGGACAAATAACCCTTTTAAAGATTGTCAAATCACATGTATGCCACATCATCAATTGCTTATTTACTAAATGAGCAAGTTGCTCTTACCCCTTTTTCCCTATATATATATATAAGCTAACTTTACTTAAATTTTGAGTAGAGATACCACTATGGATGTGTTTGGGAACGAGTTAAGATTGTGGAGCTATCTCTAAGGGCCTGCTTGGGAACAACGTTAAGATTGTTAGGTATTTTGGCTTGATGCCTTTCTACTTTGTTATTTCTTCTATATATAAGGATTACAGCATTTACAGGTAATTACTTACCATTAAGGAGAACTAATCAATTCCAGATTTGTCTAGCCTATTCTAGGAAAATAATTACAATTAAGGCGACAGATTAATTCCTGATTTGATTCCTAATTCACAGGAAAGCAAATTAGATTAATTCCTGATTTGATTGCTAATTCACAGGAAAGCAAATTAAGGCTGAATTCCTGATTCACATCCTGATTTAATTCCTGATTCACATCCCCTCAAATTGATGCGGTTGGTCAAGGAGCATCAATTTGCTAACAAGAAACTGATGGCGCGGACGAGAAACAGCTTTGGTCAAAATATCTGCAACCTGAAACTGAGTATTGATGTGAGGGATGGATATTATATGGTCATCATAGGCTTCACCAATAGAATGGCAATCGACTTCAATATGCATAGTACACTAATGGAAAACCGGATTTGCAACAATCTGAATGGCACTTGTATTGTCAGCATAGAGAGACGTTGGCTTTGTTTGAGGAAATCCAAGTTCAGCCAAAAGACCACGAGGCCAAATTATTTCCGAACATGCTGTAGACATGGCACGATACTCCGATTCAGTAGAGGATTTAGAGACTCTTGCTTGCTTCTTACTTTTCCATGAGATTAACGAAGAACCAAGAAACATGCACCATCCGGTGACAGATCGCCGAGTATCAGCGCACCCGGCCCAATCAGCATCACTATAAGCAATCAATTGAGGAGATGTCCCAATGGGAAAGAAGAGACCCCGTTGAGAAGTACCTTTCAAGTAGCGAATTATACGACGAACCGCTGCCAAGTGAAGATGACGAGGAGAGTGCATGAACTGACTTACTTGCTGAACAGCAAATGATATGTCAGGTCGGGTAATGGTCAAATAATTAAGACTACTCACGAGCTGCCGATACAATAAGGGATCTGTCAACAGGTCACCCTCATCTCGGTGGTATTTAACATTAACCTCAAGAGGAGTATCCACCGGATTAGCTGATTGGAGGCTAGCCATAGAAATAAGGTCTGTGCCATACTTATGCTGATGGAGAAATATACCCTTGGAGGTAGACTGAACCTGAAGGCCAAGAAAATAATGCAAGTTACCAAGGTCTTTCATATGAAATGAGGCTTGTAATTGCTGTTTAAGTTCCTGGATGGATGCCTGATCAGATCCAGTAATGACCATATCATCAACATAAAGAAAAAGCAGAACAATGCCTGTAGATGTGCGGTGAATGAACAAGGAGGAATCATATTGACTCTGAGTAAAGGAGAACCCAAGTAGAGTGGAACGGAATTTCTCATACCATGCCCTAGGCACCTGTTTCAAACCATATAAGGAGCGTTTGAGCTTGCACACACCCTTAGATGACGAGAATAGGCCATGCGGAGGAGTCATATAAATATCTTCAGTCAGTTCACCATGAAGAAATGCATTCTTCACGTCCATTTGATAAAGAGACCACCCATTAGAAGCAGCTATAGAGAGCACAGTTCTGACAGTTGTCATTTTGGCAACGGGTGCAAATATCTCATCATAATCAATGCCATATTCCTGCTTGTTTCCTAAAGCAACCAATCTAGCCTTGTAACGATTGAGGGACCCATCATAATTCAATTTCACAGAATACACCCATTTGCAGCCTATGGGTTTGATATCATGAGGGCAAGAGTCTCAAGTGAAATTCTCTTGAAGAGCCTGAAGTTCCTCATTCATTGCTTTTATCCAGCGCACATCCTTAACAGCCTGTGAGTAACAAGTAGGAATACATGTGCTAGAGAGACAGGCAGTCAGAGAAGTATGTGAGGAACCATACCGGTCTGGTGAATATCTATCAGGTGCTCGAAACGCTCTACTAGAACGTCGTGGTGCAACCGGTAAAGGATCAGGTGGTGGATCAGCGTCGGAAGGGGCAGTGGGAACATGCCTGCTGCGTTGTCTGACATATGTGATGCCTGGTTTGAAACGTTCTATAGATTGAGAGAGGCTAGAAAATTTGGGAATAGCAATATCATTCAAAGTAGGAGAAAGGCAAGGGCACATAAATTGATTATCAAAAAATGTCACATTCCTAGAAATGCAGAAGCGATGGTTAGAAACATCAGAACACACAAAACCCTTATAAGAATGACTATACCCCATAAAAGCACATTAAACCGACTGTGCTCCAAGCTTATGCCTTTAAGCGGAGGTAGATGAACAAAACATACACAACCAAAAGTATGTAAAGCACTATAATCAGGCTGAGTTTTAAAAGGACGAAAGAAAGGGGAATCAAGATCAATAACCGTAGAAGGAATGCGATTGATCAAGAAGACAGCTGTGGATAGAGCCTCCACCCAAAATCTGGATGGGACTGAAGCTTGGAGAAGTAAGGTGCGCATCACATCAAGCAAGTGACGATTCTTGCGTTCGGCCATCCCATTTTGTTGTGGGGTATTGGGACAAGATCGTTGAGACAAGATGGCTTTTTGTTGTAGGTACTCCTGAAACTCATGAGACATGTATTCACCACCAGAATCAGAGCGAAGGATTATAACAATGGCTTGGAACTGAGTTTCAACATATGTCAGAAATTTTTTAAACATAGAAAACACTTCAGATTTAGAGCGAAGAAAGTATATCCAAGTAAAACGACTGTAATCATCGATAAATGTGACAAAATATTTATAGTGAGCATGAGAAGCTACAGGAGACATTCCCTAAACATTACTATGAATCATTTCAAAACAAGTGGAAGCACGATGAGCACCAGACGGAAAAGGAAGTGTTTTACTTTTGGCCAATTTGCAAACAGAACATGAAACAGGGGCAATAGAAATAACATGTTTATTACCCAACAAACCAGTTTTAAATAAATAAGATAAAACAGCAAAGTTTGGATGACCCAATTTTCTATGCCAAACCTCGTAGGAATTCAAAACATTATTGCAAGCAAGAGATAAATGACTGGAAATAAACTGGAGTGGAAACATTCTTCCCACTTTAGGCCCCTTCGCGATCACCTTCCCCGACACCTGCTCCTGCACAAGACAACCAGCCCGAGAAAAATTAACATTACAATTGTTGTCCACCAATTGTCCAACAGACAGTAAATTGGAAGCAAGTCCAGGTGATACAAGCACATTTCGAAAATCAGAATTTATGTCACCAATATTAGTGATAGATAGGGTATTACCATCAGCAATTTGAATTTTCTGATTACCATGATAGGAATGTAGATTGTGAATATTCAAAGGAACCCGTCATGTGATTGGATGTAGCAGAATCAAGAAACCATGGACGAGAAACATTGGAGGACTTACCTCGAATGCCCAAGGCTGAAAGGGTTGAAAGTACCATTTGTTGAATCATTTCAGGCTGTAGAGCACCACCATCAGATGCACCTGTGGTGGAAGGACCAGTTGCGGAGCTGGTTGTGGCATGGAATGCCTGCACCGGACGCTGTGTTGGTCGTGGGGACGCGTGGGACAGTCGGAGATGATATGACCCTACTGCTTGCAGTAATTGCAAAACTTCTTAGTACAACTACGAGCAACATGTCCAAATTGTTTGCAAGAAAAGCATTGAACCTGTCCCATATCACGACCTTTACCCCTATTTTGAGCAGCATATGCAACCGTCACAGGTTCGGAAAGGGCAGCATCACAAGACATGGTTCCTTAGGTAAGTAAGCGTTGCTCTTCCCGGAGAAGTTCACCAACACAAGTATCCAAAGAAGGAACAGGGCTCCTATTCAGCAAAGCACCCCTGACAGCCTCAAACTCTGGGCGAAGTTTCATGAGAAATTGATCCTGCCTACTGGTGTTGTAAACCTCTTGGACAGCCGAGCGTGAAGATTCGGGAACAACAGCACATAAAATGGCAGTGTTCTGTCCACAGATTCAGAAAACCAGAATAATACTCCTGAATAGACAAATTACCTTGTTTGTAATTGGCTATCTCAAGCTCCAACTGAAAACGCTTAGCCGTATTATCCTGATTGTAAATACGCTTCAAATATTCCCACATTTCTTTGGCAGTTGAGAAAGAGCGCAAATTATTGATCATCTGGGGATCAATAGAACTGAGAATCCAAGAAATAATCTGAGCATCTTTCACTTCCCACGCATCTAAGGCAGATTTCTCTCCCGGCGCTTTAGAGAGCCCATCCAAGTGACCTGATAATCCTTTCCCTTTGACATACATCTTGAACTGGAATTCCCAAGCAGCATAATTCTTGCCGGTGAAGCAGACACAGAAATTGTCCTTCTCTAGAGTTGTCATGATGGCAGAAGGAACAACAAGCAACACAGACCAGAAACGAAGGGCCCAGAATACGTGAACCAGGAGCAGCGAAGAATACCAAGGCAAGAGCGACCAAGGAAGGCGCTGAAGGAATCACAGGTGTGAACGAAAACCTGAAGGAATCACAGCTCTGATACCATGTCAGGAATTTTGGCTTGATGCCTTTCTACTTTGTTATTTCTTCTATATATAAGGATTACAGCATTTACAGGTAATTACTTACCATTAAGGAGAACTAATCAATTCCTGATTTGTCTAGCCTATTCTAGGAAAATAATTACAATTAAGGCGACAGATTAATTCCTGATTTGATTCCTAATTCACAGGAAAGAAAATTAGATTAATTCCTGATTTGATTGCTAATTCACAGGAAAGCAAATTAAGGCTGAATTCTTGATTCACATCCTGATTTAATTCCTGATTCACAAGGATACCCAAAGTCGTATTTTCGGTGGAGATAAAGGTGTGCTAACTTTGGTTATTATACCTTCACCTCCAACTTAATTATTTTTTAACTAGGAATGGCCACACAACTAAAGAGAGAAGTTTTGTCCACAGTTTATACAAATTAGATTAGAATGGAGTTTAGATAACCAAAATTATCTGAACTTTTGATGTGAAAAAAATGCAACTATCTCAACTATAAAAAGTATCCCCAAATAGGTCGAAATTAAAATAACTAGGACTTCTATACAATTATGTGAGATAACTCAGCAAAACTCCACTTATACTAACTTAAATTTTGTTCCCAAAGACATTTAAGTTGTTTGGAGCTGTTTCTGAAGTTATCTCACCACAATAAACTCCAATCATACCTAATTTATCTTAATTGTAAGCTGCCAAACACTTAGCATAAGATAACTAAACTTATTTTTTAATTTCAAGGTAAAAGTACGATAACCAAAGGTACCTACGACTAACACACATGCATTCACAAGGCCTAAAATCAAAATATCAATCCAAACATTCCCAACGCAAAGCACGTAAAATTAAATAACAGTGTCACAAGTGCAATAAAGGATGAAGTTCAAATACCTATAGGTTATTTTTAAGCGGAGGTAGAGCAATGCAACCTATGGGTTGTATACCTATACAGCTGTTTTTGGCTTAAGAAACAAATTTGGTCAGATTGGAGTTTAGATTCCTACGGTTATCTCAACTTTTTGGCTGAGAAAAGTTGAGATGACTAAAACTCCCAACTACAAAAAAGGCCCGAGACACCCCCAAAGTTTAGCTAACTAGGGTTCCCCAAAGTTTAGCTAACTAGGGTTATGTGTTGTGTGGCAACTTTACAAAACTCCACTCATCATAACTTAGCTCCGGCAAAAGTACGATAAACAAAGTTGCCAACAATTATGGCATCTACTCATCCGCAACGCCTAAAAATCTGTGTATCAATCCAAACATTCCCAATGCTGAACTCAACTGAACTTCATTGATTGTTTCAAGTGACACCAAAATTCCTAATGCATTCAAATCAAGGAAAGAGAAAGAAAAAGAAAAAACTCACCGCAGGCTTCGAGAAGAAGCCGAAATCGGGAATGTTGACCCTCCTCGTCTCGACCACCTCGATCACGATATCCGCCGTCCCCAGCACCCCCTCCAGCCCTCCGTCGAGCGTAATCGCAACCGAATCGAAGATCTCCAACCTGCGAAGCCGCACGTTGGCGGCCTCGGCGGAGCTCACAAGCTCCTGGAGCGTCGCCACCGACCTCGGCCTCCATCAGCCACGGCTTAGTCCGGTGGTTGCCCTTGACGATCACGTCGTGGAAGCGAATCTTGACGGTTCCGGCCGCGAGGCAGCGGAATAGGGCGGCGGGTGGGGGTTCTTCTTCGTCAAATTCGTCGTCGTCTTCGATTCGAGGATTCACCATGAATGAGAAAGATGGAGACTTTACTTTGCTTCAGCTCTTTTGGTAGTTAAGTTTGAATTTTTTGCCGTACTAGGCCACTTTTTTATAGTATTTACGTTTTTAGGCCAGATCTCAAACTATTAGGTTGCGTTTCTTTTGTTATTTTGAAAAGAGTTTTCTGAATAGAGTTTTCTGAAAACTGTATTCTGAATAGAGTTATTCTAAAAATGAGTTCGTGGGATAGCCACTGCCACGTCAGCAGCGGCCGCTATTGGAAATAGCGGCCTCTTCATACCTACCAAATTTGTACTCCCACACTTGGTAGAGTACGGGAGGGGATTGGGCTGAGTATGTGTAAAGGAGGTCGCTAATGCCACTAGCGACCTCCTCCAACTGAGGTCACTATTCCCAATAGCGACCTCAGATGGGCCCTCTAATTGCTTTTAAGTCGTTACGACTCCATCTGAGGTCGCTAAATACCACTAGCGACCTTAGCTTTAATGAGTTGTATTCTAGCACTTAGTAAAATCTAGAGAGCTTTTGCTCTCTGAAAAATGACAATCATTTTTTTTTTTAAACTAAGGTCGTTATTCAGAATAGAGACATTTATTAACTAAGGTCGCTATTCCCAGTAGAGGCCTTAGTTATAAAACTATTTTACAAATTTTACAAAGAATAAGTAGATTGTGTTTCCTACTGAGGTCGCTATTGGGAATAGCGACCTTAGTATAGATTGTGTTTCCTACTGAGGTCGCTATTGGGAATAGCGACCTTAGTATAGATTGTGTTTCCTACTGAGGTCGCTATTGGGAATAGCGACCTTAGTATACTAAGGTCGCTATTGACCTTAGTATACAGATTGTGTTTCCTACTGAGGTCGCTATTGGGAATAGCGACCTTAGTATACTAAGGTCGCTATTGACCTTAGTATACTAAGGTCGCTATTCCCAATAGCGACCATACTAAGGTCGCTATTCCCAATAGCGACCTCAGTTTTAAATTTTTGGGAAAAACTATTTAGGAATCGCTATTCTCATTATACTAAAGTTTCCTAATACATTCATTCGAGCCGACTAATCTCATTATACTAAAGTCGCTAGTGGGAATAGCGACGGCAAAGAAAAAATTCAAAAAAAATTAAAACATAGGTCGCTATTTCCATTAGCAACCTCGAAATGAAGAGGCTGTTATTCCCAATAGCGGCCGCTGCTGACGTGGCAGTGGCTAGCCCACGAACACTAATAGTTTGGGACCTGGCCCAAAACGCAAATACTATCAAAAAGTGGCCTATGATGGCAAAAAATTCGTCAAGTTTGGACTGAAGGTGTTATCGGGTCGGGTTCTGAACACCTGTTAAATAGGTACTCAACTTGCAAAATAAATAAATTAGTGTCTTTTTTTTTTTGTTAAACGGTGAGTATAAAAATCTCCGCCTTTCATTAAAAATGATTTAACAAAATATACAACCAAAAATAAGGCTTATGAAGTTCAGATCCTAATAGGCTGGATTCTGAACCTCATACACCACGACCAACAAACAAAAAATACAATGAAATCTAGTCCTACCGGTCGACCGCTCCCTGCTAGAACAAATTTCTCGTACTAATTTGGGCTCACTCTCTCACTCAGTTTCTCGCTTGTACATCATTTATCCTCTCCAACTATCGTACGCTCTCCCTCGTCGCCCCCAGCAGCGACTCAAACGACAAGTGCAAGCACCATATTAGAGACACCAACAACTCCATGTCAAGATTGAGTCCTCGTTCTCATTTCCTCGCTTCACCTGTAACGCCCCGAGCCCGGCTCAGCTGCGCACGCACACAATTAACTAAATTCTAGCCACGCCCACCACAGGCTGTCTCAAAAGGGTGTCCAGACGATTGGTATCCCTTCATCATGGGCTTCCTAATATATACCTTATATTCCTCCATGTCCCAACCGATATGGGACATTACCCCATGGTCAAACCCGGTCAAGGCACCCAGCACACAAACACTCCATTCTTTCATTCATTTATTCCTATATCTAGCCCCATAGGAAATCCCATAGGCTTATCACACCATCAATTCCCATAGGATCATATATAGGCCACCAATCCAAACTCATCATTTCTTTCTTTCCTTCTTTCTCCACGTCACACCCAATCTTTTTCTTTCTACTACTAGTATATTATAGTATATATACTATACTAGAAATACGGGGTCTCACATTCACCCCTCCTTAAGAATTCAGCGTCCTCGCTGAGCCCGGACTTACAACTTGATTCAGGATCCCTTTCTAGCCGATGTGGAGAGGATTACCCTGATTCTGCTAGTTGTACAGTCCCCTACCCGGGCGACCTGTCCCAACCTAGCTCCCTCTCAAGCGTACATCTTCCACACACTCGGTGTCGAAAGTCGGCTCTGATACCATTTGTAATGCCCCGAGCCCGGCTCAGCTGCGCACGCACACAATTAACTAAATTCTAGCCACGCCCACCACAGGCTGCCTCAAAAGGGTGTCCGGACGATTGGTATCCCTTCATCATGGGCTTCCTAATATATACCTTATATTCCTCCATGTCCCAACCGATATGGGACATTACCCCATGGTCAAACCCGGTCAAGGCACCCAGCACACAAACACTCCATTCTTTCATTCATTTATTCCTATATCTAGCCCCATAGGAAATCCCATAGGCTTATCACACCATCAATTCCCCATAGGATCATCTATAGGCCACCAATCCAAACTCATCATTTCTTTCTTTCCTTCATTCTCCATGTCACACCTAATCTTTTTCTTTCTACTACTAGTATATTATAGTATATATATATACTATACTAGAAATACGGGGTCTCACATCACCCTCGATGGCTCTCACCGCAACCTCGCAACAAGGGTAGACGTCGCACCTGACCCCTGCGAGCCCTCTGACATGAAATAAACCACAGGCACCCCTCACTTTGACCAACCAAGATCAAAGTAGAACACAAACTATAAATTTGCTTGACAACCGTCGCCCACACAAATTAGGGTACATTTCATTGCTAATTGTGAATCGGTTATATTAGGGATGAGTTTAGATCTTAGAAGCTCCTCACCGTTCATTCGATTTTCAAAACTCGATTTGAAAATCAAATCTCCCCCCTACTACATGACTTCCCAAATCAAAATCGACTTTCAAAACCAATTTTTGAAATTCGAAAATCTCCCTCCCTCTACTCTCTGACCGACCTCCCACATGCCTCCACGACAGTCCCAACTACCCCAAGTTCGCCGATGCTCGTCAACGTCGTTGCTTGACAGCACTCCCGCTGCAAGCCCCGATGCAACCAACTCGACCCCTGGCTGTGAGCGCGTCGCCATCCATGATGTCGCCAGTGCTAGTCAGCAACTCCCACACCCACGACAAAGACCTGCCCTGCCAAATGTTGCCTCCAACGCTGGCCGATCGCCACGTTCCTCGGTCGATCTCCTCCATCGCCGACCGAACGCTCTTCCCTGCCACCCCCGATCAACGCCAGTGCTGCCCTAGGCTCAGTCGAACCTCCAATCCTCGCCTACCCTGGTCACGCCCTACTCCGACACCAGAGTTAACCCCCCACCAGTAGCCGCAACCACCCGATCTCCTTCATCCTGCCTCGCAGGAGAAGGCCAACACCCGACGAACCCACTCAGCAACCAAAGTAAGGATTTGGAGAGACAAGAAGATGGTTAGAGATGATGAGATCTGGAAAAGAGAAGAAGATGGGAAGAAGGGAGCGGGAGCGGGAGCGGGGGAGGGGGCGGCGCAACCCTAGCCGCCGCCCCCTAAACTCAGATATAAGGTTTGGGTTTTGGGGGAGAGCTTCTCTCTCTAGAATTTCTAAATTAGTGTATCTTTAAAGAATATAAGCAAATGTTTAATTCAAATTTCCTGGCAAAAATAGTTGATTCGCCTTCGTACACCCAAAACCTTCTCTAGAAGATTTTGGATTGGTGGATTGGTCTACTATTCAGCTGTTATGTTACCTATTTGTTGTTAATGTTCTCATCCTTGTATTTTTCGAAAAAATGCTTTGGATTGAACGCTCTTACAAAAAAGAATGTCAAACAAAGTTTTAAAAAGCTTAATTAAATTTGTCAAACAACTATTTCGAATCTTAAAGAGTTTTCACATCCAAAAGCACTCTTCAAAAGCAATGTCAAACAGAGCCTTAGTGTCAAATTTTTAGTTGAGGAAATTATCGATGAGAGGTAAACTTCTCGTAATCAGAAGTTTGTATTATGCAAATTCTTTTAGATTGGAGGTGTTCATCAAGAAGAAGGAAAAAAAAAACGATGCATTTGTTATGGGAGATTGACAAGTTAGATATTAGACATGGATGGAGCGTAAATTAAGAAAAAATGCAATGATTTTTCTGATAAACACGTGTCAAGTTGTCATTGATATCATGAAATTCACAACGGGTATGCCAACTTTTTTGCAGTTGTTCGTGAGCTTGAATTTGGTGGACCATGTGATTCACCAAGTGTGAAAAAAATACAAAAAGTAGTTTTAAGAGACATGTCATGTTGATATCAAACTTGAAGCTAATGGACATCCCGATTAATGACAGGAGTTTCACTTGGTCTAACCGACGTAGGAATCCGAGTCTGGCGAAGCTTGATAGGATTCTTGTTCCGACTGATTGGGAAACGAAGTTTCCACTAGCAATGGCAAGATCATGTGTTTGAAATACATCGAACCAAGTTCCTATTCTTATTGGCACTGGAGAAGAGGGAAGAAGAAGACAAAGAATTTTCCAATTCGAGAAAATGTGGCTGTCCAACAACGAATGTCACGGAATGGTTAAGATTACTTAGGAAGAGATGAACGACCTGGTAGAACCAGCTGCCAGGTGGTACATAAAACTATCTACTCTGGGAAGAAGGTTAAGGAAATGGAATCTCGTCACTTTCGGGGATAATTTTAAATGAAAAGAGGAGATCATTAACGAGATTGAGGAGCTGGAAAGGAAGGAGAAAGAGGGCAAACTCGATGACAACTAGTTTCAAATACTTTCGAATTGCAGGCAAGATATTCTAGAAACTTACACAAAAGAGGAGGTTTTGTGGCGTCAACGATCTAGGGTCAAGTGGCTGACAGAAGGGGATGCTAATACTAAATACTTTCACAAGGTCGCTAGTATGCGACGCAGACAAAACTTCATTCACTCCCTGGATATCAATGGGGCATCGGTATCAGATGAGGGACAGATAGCTTATCATGTTGATGCTATGTTCAAGGAACTATTCGGGCAAAGCAGCGGGGGTCAGAGTGAATCCAATGAAAATATATGGGAGGATTTGCAGGGAGAGGACCGTGCTAGAGTGGAGGCTATACAAGCACCATTCACTATGGAGGAGGTGAAGGCGGCGGTCTGGGGGTTGGGACAAGACAAGGCGCCAGGACCAGATGGGTTCCCTATTTTATTCTATAAGCAATTTTGGGTTATTATTAAACATGACTTTATTGACATCATGAATGCATTCTACGATGGTAGTCTTAACTTGGAGAGACTCAACTATGCTCATGTTTGCTTGATCCCTAAAAAACAAGTGGCGAAAGAGGTGGGTGACTTTAGACCAATCAGTTTGATTAACTGTTCGGTAAAAATCATTACGAAGGTCCTCACAAATAGGCTACGAATGATAATTAGGGACATTATTGAGGAATACCATACTAGGTTTATTGCAGGGAGGGATATTCTTGAAGGGGTAGCATTAGTCCAAGAGGTCACTCAAGACACGAAGAGACACAAGAAGTCGAGATTTATGCTAAAATTAGACTTTGAGAAGGCTTACGATAAGGTCGAATGGAAATGCTTATTGGAGAATCTTCAGAGGCGAGGGTTCGGTAATAGATGGATCTAGCATTGGTATAAATACCCGAAACCCAAATCCGAACTGGACTTGACCCGGACCCGGCGTTGGACCAGAACCGACCCGGCCTATCCGGGTCTGAGTCCGGGTCTGGGTCCTAAAATGGGACCCGTTGTACTTTCGAGTCCGTGTCCGGGTCCGCTCAAAAGAGATCCGACCCGGACCGAACCCGGACCCAGACCCAGACCCTTAAAAAAACCCAAAAAATCAACATAAAAATAAATATTATATCCTCATCCCTCCCATCCTTCCTCTTCAATTCAAAATCTTCATCTTCCAAATTTAAAACTCATGCATTTTTTTCCTCTCATCTAGTCTAAATCATCCACTCGCCGTCTTCGCCCGCCGCTCACGCTCCCGCTCCTACCCGAACGGGTAAGAATATTTTAATAGGACCCGGTCCTCACGGGTCCGGGTCCGGGTCCAATTTTTGGACCCGTAGGGGTCCGGGTCCGGGTAGTGAAAGCCCCGACCCGACCCGGCCCGGCCCGATACCAATGCTAGGTGGATCGGATGGATAAAGTCCTAGCTATTAATGGCCAAGGTCAATGTTTTAGTTAACGAGGTTCCGGGAAAGGAAATCAGACGTAGGCGGGGTCTGAGACAGGGAGATCCACTTTCACCAATGTTGTTCACCTTGGTGACTGACGGGCTACATAGAATGCTACATGCCTACAGAGAAAATGGACTGATTAATGGGCTTGGTATGAGGAGAGGTATCTCCATAGTTGTGAATGTCCAATACGCGGATAATACTCTAATCTTCGAATAGTGCGACGTGGCACAGGCAACTTTCTTGAAATGGGGCCTTTATATTTTTGAGGAGTGGTTAGGGTTAAAGGTTAACTTCCACAAAAGCTCCATCACTTTTTTAGGAGAGACGGAGGAAGAGGGGAACACAATAGCTGATATACTGAATTGCCACATCCAGAAACTACCGATTAGATACTTGGGATTACCGATCGGTACCGGTAATATCAGGAGGGTGGACTGGAACGGTATCATAGAGAAGATAGCAAGGAGACTGGAAGGGTGGAAAGGCAAGATGCTATCTTTCGGGGGACGTCTTATCCTGCTAAACTCGATGGTCAGCTCTATCCCGCTGTACTTTATGTCATTTTACGAAATGCCGGTTTGGGTCTCCAAAAAAATTAACAAACTTAGAAGACAGTTTCTCTGGCATGGGTCAGAGGAAGGGAGGGGGTACGCATTAATCAAATGGGGTATAGTGTGCAGACGAAAAGAATTGAGAGGATTGGGTGTAGTTAATATCAGGCAAATGAACCAGGCCTTACTAGGGAAATGGTGGTGGAAACTCAAAGTAAAAACGAAGTCAAAATGGGCTACTATGGTTAAGGCGACATACATGAAGAATGGGTGCATACACCAAAAACAGAAAAAACAAGGGATCGATGTCCGGATTTTGGCGAGGAGTGAGCCATACTAAAGACATGTTCATTTCGGGGGTTACATTCTCTATTGGAAATGTGGCTACTACATGTTTTTGGAAGGATAAATGGTGCGGCACTATCAACCTAAAGAGAAGATTTACAGAAGCATAAAAATTCGCGGCTGATAAATACGATAAGGTTGCAAGACACTTGAGGAATGATCAGTGGAGACCAAGATTCACAGGTGGGTTAACCGGTGAGGATAGAAGACAAAAACGGGAACTTATAGCATTCTTACAAGACTGGAAGCCAACAGGAATGGACCATGAAGACAAACCTAAATGGGAGGGAGAAAAGGGTGATATATATTCGGTGAAAGCGACATATAAAAGGCTTAACGACGGTGGAGTTAAGGGTTTACGATCCTATCTGGAAGGTTAAATGCCCACTTAAGGTCAGGATGTTTAATTGGTTATCATGTAGAAATGCCATTCTCACACGGGATAACTTGACAAGGAGAGGGTGGCAGGGCCCGATCCAGTGTGTTATGTGCAACCAGGAGAACGAAACGGTGGATCATCTTCTTATGACATGCAGGTACGCGAGGCCTATTTGGGGGGATCTACTACAAAGAATGGGGATTTCAGGGGCAGGACCCCAAAAAGTATTAGACGCATGGGGGGGTGGAGAGATGGGTACATTGGCAGTAGTAACTTTGACATTTGGGGCATTGGAGTGGCGGCAATATGCTGGGGGTTATGGTTAGAATGGAATAATAGAATTTTTAGAGTAACACACAGGCACTTCATGCATCAACAAATGCTTTTCAAGACTACTGCTAATATCATATTCTGGTCTAAATCAGCAGGTGAAGAACAAGCGAAGAAGATCAAGGATATGTACCCAAACACTGGTCATGCAACCAATGGGGTAGAGGCGCGACAAAGGGGAGGTACACCAGAGGAGGAATGATCGCCTGCAATGTTAAGGGAGGAGCATGCACTACTTTTCTTGTTGTAGTTTGGGAGCATGTATTTTCATTTTTTGTATCTCTAGCTTTCTCGAGTAGGCTCTCGCCATGTGTGGTAGAGAGGGTACTGTTTTGGGTAAGGGGTATGAGCATCATGGCCCGTCTATGGGATACATGAATATCATTGCCTGTTTGTTTTTTGCTGTTGTGTATATTTTGTTAAAGACTTTTTAATGAAACACGGGGGGGCTACGACCAACCTTTTCTGATAAAAAAAGGGACATGTCATGTGTTTATGAGGCTTCCTTTACCACAACAACAATTGAGGGATTACTATGGATGTGGAATCTTTACAAACTACTGATTTAGAATTTTTATGGACTGCATTAGTCTATAAAGCTGAGCCATTAATGAGAACATGTCTTTATTATTTAGACGCACAGAAGAATATAGTGAGCATTATTAAGTAACTCGTTTTCAATATCATCATTCTCCATGTTTCAATGAAATAAATTACATTGCTTTCTTTTTATCATAAAGAACGATAAGGGGTACGGCCTCCCCTCACTTTAGTATGGGATTTTAACGGGGAAAAAAAGTACAAAGTTTACGCATATATTTATTTTGCGTTATCAAGAGAGGCTGAGCCTCTCAATCACCATCAAGAAACAAAAAATGACACACTCAAACCAAACAGGATGCCTGTTTTCCAACGGTCGTACTCCAGCTGTTTTAGAATGTGACAGTAACTTACCCGAAAGTTCAACAACAAAAAAAGCACAGGATGAGCTCAAAGAAGTTGAGTTTGATCCAGTCTTCAAGTGTAAAAAACTCGTGCAAAGTTTAGTTTGGGATCAGGTGAAACCCTGACACAGCGAATGATACATATAAATTGGAATGGGATAAAGAACAAACCTCCATGTGACCAAATGGCATAGGAATAACTATGCCAACTCCTGCGCACTGAAACCATTGCGCTGTTGACAAATTTCTGCACTGAGAAATCCTTGAACGCGCCCTCTGTTATTTTCATTAGATTACCCATCGAAAGAGATATCTGCGAAGCCAGTAACTGCAAGATCACCCCGACACCCCCCACAACATCCCACTGATAGGACTGGATGTTAGTGTCACCGGCATTAGTGGGACGTACTCTTCTTGAATCAGTTGGGACAAGTCCCCTCGTCTTGAACCTGAATAACGACCTTGGAGCCCTTAAAGTGGAGTTGGGCGAAGAATATCTACCCATGTAGCATCGGTCAGAAAGTCTCTTCTACACGGCATAACTACACTAACTGAAACTCTGAAATTGAGTGCACCGTTAAGGAAACGAAAAGGGAAAGCAGCACGGACATCAAATTCCTATGTTAGTGTCAAAGACAAAAGTGATCGACATCAAATGCTAAAAATGATTTACATATTTAAAACAAAAGAATTGTACTTACGAGATAAAGCATGACTATATACTATGCTGACAAAGGGAACACAAGCTTCACAGCAGGACCAGCAATATAAATTTTACCGATGGTATAAACTGCGTGCTCTTGCTATCTGGTCCAAGTCCACCAATCTGAGTTGAGCTAAGGAAGGCATAGCCCTTTGTCAGCCTCATCAGTGAATCCATACGATCCACAATGAATGAATATTGTGTAATGGATCAGTTAAATAGCACCATGCAAGATTGCACGACAAATTGTGGTTATCATTTGCCAGCAAACCAATAGAAAGACTGGATATGTGTTGTTTAAATGAAGAAAATTAGGAGTTTCATATAACGTTCTTGGTGGAAAAAAATGGCCTTCAGAAAATATTGACAATCGGATTCATAAATGACTTCAATCTGGGTAAGGATGACTCAGCACTTAGTTCTGATGTTTGGTGCAAGTTAAAAGAACCAGACATGTCCCAAATGTCTGCATAGCCGAAATGGTTCTTCAGTTTTGCTGATGAAGCTAGTGACCAGAAACTCGCCTACAAATGGAACAACATCAAGAAAATTGTGAACCGCTACAGAAGTTGCTAAGAAGCACGAAAATAGACATGCCGACACGGACACGGTGTGACTTGACACACTGACACAAAGAAGATTTTCAAAACCTACCATAAAATATCAAGTATTGTGTCGGATTAGGGTGTCCGGCACATGTGCGACACGATACAGTTACCAAATAGAAGTGTTCGTGCAACATAGAGAAGTTGACAACTGAATGTGCATGGACTATTTGTTGCGGTTTGTGGATCCAATACATGATAATGGGGTTGGAGAAGTCAAATGAGAAGAAGAGTCGAAGAAGCAGCAAACTGCTGCAGGTGAGTTGCGGTCGACCGCATTCGTACAGGCAAAAGAACGGTTGACCGTACAGTCGACCATTACTCTCTCTGGATGGACCCTGTATACTTGAAGAGGCGACCAGTCCATCGCGCAGTCGACCGACCTGCTCTCCGTTGGACCTTGTGCAGTCGAAGGAAAGAACCGGTCGACCGACTAGGTATTGCGGTCGACCATTCCGACGCTGTTTGATGAGCGGCTGAGATTGAAAGTTGAGAAATCCTATATATATTGTATTGTGTACGATTTTAGGGTTAAATGAAAAGAAAATAGAGATCTACCAGCCGTCATTAAGAGAGAGGGAAATAGAGAGAAACCCTACACTTTGGGGGTGAGATCTTGAGAGATTTGTAAACATATTCTTCATATTTCTAGTAGAAATTGCAGGAGTGTCTCTGCGCGGGGAAGTAGCCATTGTTTTGGGTGAACCTTGATAAAATATTGTGTGTTCTTGTATGCTGCTTTTGATTGTTCTTTGTATTCTAGTTTTGATCCTATTGTTCTTGCATCTTATCGCCTTTGTTGAGTTATTCTGCAGTTAGAATTCAACAAAGTGGTATCAGAGCTACAGGTTGGTAGTAATGATTGAGATGGGGGATAAGAGTAGAGTCAAGGAGTTCGATGAAACAGATTTCACAATGTGGAAGATCCAAATGATTGCGTATCTCCGATAGAATGATCTAGATGATCCATTGTTTAGCTTGAAGCCAGAAGGGGCGGAGGTCGATCCAGTTGCGTTGGCGGCTTGGAATAGATTGGATCTGAAAGATTTTGGGCATATTCAGTTGTCGCTGAGCAGGAATGTGCTATTTCACATTGAGAAGGCAAGAACCGCAAAGGAGGCAATGAAGACATATTTGCGAACCGCAAAGAAAGCACAAGCAGGGTCACAGGTAGTCAATGTGGTAAGTATTGAACTCCGTCATGATAAATTGTGTTTATCTGCTGGATTTAATATTTTGCAAGATGATTGGTGTATAGACTCAACTGCTTCTTATTATTGTACTCCCACGAGGGATGTTTTTCAGGATTACATGACATGTGATTTTGGTACAGTTTCAGTTGGTAATGGACAAATATATCCAGTTGTAGGTAGAGCCACTGTGAGTGCGAAGGCTCGCAGTGGTGAGCAATTGGTATTGAATGACACAATCCATGTTTGAAGAAAAACTTTATCTCAACTAGCAAACTAGACAAAGAATGGTTCACAACAACTTTTGGGCATGGAGAATGGAAGGTGACTACAGGTGCTAGGTTGGTGACAAAAGGAAAGCGTGGTGACACGTTGTACTTACTCAGAGGAGGTGATTCTAGTGATATCATTGCTACAGCATCATCATGTAGTTCCTCTTCAATTCTATGACATGTCAGGTTGGGGCACCTTGATGAAAAAGGTGTCAAGCAGCTTTGTTCTAGGGATCTTTTGCTGGGACTGAAGAAGGTTGGGATGGATTTCTGTGAGAATTGTGTGATGGGCAAACAGAAGACAGTTAGCTTTCAATTCGGTGGGCGTGAGAAGAAGCTTGGGAAGCTAGAGTTGGTACATACAGATGTGTGGGGTCTAGCACAGGATTCTCTTATGGTGGTAAGAGATACTTCGTCGCATTCATCGATGATGCTACAAGAAAGATTTGGGTTTATGTAATTCGTAAGAAATTAGAAGTTTTTGAGGTATTCAGAGCTTAGAAGGCGAGTGTAACACCCCAGTAATTTCAAATATATATATGTAATATAGTGTGATGGCAATTAGGTAAATATTGTGAAAAATGTATATGTGATGAATGGGGGGGGTCCCACCCGTGAATAGCATGTACAGGTGCTATTGCAAATTGACTTGGTCAGCCTATGTGCTGATGATGTGGCGAATTCAAAGGGGCCCACCCGGATACAATAGCTTCGGCTGTGCAAATTCTTAAAAAGGTAAGTGTATATAATATTGTCCCATATCGATAAATCACTATAATAAAATAATATATAAATATAATAGCCTATGATCAAGAGTCACCTAATTGGTTAACCACCTTTTGAGAGGCAGCATGTGGTGGGCAGTTGTACTACATAATATCTAATTTGTCTTCTAAATTGTATAAATTATCTGAGCTAGAGACAGTGGCGTTACGAATGGTATAAGAGCCGACTTTCGATACCGAGTGTGTGTAAGAGTGGGCAAGATGTATGCCTGAGATGGAGCTAGCAGATGTACGGGTATGCCTGAGAGGGAGCGAGTTGGCGGCCTGAAATAATGGACCACCCGCAGAATCGGGGTACGGTTGTGTGATGGCGATTAGGTAAATATTGTGAAAAATGTATAATGTGATGAATTGGGGGGGGGGGGGGGTCCACCCGTGAATAGCATGTACAGGTGCTATTGCAAATTGACTTGGTCAGCCTATGTGCTGATGATGTGGTGAATTCAACGGGGGCCCACCCGGATACAATAGCTTCAGTTGTGCAAATTCTTAAAGAGGTAAGTGTATATAATATTGTCCCATATCGGTAAATCACTATAATAAAATAATATATAAATATAATAGCCTATGATCAGAGTCACCTAATGGGTTAACCACCTTTTGAGAGGCAGCTTGTGGTGGGCAGTTGTACTACATAATATCTAATTTGTCTTCTAAATTGTATAAATTGTCTGAGCTAGGGGCAGGAGCGTTACAGCGAGGGTTGAGAATGAGGCGGGTTGCAAGGTAAAAGCAATAAAGTTAGACAACGGAGGTGAGTACACAAGCAAAGAGTTTTTAACTATCTGGCAAAGGAAGGTATCAGTGGAATCAAGACAGTTCCTAAAACTCTACAGGAGAATGGTGTAGCAGAAAGAATGAACCGCACAATACTCGAAAGGAAGAGATGCATGAGACTTCTTGCGGATCTTCCGGTCCATCTTTGGGCTGCTACAGTTGATACAACGGTGTACTTGATTAACTGTTGCCCGTCTAGTGCCCTTGATCGAACCATTTCGGAAGAATTATGGTCTGGTAAAACTGTCAATTATTCGCATTTGATAGTTTGTGGTTTGTATGGCATATGCACTAATTGACAGGGAAGAAAGAAAGAAGTTGGACTCTAAGTCCAGGAGGTGTGTGTTCATTGGCTACGGTGGTGGTGAGTATGGTTACAGGCTTTGAGATTTTGTGGATAACAAAGTCATTCGTAGCAGGAATATAGTGTTTGTCACGCCCAGCTTCCCAAAAATACGGAATACGAGCACGTAACATTGGCCCAGCGAATGACCAACGTCACCTATAAAATTTTTATCCGATTAACTCAACAATATAAATAATACAGAATAATTACGCAGACAATAATAATAATCTCATAAACAATAATACTTGGAATTAAGCAATAAAAATATCCAAATACAATAATAACCCAACGTCTGGAAACAAATAACAATATTCGGGACATAAGCCCAATACAATAATAAATCCAATCCAAATAATAATAAATCTCAATACATTAAGTTTATTAAAACAATAAGCAATTAGAAAGCAATATTCTTCAGATTGTTTGTTCTCCAACTCCAGCAGGCAACTGTTCTCCAAAATTTGCAATCTAATAAATTGCAAGAAGAGGAAAAGAAAACAAAACGCCCGTCAATGCAAGTTACGGGCCGCTTGTAGTGCAGACACAAGTACATGGAAAAAAGGATAATTAATAACATGGAATAGGCATGATAACAAAATATAACAACTAGCATGGCAAGATAAACAAGTGTAAGTAGCATGTAATAAGTGTCGAGTGAACAAGTATCATGTAATATACGATATCAATAGGAACAATGATGAACAATATGCAATGTCGATGTTGTGTTAATCCTTAAGTCTATTATTCATTTTAATCCTAACTAATGCATGTACTACAGTGTCCCCTGTGTTCTGTACCATAGGTTCGATGCATACAATCAATTTCGTTTTAGACTTAAGTGGAAGATTCTATAGATCATGTACACGGCACGATAACGGTATTTGCAGCATTGCTGCACACTGGTTAGCTCAATAAAAACAATACACAGCCAATTGGGGATACTGTGTCAGTAGTCTAACAATAAACCGATAACAATAACTTTTGCCAACACACAATATTTTGGGAAACAAGGCCCACACTACGGTGTACAGTCATTATGTCATCAACTACTCCAGTCAATCCCTTAAACCCCGGCTTATTAATTATTTCATTAATGCAACAATACAATATGCAATCTAGAGACATGAGATGAACTATAATAACAATAAGGAAACAATAGGATGATAACATGGAATATGGTGTACTAGATGTCCAAGCAATATGGTATAGGGTATTTTACAAGTATTCGACAAGTATAACACGAATAACACATCAAACACAGATATCTCAAGATAGCATGAACATATACATCAAAAGTGGTCAACCCTAGGTTAATTCATGTCATAAATGTCGCGAGGCAACTATGGTCAAATCATCACAAAAGAGACAATATCAACAAAGGGTTTCACACACGAATTCTTTTGAGAACCCAACTACACTACAAGCGGTATTTAGTACTTGTATATGCAAAGAAATTTAATACAAGTTACTTGCCTGTTAGACAATGAAAACGAATACCAAGAATAACGGGATAAGGATCCCGAAGCAACGAACCCACGAACACATGAGTTACGTGCATAACACGTGCACAAAAGAACCCAAAACAAAAGACAGCAACAAAGGGACAAACAGCAAATGCAGCAACAGCCAAGAGAGCTCGGGATCCTGCCGACGGCGGGGCTGACGGCGATGAGGTCGTGGCGTCGAAGGCGGCGGCGCGTCGGGGACATGAGAGACAGGGGGTCTTCGGGATTAGGGTTTTCAGTGGTGGTGTTGCTTGGATCAGAGGAAAGGAAGGGGTTTTGGCTGGTTGTCTATCGGAAACAGGGCAAGGGGGAAAGATGAGGGTCGGGGTGGGGTTTTGGGTGCCTGGCCGACGAGGGGAGAGGATGGCAGTGCTGGGGAGTCGATGGGGGGTGTCGACGGAAGGGGGTTACAGTGTTCAATGAAAAGGTTCTATACAAGGACAGACACACAGGTCAAGATAGTACAACCAGTTCAGAGTCATATTGGGGTTTAGACTTAGACTCAGATTCAGATTTTGAAGGCAGTCCTAGTAGTGGGGGTCCTACAGTGAGCAGCTGGTACAGATACCACAGGCAGCACAGGTGGCTCATGGTGAGCCTATTGGGAATGAGCAGGTTATCCAAAACGAACAGATACAGCCAGAACAGTTTGAGAAATCTGAACCGTTTGGTGAACCGGTACCCACGTTGAGGAGATCGACACGAGAGAGGAGGCCAACCAAGATATTTAATCCATCAGCTAGTGTTGTTCACGAGCATGTTCTGTACACGGATTCAGGAGAGCCAGAGACTCATGAGGAGGCTTTGAGGGATGAGGCTCGAATTTAATGGGAGTTAGCCATGAAGGACGAGATAAACTCCTTGGAACAGAACTAAACTTGAGAGTTGACCAAGTTACCTGCAGGGAAATGCGCTCTTATGAACAAATGGGTTTTCAGAGTCAAAGATGAGGCAGATGGCAGTAAGAGGTAAAAGGCAAGGCTTGTTGTGAAAGGATTCTCTCAAAGAGAAGGTGTTGATTATATTGAGATATTTGCACCAGTTGTGAAGATGGCTTCTATTAGGGTTCTGCTTTGTATTAGGGCAGTTGAAACTTGCACTTAGAGTAGTTGGATGTGAAGACAACATTTCTCCATGGTGATGTCGAAGAAGAGTTGTACGTGAAACAACCCACAGGTGGGGGTGTAAATTGAATAGGACGGTCCATCGTCCGTCCGAGTTCGTGTAACACCCCGTACTTAAGCGGATATATATATAATATTATATAGAAATATATAATATAATATATATATAATAAATAAATAATAATAAATGAGATGGTAGTTAGTGTTGGCCTATAGATAATCCTATGGGAGTTGATTAATGAGATTGATAACGATAAGCCTATGAGATTTAGTTTGGGACATATAACCCTTATAGGTGATTTTACTTACATGGAACATGGTGTATGAGCTAGTATGCTATTATTGGATATTATGAGGTTTAATTAGAGGAAATAAGTGATTTTGGCCCCTTTTTCTTAGAAACCCGCATGTGTGGTGTACGTTTGTGATATATATATCATGATATTGACTCGTGATGTGATAATTGATGAAATTAGTAAGTGGGTATATGTTTACACTATAATTATGTTCGAAGTGAATTAATGAGCAATAGTATGATATTATAATGTGATGAAGTATACATTTTGATACTTTTACGATATGGAATAACATAATGTAGTTCTTTTATTAATGTTATAACTTGGCGTATGCCTATATATGATACAATGAGGTAATGAATAACATGGTATTCTTAATATGAGATGTTATGGCAAAATAAATATCTTGGCGCATTAATATTATGCAATAATATGATATGATGGTTTTATCTGTTGAATGACAGAGTGTATGCATAATGTGGTATAATGATACGATGATTAATATTGTGAGCACCGGATATGTATTAAATGGTAAGATAAAAGATAAGATGGTATGTGCTAATAAAATGTATCATTAATTCACGTGATTAAAGTCGAGGGGGTGGCAATTATTGAATTCAAAGGTGCAATGCTTGTGTTGATAAAGTAAGATGGAAAGATGAAATGATTAATGCTAATAACAGATGGTTTTGTTGACCAGTACCTACAGAAATCCTGGGGGTTTGGGCTAGACCTCCTAACACCCAAGGACCGGATTGGGGTAAGTGGACCCAAACTATGTTTGGGGTAAGTGGTTTTTATCACCCAAGCTATCGGCTTGAGGTCCGGTTGTTCCCTCAATGACAGCTGTCGCGAGGAAGTACCCAGTTTATCTGGGGTTAGTGGTTTTCCCTCTTGGCTTCGGCTGGGAGGAAGTACCCAGGTTACATGGGGTCAGTGGTTTTTCCCTCTTGGCTTCGGCTGGAAGGAAGTACCCAAGTTCAACTTGGGGTTAGTGGTTCCCTCGCTAGTTCGGCTAGGAGGAAGACGTAGCCTCGGACGAGTAAGACTCTGTGTGAGCATTGGGCCGCGTGTTTACTGGGCTGTTGGCTTTCAGTATGTTGGGATACTGTGGCTTACTGGTCGACAAACTAATAAAATAACTAAGTGAAAATAAAAATATGAGAGTAAAGAAAGTGGAACGTGAATTGTGAATGTGAAAGAAAGTGGTTGTGAATAAAAACGAATATGAAGGAATACGAGTGTATGTGGTTAATTTAAAATGAAAAAGTAAAAGAGACGTGTGTTAATATGAATAGTATGAAGTAATTATATTATGTAAATGATTATTAAGTAAAATACAGTATGATATGAGTTGTGCACCTTGGAATTGTGTCGAGGAACTACCTGCCCGCTATTTCTGTGGAAATGGTGGGAACTACCTGCCCGCTATTTCTGTGGAAATGGTGGGAACTACCTGTCCGCTATTTCTGTGGAAATGGTGGGAACTACCTGCCTTGGCATAATTCGCTGGGTAAGATGGTGAGTAGTTAATCTAATATCGGTAATGTGTAATGGACATGGAGAATTAAGTAAAGTGAAGATAAAAAGTAATTGAAGTGAATTAATAACCAAGCTATCGGCTTGGAAAGTGATGTGATATTGCCCAAGTTCTACTTGGGGTGCGGTGATTATCACCTAAGCTATCGGCTTTGGGGTGTGATATGTGATTACCCAAACTATGTTTGGGATATGAAGTATATCGTGATGAGAATGCAAGTGAAGTTAATGGCAATTTGTGTTATTAGTGAAAATGATAATTAGATACATTAATTGTAAGAATGAGAAATTACTAAAGTGATATAACGGGTTGAGAATGAGTTATAAAACATGCTTTTGATGCAATAGGAATGAGTATTCAAATAAGTGATATGTTAATGATGGGATGAACTGCAAGCAAGTTGCAATGTGCAATGAGATATTGTGTTTGTGTTATGAGATATGAACGAATGTGGCATTATGAGTATGAATGCATATGTTTATGATGTGATATGTGATGTTATTCAATAAAATAAATATTTGTAATGAGAAGTTATGCCGATGTAGATGGTATTGTTATTTGTATGCATGCGATGTATGTAATAAGAGAGTGGTTGTGAAAATGGTTATTAAAGAAAGTATGCCGTAATACAAGTTTGTGTACATTGGAAGTGTGTCGGGGAATTACTCGCCTTGGCACAACCTCCAGGATGAATGGGTGAGTTGATAATATAATACAAATAAATGAAGTGCATGGCTAAATAGAGATGAAGAAATGATGTAGTAACATCATGTGGTTTTATTCATATAAATAACAAAATGTTGTTATGACGATAATTGTGAAATGATGACAATTCGTGTTAGGGAATTCAAATTGAAAAGTAATGGATTGTATGTGAATTCGTATTATGCGAATGTAAAATGAGGATATATACGAGGTCGATGTGAGGCATATAGTGAAATGTGGGAAGTATGGGTAATTACATAATTGGATGCAGATCTGAAGAGTATTTTGATATAAAATCGTATTGGTGATATTTTTATGATCAGATTTCAGGTTGCATCATCTTAACTTGATGTTTGTAAGTTTAATTTATTTTCTTTATACTAATTAATTTATTTATTAGATTAATGGTTATACTCACACTAGAAATGACTAACCCCTGTTGTTTTCTGGGGGTTGGAGGGGTCCCTCCTTGAAGGTGGACAACCCTAACTCTCCTGCATGTTTGCTAGCAGCTCGGTGAGGTAGTTATAGAGTTAGGAATTATATTTTGTTGAGATGATAGATTATTTATGTATTTAGTATATAAAGAAACATGGACAGTTGATGTATTATTTTGTGTTAAAGTGAACATATATAGATATAGTACTGTGATGAGGTAAGAAAGCCCGTACCCACCTCGTTGTGGAGTATTGGGTTCTGTGTTTGGTTTTCGGAAATTTCTTCTTCAGTTTTTCTATTACTTATATAAGTTTTAAAGGAAATTTATGGTTTTTAATTGATAATTGATATTGTGTTATGAGTTTAGCCCCCAGAGCATGATATTTATATTGCTTGTGTGATTCTGCTCATTTTGGCCTAAGGAGCCCATGATTATATTGCCTGTGTTGTGAGCTACGGAATTTAGAGCAGAATTTTGTAAGCTTTTTGTGTTTCGGGGCAGAAATTTCAGGGGAGACTCTGCCAAAATTTTATTTGAAATATATCTATCTTAGTTTATGTCTAAAGTGATATAGAAATTGAAAGAATTGAATTTAGAGGTTTAGTTTTCAAAAAAAATAAAAATGGGGTGCTACAGTTCGGCTCGAGAAATGGTCCGACCGTGGACCGTCCGAACTGTTATACGAACCAAACTCGAACAAATTTTTATGTTCGATTCCGAGCTCAAGCCGGACATAAGTCCGTCCGAGTATTATTGCGGTCCGATGCTTTATCGAACCGAGTCCGGACTATAAAAATTTTGTCCGACCTAGACCGAGCCGGACATAAGCCCGTCCAATTAGAATTTCGGTCCGAGTTTGAACATATGGTTGTCCGATCCCGTCCGGTCCGATTTACAGCCCTACCCACAGGTTTTGAAGCTAAAGAAAAGGAAGACATGGTGTGTCGATTGAATATGAGTCTTTATGGGCTCAAACAAGCACCGCGGCAATGGTACTTGAAGTTTGATTGCTTCATGAGAGGAAAAGGTTTCGATAGATGTGAAACGGATCATTGTGTGTATGTTCGTAGATATGAGGACAATAATATAGTTACCTTGGCGTTGTATGAGGACGACATGTTGTTAGCAGGTTCATGTATGGAGAAGATCAAGGAAGTAAAAAAGGCGCTAGCTTTGGCATTTTCAATGAAGGACTTGAGTAAAGCAAAGCAAATCCTCAGCATGAAGATTAGTAAAGACAGAAGTAGCAAGAAGCTTTGGTTATCACAAGTGGACTATATGAAGAAGGTGTTGAAGAGATTCAATATGGATGGCGCGAGGCCAATCACTTGTCCCTTGGCTACTCACTTCAAGTTATCAATGGACTTGTGTCCTAAAACGGAGGTGGAGATGGAGAAAATGACTGTTATTCCTTATGCCTCAGTTGTTGGGAGTTTGATGCATGCGATGGTGTCTACAAGACCAGACATCGCACAAGCAGTGAGAGTTGTCAGCCGTTGCGTGAAGAATCCAGGTAAACAATATTGGGATGCGGTAAGGTGGATTCTTAGATATTTAGCAGGTACTTCAGATCACTCTCTTTGTTTTGGGGGAGATTCTTTGCATACACATGGTTATGTGGATACAGATTTTTTAGGTGATCGTGATAGTTGCAGAAGTACTACAGGATATGTATTTATAGTTGGAGGAACAACTGTCAGTTGGGCTTCGCAGTTACAAAAGGCTTTAGCACAGTCAACCACGGAGTAGGAGTACATGACACTTACAGAAGCGATGAAAGACGTGTTGTGGATTTCGGATCTTATGAAACAATTGGGCAGGAAGCAACCCATAGGTGAACTATGGTGCGACAGTCAAAGTGCAGTTTTCTTGGCGAAAAACTCGGCATATCACTCTAGGACTCGACACATTCAAATGAGGTATCATTTAATCAGAATGTCGGTTGAGAAGAAATGGTTGAAGCTAACTAAGATTTTTGGCACTAAGAACCTGGCGGACATGCTCACTAAGGTGGTGGATAGTAGGAAAAATCAGTTTTGCTATACCGCTATCGGATTGTCTCCAGGTTAATTGTTGAGGAGACTCGCAGAGACACAGACCTAGACTAGGCCAATGGAAGAATTAAGAACAGGTTAGAGACTTTGTGTATATGTCTCCAAGTGGGAGATTGTTGGGGTTTGTGGATACAATACACGATAATGGGGTTGGAGAAGTCAGATGAGAAGAAGAGTCGAAGGAGCAGCAAACTGCTGCAGGTGAGTTGCGGTCGACCGCATTCGGACAGGAAAAAGAACGGTCGACCGTGCAATCGACCGTCACTCTCTCTGGATGGACCTTGTATACTTGAAGAGGCGATCGGTCGACCGCGCAGTCGATCGACCTGCTCTCTGTTGGACCCTGTGCAGTCGAAGGAAAGAACCGGTCGACCGACTTGGTGTTCCGGTTGACCGTCCCGATGATTGAAAGTTGAGAAACCCTATATATATATTGTATTGTGTATGATTTTATGGTTAACTGAAAAGAAAATAGAGATCTACCAGCCGTCATTGAGAGAGAAGGAGATTGAGAGAAACCCCACGCCTTGTGGGTAAGATCTTGAGAGATTTGTAAACATATTCTTCATATTTCTAGTGGAATTTGCAGGAGTGCCTCTGCGCGGGGGAGTAGCCATTGTTTTGGGTGAACCTCAATAAAATCTTGTGTGTTGCTTTTAGTTGTTCTTTGTTCTCTGATTTTGATTCTATTATTATTGCATCTCGTTGTCTTTGTTGAGTTATTCCTGATGGAACTGAGATGAATCCCAGGACTACGGATTGGTGTGCGTATCGATCGTTAAAAATTTAAACAGATTGCTTAATGGTGATCTAACCCTATACAGCAGAAACTAGGGTTCACAAAGTATACCTGCGGTGAGAAGAAGACGACAGCGACCCCAAGATCTTCTGCACGTATTCCTTCCTCGGGTTGGACGTCGTGTGGGCGACGATCTCCCAACCTTTCTCCCTTGGCTGTCCTCTCTTTCTCTCCTTACGTGAATCACGAGATTTGAGAAAAAAATCTTATATTTCAGATTGTCAATGACGGCCAGAGAAATAGAGGATATATATAAGGCTACGGCAGGGACCATGAGGAGAAATTAGGGTTAGGTCTCCTAACGGATCTGGGTATCCCGTGTTCAGCCCGAACACACAACCCAGGCCCATTAACAATAGCTCGGTCCACTAAGGAGCTATTGTTGCACTACCTTCCTAATCCCAAATTATATTTATAGGCTCCTTTTATTATATGCTCATTGAGCTCCCCATGTTAAGATATCGAATGTCCGTCGATCAAATTAAGTTACTGACAACTATATTGATCAACATCTTTTATCCTTAAGTACTACCACTCAACTTTATTTGTCATGTCGGATGTAATCCACCTGCAGGGTTTACATGACAATCCTTATGAGCTCCTTAAGGGGACATCATCAACCCGACGTATCGGGACATGGATTCCTTTTACAATCAACAGCCCATCATACATACAATGCTATTACCCAATTCATAGAGGTTGTTGATCCATAATGAATCTCACTCTTTTATGAGTCAAAGTAATGCACACTGCATATACATGTCTGTTATTATATCTGGATTAAGAGCATAAGCATCCATAATAACAGAGGTATTTGTTCTCTTTTATAGTCAGTACAAAGAGAACAACCTCAAGTGGTCCTGTTCAATACACACAAAGTGTACTAGTGTAAACCTATAGTCAAGATAGACTAATACCAGAATACACTACAACCTTTCCAATGGATTGTCCAAGTCCGTCTAGGTTGTGAACTATTTATATATTCCATAGGGAACTGATAATATGATCTTCTGTGTGTCACCTCGCACCATATTATCAACCTTATAGAATATCAGACACTTGCATTAATATTATAATAAACACAATATGCAAACATATGCCCATATGATTCTCATTCAAAAAAAAAAATAAGGAAATAAAGTTAATACAAAAGTGATGCTTTCAGTATATAACCCTAACAATTCCGCAGTTAGAATTCAACGTTATTTTCATCTGAATGTTCCTAACATCCTTTTGACTGAACTTGCGTAAAATGAAAACATGCCAAACTTGTGAAAAAAGAAAGAAACCTGACTGAACATGTGAAAAAAGAAATCAACTAGTGTGTCTTTGAAGAAGAGAAATAACTGTATTATATTAAAATAAATCTCTACAGTTGGAAAGCAATTTAAATAATTATGGTTGAAATTCACCTACAAATTTCCTGCCAGAAATAACTGATTCATCTCCGTCGACCCTTGTGTAGTACCGTGTTGTTGCAGATTTGCTGCTGTTCTGGTGGTGTTGTACTGTTGTTTTCATTATCATTCTCCTGCACATCATGTTAAAATAGGTGTCTACAAACATACCGGTGGCACAACAAAGCTAAATAGAGCAATGAAGAAATCGAAGTAGATGAGACGAGTCAATGAACATCCAAGCAAATAGATCCAGCAATTCAACACAAACACAACGAGGATTTATCCCGCTTAATCCGGATGAGAAATATAGGGTCTGTTTGGAAACATTTAAGTTGAGGAATGGGAAGGAATGGAATGAAAATGAATGGAGAGGAATGGAAAGAAAGGGAAAGGGATGAATTAACTTAATAAGTTGTGTGTGTTTGGCAACTGGTGGAATGAAATTGACTTTTTTTGTTTCCATTCCCTAATCTTGTTTGGCAAACAATGGAATATTATGGATTACGGCATTTTGAAAAACTTTTTTATAACATTTGTACATGGACATACTTCTGACATTTTGTATTTTAGGTTGAGTAATGAATAAAATTGTTTTCCTTGAGAGAAAAAACATACTTCTGACACTCCCAAAAAATGAAGATTTATTAATTCTAAAATCACCCACTCTAACCAAAATTAATTAGTTTACCTTATTTTTTATTTTTTTTATTTTTTTGTAATTTAATTCTTTTCACTTTTGATATTTGAATTTAAAAAAGAATCGGGTAAAAAATATATTATCAACGGGATCAAGAACATTGGGTAATTTATACCAAAAGAGGGATCTTAGTTCGGTACTAAAAGTTGGCGAGGTGATTTGCCGAAACTGAAAGCGGAAAAAAACAAAAAAACAACTATTCTCTGATTAAAAAGTTCGGTGGTTTCTGAAATTTAACGTTTATTTTATGTGAAGTTCTTTTAACATATTTGCACTGCATTCGAGAGGTGATGGTGACGAAGAGCCCTCTCAAAATTTGGAGAAGAGGGTTGATTTCTTGATGAATAGAGAAGAAAAATTAGTTGTTTCCATTCCTTTACCCAGCTTTCCGAGGGGGTGGAGCTGGAATAGAATTTGACTCAAATCTTTCCCTAGGGAATGACATTTAATTGTTTCCTTTATTTTCTTTTTCAAAACAAACATGCTGTGGAATAGGATAAGATGGGTCTATCCGCAGTATTCCATTCCTTTCCCTAGTTTTTTGGGTTTCCAAACGCGCCCATAGGGAAATATAATATTCAACTAGAAGATATTATAAGGAGTTAATGATTAACTCAATATAATGAATTAAACTCACTCACCAACAACTATCTCTCTCTCAAGCCTTTCTTTACAATAGAGAAAATAATCTATGAAGTCTTACCTCTCATACTGAAGGCTACAACAATATATAGAAGAAGAACATAGAGAACCCTAGGTTAATTTTGATTCTTAGTCGTCCGATATAACCTGAAGAACAGATAACTGAATAGGAGTCATACGATCTAACTTGTAATTGAAAATTGGGCTGAAACGACATAACAAATTGAGGTCCAAAAAGAACACAGCGCCGCGCATGGGCGACCGTCCAACAAAATCGGTCGACCGACCTCCTCTCGGCCAAAACCCTGTGCAACTGCAGTTGGGTGTGCAGTTGGGGGTGCGGTCGACCATTCCCTAGGACAGTCGACTGTCACTCTTCCTGACTGCTGATGTTGCTGTTTTTTTCTTCGACGCTTCGACCTCCGTGCTTCATCATACCTTCATCTAATCTAAACCACGAGTATTCAAGACATAATCCTAACACATCAGACTCGACATAGACTCGACCCGGCTCATATCATGGGTAGGAAAAAGAATTGACAAAATTTTATGATAGGTTAATGATACGGCAGGATAGTTCCTTATTCAGCAGTAATTTGAGAAGAAATAGAGTACATACATGCATTATGTATGGAACAAATTAAACAGGCTCCATTATTTACATTTCCCTCAATTAACTCATGAAATCCTTAATACAAACAAATGGTTCAAACTTCAAAGATTCAGAACAAATAAACCCGAAAAAGAGAGCAAACAGAGCCAACTCTACTGTAAGCAATTGCCCTCTGTAGAAATAACCTCTAGCTCTGCCCACCACAGTGGTGACAGTTTCGGCGTGGCTGCAATCGGGGTTATTCCCGTTATATTCCTTAGCCGAGCCACCACCTCTGTCATTCTCGGTCTCCTGTTTATGTCCGGGACAATACATGACTTAACTACCTCACAGAGCACACTGACATCCTCCTCACTATATGATTCAAGCGTAGAATCAACCATATCCATGAGGGGTCTCTTCCCATATAGGTGGCTTGAAGCCCAAAGGATGAGAAGGCCATCGTCTTCTGAAAATGGTAGCCTTCCCGAGATTATTTCTAGGAGTATTATACCGAATTTGTACACATTGTCATATATGATGTCTAGACTTCCGGAAGGTAGGTCAGATTCGTATTCCTCATTCCAGAAGGTTAGGTCGGAGATTTGGGCAGCATAGTCGTCGCAGAGATAAATGGTTGAGGAGTGAAGATTTCTGAGTACAACAGGGGGCTCGAGATTGTGCATGTGGTTTAAACAGTATGCAACACCCATGATGACCCTCAACCGAGCTGCCCAGTCAAGGTGGTCTGCTTCCTTAACTGCAAACGCCACGATATTTGGGTGTAAGATTCATATCATCATTCACATGAAAGGTAACTGATGTTTAGAGAAGGGCGAGGATAAACTGAATTACTCACTGTGTAAATGTTCAAAAAGTGTGCCATTTGGTGCATACTCATAAACCATCATCCTCGTGAACGGCTCTTCTTCGCCACAATACCCAATAAGGTTCATAAAGTTCTTGTGATTCACTCTGGACAACACCGAGATCTAAATCATGTACAAAATAATGCCCCAACGTTAGAAATGATATACAAAAAGCACAATATCATAAACATTTGCGTAATAACAGGAATTAAATTGAGTTTAAAAAAAGGAATTAAAATATATACCTTTTTCCTGAATTGAGCTTCACATTTATCCGACCAATCTTTCTTAGAAGTAACCATGGTTGACGTTACCGCTATTTCAACTCCACTCGAGAGTGTTCCCTTATACAAATAGCAATCTGATAAAGAGCCAACAACATTGCTGAAATCCTCACAAGCTAATTCAATTTCTGACCTTTTGAGTGAAGGTAAACCTGTGATGGAAATTCAGTGTTATGAATTGAATTGAATATCTAATAAATAATTTCTATATAATTAAAAATGGAAAACTTTGAAAAGGAGGTGGACAGGTATTTCTCCCACAAAAAAAAAAACAAAAAACAAAAACAAAAAACTGTAAATTAAGAGGTAAGGATGCAAATTTGTTAGGCTAAAAATAACCTGTCACAAATGCTTTTTGCAACTGCACGCTGAGACCCGTTCTCCATGGCATAACAGAGACAATTTTGCTGGTCCGAAAGCAACGGAAGTATACAAGTGATAAACATACTAGTAACAAAATTCCGCCAGTTACTGAGGAAAAAATTATCCACTGAAAGCGGTGATGTACTGTTGGGGAAGCTTGTGGTTTTGAAGGTGATTGATTTCCTTTGTGTTCACGTAATTCCCTCTCACGTGCATTTTTAGTCTTCCTATCAAAGATTTAAGAAAAAAACTTTAAGAGGAGAAGCACTGCTAGATGACTGATAGCAATCCAGATGATAATGCAAGAAAGTTGGTACTACAGTAACATTTTAGTCCTATAGCACAGTACTTGAGTAACTTAATAGTTCGATTTAGCTTTTCAAGACTCAGTTGTAAACATAGGAAATATCCAAAATCTCCATAGAAAGAGTAGATGTAATGATCTTATGTTCACTATGACGTGTTAGGAAATAATAAAGTAGCAAACAAAAACATGAAACTATATTAAGGGTCACTAGACACTAGATTTAACTACATCACTATGCTTAAATTAGTATTCATGGCAGTAAGATTACATCTATATGCCACCTTGAATAATGTATAAACCATAGCTAGGCAATGTTAGGATTGTGTCTTGAATACTCGTTGTTCATATTAGAAGAAGGTAAGATGAAGCACGGAGGTCGAAGCGTCGAAGTGAGTAAAAGAAGAAAACAACAGCAGCAAGGTGTAGGCATAGTTGCGGTCGACTGTCCCAAGTTGCGGTCGACCGCACCCCCAACCACTCGTAGTACAAGGAAGACATTGATAGCAATATGGGGGAAGTTCCCATCAGGCAACAACGGTTCTGCCTGACCCTACTCAAGCATGCATATGTTGTCAGTGAAGATTTTGTGTGAAGCCTTGGAGACGACGTACCCGGGGCTAGGGTGAGCTGAGGGGGGACATTGTCTGAGAGAGGTACGATCGACCGGTCTTGTTGGACGGTCGACCACCCGCGGCACTGTGTTCGTTTTGGGCCTCGATTTGTTGGGTCGTTTCAGTCCAATTTTCAATTCCAAGTTAGATCGTGCGGCTCCTATTCAGTTACTTTTTTTAAGGTTATATGGAACGACTGAGAATCAAGATTAGACCTAGTTTCTCTCTATTCTTCTATATATATTGTAAACTTTTCCAATATGAGAGAGAGTACTTCATGGATTATTTTCTCCATTGCAAAAAGAGGCTCGAGAGAGAGATAATTCTTGGTGGGTGAGTTTAATTCCTTATATTGAGTGAATTAATAACTTCTTGTAATCTCTTCTAGTTGAATATCAGATCTTCCTATATTTTCCCCCGGATTAGCAAAAGCTAACCGGGATAAGTCATTGATGTGTTTGTGTTAGTTTGGTGGATCTACTTACTTGCTCAATTTATTCGTCTCATCTACTTCGACTTCCTCATTACTTTATTAGTTCCGCCGCGACAACGGGCGTTGGTTGACGCCCCAATCGCAACAAGCAATTCCCTGGACCAGCTGCAAATTGTCACCGACTCAGTGTACATCTAGTTCAAATGATCAGATCTTCACTTGAATATCAGAACCTTTGTACCTTACAAGAATTTAACACATGAAGTTCTCAGTTACTCCTCTTCGTTAGCACCCCTCAAAGTTTCTCTCTCCACTGATATTTCTATAATCTAGAGGTTTAATACTGGCTGGAGAACTGATGTTCTATCTTCATTTTCTTGTGCAGTGCACAAAATAAACAAGGGAAAATTTTAGACCGCAAGCAGAAAATAAGATCTGCAGCTTCATCGCCATGTATTATCTAAATGTAAACAAACATGGACTAGATTTGTTAAGATGGAAAAGAGATTTCATAAGATATAATCTATACTAGCAACTGAAGTGGGCTACTATTATAGTTTGACTACGAATTGACAAAGGAAATGAGAACCAAATTAATACTGATTCACTTATAACAAAACAACAGAAGTAGGAAGAAAGCACGAAGATCTAAATATGGAATTTAAAAGGATATCATCAATCATCAATTAAACTGCCATTGAAGTCTGTTGGTTACAAAGTGTAATCTTCCTATAATTATATTTTGCATAACCAAAGGGCAATGTTCCAAGTTCCAACATAAAAGCAAGGTTTTATTCTTCTTCCTTTCCTTTATATCTTCGTATAAGGGGGTACTTGCATTGATGTAAAATATTGACAATAGGTGGAATACAAATATTCATGACTATTTTTGTACTTGGATGGAGACAAAAAAAATTGAGGAAAACTTTTCGAGCATGTGATGTAGCATTCCTTCTCTTATTACAATGTTTTCACCTTAAAAAAAGTGTGGAGTTCGGTGAAGAACTAAAAAAAAAAACTCATTCAATACCTCATTAGTTGCTATTAGTATGTATTCTCTTCTCTTCTGTTGACTTCCTTAACTTTTTCAACAAACTTTTCTTCTATCCAAACAAAATTATTTCATGAAAATCTTTTTTCATTCGAAGCAACCAAGCAAGATTAGTGAAAATAAATTTGTCTCGTAAATATTTCAATGGAAGTTTCAAAGTATTTTGACTTCTACATCAATCCGAATGCCCCCTAGGTCAATCTTACAAGTATTCATATTTCCTCCATTTGGGAATGTTTCATTAATCTCTTAGATCATATGTAGTTGTTCCGACTCAAATTTTGGGTATTTGGCATATAGGAATAAAAAAATTGGGTTTCGGTTGTAGTCGTTTGAACCCAAATTTTGGGTTTTATTTTTAAAAAATCGACGGACAATGAATGATTTCCCGTCCATTAATTTTTATTTTTAAAAAAAATAAAAAGCCAATGGACGGAGAATCATTTCCTGTCTGAGAATTTTAAAAAAAAAGAAAAAAAAATTAACTCCTAATTAATTCCTAATTAACTATTAATTTAATCCTAATTAAATCTTAAATAAATCTTAATTCTTAATTAAATTTCAATTAATACCTAATCTATACACATAGAAATATTTATAGGCTCTAGTCTATAGAATATTTTCCACCAAAATGTGAAAAAATGCATGGGACGGTAGATGATCTATCGTTCGTGCGTTTTTTAATATTTTATAATTGGATCGGACGTGAAATGATTTCCCGTCCGTCGAAATTTTTAAAAAAAATGAAGGGACGGGAAATCATTTTCCGTCCGATCAATTTTTTTTAAAAAAAAAATTGGGATGGGAAATGATCTGCTGTCCAATGTTTAAATAAATAAATAAAACCAGCGACGAAAAATGATCTTCCGTCTGATCGTACGGACGAAAGATAATCATTCATCGACTATTTTTTTGAAAAATTCATTTTGTCTTCCAAATATAGCCCAACACCCAAATTTTGGGTATATAGCGAACGACTGCGGCATCATGTTTTCTATTTTTTCAAAAAAAAAAAAATGAGTATATTACCAACGACTAGAGGCATCGGAAGTTTTATCTCAAAACAAACAATAACAACAAAAACTACATGAAGATCAATTAGATACTATGTTTGACTTACAAAGCCACAACTCTTCCATCATCAACTGAATCTTCAACCCAATCTGACATAGCTCCATCAGAATCAACCTCCTCCCTAAACCCCAACATAGCCCTCCCTAAATTCCCACACACAAACAGAACAAAGTTTGAATCAAACCCATCTCAAATTCATCAACAACAGCAACAAGAAAAATATACCTTCATCATTGAGAGAAGCACAAAGATCCAAACTTTGATGCAGCAAAACTACCAACAAGAGCCAACAAGCAAACCCATGCTCAAATTTCTCCATTTCTTCGACTAAATCAAAGAGATGGGTTTTCTTCTACGATGATAGTCTGAGTTGGGTCATTGACGCATGAGGAGTAGATGGCGAGGTGGATGAGATAATTGGAGGGTAGAGTTGAAAACAGCGTCGTGGAAAAAAGAAAATTCCGTATAGTTAATGAAGTCGGCTTTCAGATATGGAAGAGAAGGTTAGATTCACTGCCAGGCTGTCAGTTTGCTTTGCTATGAGATTAGTGCATTTGGAAGTTTATGAATACTTTGACCCACCAATTTTGTTTGTATCACATGCAAAATGGCTGTGGAATGATTTGAGTGGCCAATAATCAATGAAATTTAAAAAGAGTAATGAAAATCCATTAATTATTTAGCTATATTGTGGATGGGTTGAACAACTTGAACTTACCTAACATTTACTAGTACTAGCATTATACACGTGCCGTGCACGTGGAGAAAATTGGGGGATAAAAAGGAAAAAAAAATCTGCCAGCACGTGCATTGTACGGGTTGGGTTAAGGACTAAGGCCTTCTCCCATTATAGTAGTAGAGATAATGTATGTGCAATGTACATTTAAAAAAATTTAAGTCATCAAATTAGATGAATACATATTGAATAAGAAGAAGAAAAAAGTTTATATTTGAAGTTTTTTTGCCTACATAGGCCACTTTTTGAAAATATTTGCGTTTTTGGGCCAGTTGCCCAACTATTAGCGCTTTTGGGCTACTTTGTGCAACGTCGGCAGCGACCGCTATTTTCATTTCGAGGTCGCTATGGGAATAACGACCTATGTTTTGATTTTTTTAAAATTTTTTGTTTGTCGTCACTATTTCCACTAGCGATCTTAGTATAATGAGGTCGTTGATGGGATTAGCGACCTTTATTGAACTGTATTCTAACACTTAACAAAATCTAGAAAGTTTTTGCTCTCTGAAAAATGACAATCAGTTTTTTTTTAAAACTAAGGTCGCTATTCGGAATAGAGGCCTTTATTAACTAAGGTCGCTATTCCAAATAGAGGCTTCAGTTGTATGACTATTTTACAAATTTTACAAAGAACAAAGAGATTGTGTTTCCTACTGAGGTCGCTATTGGGAATAGCGAGTTCGCTATTCCCAATAGCGACAACATTTTTAAATTTTTGCGGAAAGCTCTTTAGAAATCGCTAAGTGTCTCAATACATTCATTCGGAATCGCTAAGTGTCTCAATACATTCATTCGAGCTCATTAACCTCATTATACTAAGGTCGCTAGTGGGAATAGCGACAGCAAAAAAAAATCAAATTTTTTTAAAACATAGGTCGCTATTCCCATTAGCGACCTTGAAACGAAAAGCCCGTTATTGGGAATAGCGGTCGCTGCTGACGTGGCACAAAGTAGCCCAAAAGTACTAATAGTTGGGAAACTGGCCCAAAAACGTAAATATTTTCAAAAGTGGCCTATGAGGGCAAAAAATTATTATATTTGAATGTTTTGATTTGGGCTACACTTGTGGTGTACATTTATATTTGTTGGATATAGTTTGTACGTGTATTATACGTGTTTATATAGTTACAAAGTTAGGCTTCGTTTGTTACAAACCCAACTCTTCCATTAAAATAGTAGAGATTAAGAATAAATTTAAAGAGTCTCTTTATTAGCTTCTTGTACTTAATTTTTGGCACATATTGTGTTCTGGTAATAATACTAAATGGACAATTTGCATTTACAAACTTAACTTCACAACTTGATGCAGTACAAACACTCCCGGTTGTTGGAGTACAATCACCAACAATAACTCGTTATTTAGATGGTAATTACTCTGGTATGATACAATCAAATTAAAGCTAAACAAATTACTCTTCAGAACTTCTTTTCAATTAAATTTTTTTCAAACAGTGGTCTGCTAAGTTGGATTTATATTCATAGCAACCATATGCCCCCCAAGTGAATTTGGAATTTTTTTGCCGTCATATGCCACTTTTAAAAATATTTGCGATTATGGGCCAGTTTCGAAACTATGAACGCTCGTGGGCTAACTTGCGCCATGTCAGCAATGACCGCTGTTCTCATTAGCGACCTATTCATTTTGAATGTCGTTAATGAGAATAGCGGCCTATGTTTTAAATGTTTTTGAATTTTTTTGTTTGTTGTCGCTATTCCCACTAGCGACCTTAATATATACAAGACCGCTGATGGGATTAACTACCTCGAATGAATGTATTGAAACACTTAGCGATTTCTAAAGAGCTTTACCAAAAAATTTAAAACTGAGTCGCTATTGGAAATAGCGACCACATTAGGAAACACAATCTCCTTGTTTTTTGTAAAATTTGCAAAATAGTCATACAACTAAGGTCTCTATTCGGAATAGCGACCTTAGTACAATAAATGCCTTTATTCCGAATAACGATTTTAGTTTTAAAAATAAATTGATTGCCATTTTTTAGAAAGCAGCTAAGTGTTAGAATACAGTTCATTAAATGTCGCAAATCTTATTAGCGACCTCATATATACTAAGGTCGCTAGTGGGAATAGCGACGACAAACAAAAAATTCAAAAAAAATTAAAACATAGGTCGCTATTCCCATTAGCAACATCGAAAATGAAGAACCCGCTATTGAAAATAACGGCCGTTGCTGACGCGGCACAAAGTAGCACAAAAGCGCTAATAGTTGAAAAACTGGTCCAAAAATGCAAATATTTTCAAAAAGTGGCCTATGTAGGCAAAAAACTCGTGAATTGTGGGTGGTTTTTACAATTAATTTATAGATTATAACACCATAAGCCCATTAACCCAATGTTGGGCCTAAATTGGGCCGTTATGAACACCGCATCCAAAAGCAATTCAACAACCCAAATCCATCCATAAATACTCCAGAAGTTCAGACAGAAGCACGTGCACCCTGCACTTCTCCAAATCTCAGAACCCTAATTCCTCAAACTGACCAAGCATGGGAAATTCGCGAAGACGACGAAGCCAATCGGAGAGAGAGGACGATGAATCCGAGTCGGAACCTGATCATCGAGGCAAAAAGACCGCTTCTTCGTCTCGGAATCGCGCGGAATCGGAATCTTCTAGAAGGAGGAGGAGGAGTTCCCATGGAAGCAGTAGTAGTAAGAGGAGGAGGAGAAGGAGCGACGATGAGGAATCGGAATCTTCGGAATATTTGGAAGATTCGGATGGTTACAGAAGGGATCGGAGGAAGAGGAAGGAGGTTACGGAAGAGGAGATCATTGAGTACATGGCAAAGAAGACGCAGAAGAAGGTGAGTGAAATTTTGGAATTTTGAAATAGGGATTAGGGTTTAAGAAAGATGAATGCTTGATTGATTGATTATGTTGGGTTTTTGTGTTTGTAGGCGTTGAAAGTGGCGAAGAAGCTGAAATCGCAGGGGGTCGCGGGGTATTCAAACGATTCGAATCCATTTGGTGACACCAATTTGGGGGAAAAGTAAGTATTTTTTTTAATTTAAAATTTTACGAATTTGATAATGTCTGGATAGTTTAAACTTCAATTATTTTTGGAGTAATTCAATTATAACGAAATTGAATTGTGCATTATAGTAAAGAATCAAAATTTGCTGAAAATATATGGAATACATCTGTAAGCAGGGTAATAAATTTTGCTAAAAATTTCGGAACGATTCCAGTCTGTTTGGTGACTCCAATTTGGGACAAAAGTGAGTTTTCTACGTTAAAATCATTTATCAAGCATCATTTTAGCGAAGATATTAGGAGTATAAATATTTGTAAGTATGGGGGTGCAGTTATAATGCTACAACTTATAATGCTAACCGAAAAATTTAGGTTTACAATAGTGCAGCAGCGTGTAAATGTGTAATATTATGTAAATGTTAAGAATATCTTTTAAATAATAAATAATAAACCTAGTAGAAAGAGTAGACGTACTCTTTAAATTGGTTAGGAAAAGTGTTTTTTTATATAAAAAATTCTTTTCAGGAAGTTTATTTTGAAAATGCATAGGTAGGTTAATCCTTTTTGGAGTAATTTGATTCTTTAGAAATCTAATTGGGGAAAAAAACATTATGGTCCAGCATCAATTTTGACTGAATTTATATAGTTTTTTGGCCCATGTTAAAAATTATGGATGAAATTTGGAACTTATAATCTATATAATAAAACACAAAGAAACCTATCAAGTGGCTCTCATTCAATAAGGTTGAAATCAATGGTCCAGATTTAACCTCACAAAACATATTTTCCCGCCCAAAAGTTCCCCCCAAAACTCAAATTCAAATCCCCCTAAAACAACTCCTTTATTTATTTATTTCTCTCTCTCTCTCTGTTTACTCAGAAATTTATATTTTCAGATTTCAAGTTTGTAAATTTTTAGATTTTTTATGCATTTTTTTATTGCTCATGTTACATTGAAAATAACAAATATCTCATCAACAGTTAAATTTCATCATTTTCCACACTTAAAGTTCTAAGAAGTTGGATTTTACACCCCCATTTATAATTATTTTTCAACATATACTAATGGAAACATGGACTTTTATTTACAACTAACTATTGTTTTACTATTCAAACTTGAGCTACATAATTGTTGTTTTGCTGTTTACAAGACTTTCATATGTTGTATCGTTTTGAAGACGTGCCGTAGGCACGTGCCCATGGGAAAATCTAGTGTGTGTGTGTGTGTGTGTGTATATATATATATATATATATATATATATATATATATATATATATATATACATATATACTTCTAGAAACATGGACTTTTATACCCCAATTCATAATTATTTTACTATTCAAACTTGAGCTATATAATTATTGATTTACTGTTTACACGGGCAAATCTAGTGCTAATACAAAAGTACATGTATGTAATAGTGTAGAATTTGTAATATTATATTTATATTAAGACTAATCAATCATTTGAATAACGACATTGCCTAAAGAGTTGACATACTTCTTTGTTCGAATGATTCGGATCCCGTAGGTGACTTTAATTTGGGGGAATTGCGAGTTTTCTTTATATACTATTTTAGTTAAGTTTATTTGGTACTGAAAGTGTATTTATTGTTTAATTCTTTTGGAGTCCATTGGGGCGAATAAAATTATAATCAGGCATCAAATTTGACTGATAACATTGGATTAGAAACATTTGTACGTAGGGTAGTATATAGTTCTTTAGTGAACCCCCCTGCGAAGAAGCTATAATCACAGGGGTTTTTGGCTATTAAAAGTTCAAAACAATTCAAATCCACGGGTGACTCCAATTTGGGGTAGAAGTGAGGGTTTTGTGTGGGAAATGCATGGGTAGCTTGAACCTTTTTGGAGTAATTCAATTCTTTTGAGTGCTATTGGAGCTAAAACATCCTGGTCAAGCATCTAATTTTACTAAAAATTTATGGTTTAGAAACATTCGTAAGTAGGGTAGTACACATTTCTCTGTCCCTTGTTAAAATTATATGTGAAAGGTGGAACTTACAATGCTAATCCATGAATACAGGTAAGTAATTGTGTGGGAATACATAATATTATATTTTTATTACGAATAATCAATCATATAAATAATGATCTTGTATAAAGAGTAGAATACTTATATATATATATATATATATATATATATATATATATATATAGAGTCTCCTTCGGTTGCACACTACTTTTGGTGAGCACTCCGTGAACACTCACGAAATAGAGCACCTATGAAAAATCCAAACCGCTCACATTGTTCTATATGCCTAAGATAGCCTAAAAATAAAAAATCAAATAATTTGAAGTTCATTTGTCCATTTATCATGCTGTTAGAATTTTCAGCCATACAATTTTGTGATAATGTAAATCATGGGCAAATGAACTTCAAATTACTTAATTTTTATTTTTAGGCTATCTTAGGCATATAGAACAATATGAGCGGTTCGGATTTTTCATAGGTGCCCTATTTCGTGAGTGTTCACGGAGTGCTCGCCAAAGTAGTGTGCAACCGAAGATTTCTCTCTCTCTCTCTCTATATATATATATATATTGTTGCTGCTGATTTTGGTGTGGGAGCAAACACATGAATTTGTGAATTCTTGGAGAAACGAATAAAGCAAACCTGTTGACTTTCACTGGCGTTTTGACTGGTTTCTTACCGCTGTCGTTGACCTGCAAAAAAGTTCGATATACTGGGATGAATCTCGGCGACGAACCCTCCGACGCTCTTGTCAGTAATCAGGAAAATTATGAAAGCGCTTTATGTGGAAAAAGATTGATTACCTTATTATGGTGGGGGGAGAGGGGTATTTATAGTCGCCTTAGGGACCCGTTTTGAAATAAAGGACTTATCTCTACTTCCCGGTGTTTTTGGATAAGATGTAGAGTTTAAATTGTTTCCTAGAGATAACCATGAATTTGAATTACTCTTTAAATATCCTAGGCTGGTTTGTAACAGGTTGCTACCGATACCCAATAGGACAGACCCGTTTATGGGTTATTGGGCTTTGAAGAAAGACCCAGTTCCCATTTCAGATCCGTTTGTAGGTGAAATTACCGTTTTATCCCTGAGAGCTTTAAGATTCGTGGCCGATTCGAACGGTCCCGATTTAATCATATTTTTAGCCATATATATCTATATAATAAAACACAAAGAAAGCTATCAAGTGGCTCTCCTTTAATCCCCTAAAAATCAAAGGCCCAGATCTAACCTTACAAAACATATTTTCCCTCCAAAAGTTTCCCCCAAAACTCAAATTCAAATCCCCACCCAAAACAATTCCTATATTTTTTTATTTCTCTCTCTCTCTCTCTCTTTCTCTTCTATTCAAAAAATTAAGAAAATAATTTTTTTTTAAATTTTAAAAAATTTAAAAACTAAAAAAAATTTAAAATTTAAAAATTTTAAAAAAAATTCAAAAAAAAAAAATTCAAAAAAATCATATAATATGTTTTTTGCTTTATGTTTCCTACTTCAATTAATTTGCTGGACCTCCAAAACTATTTTATATGATCAAACAAGGTGCACTGTTTCGAAGACATGCCGTAGGCACGTGTCAACGGGCAAACCTAGTATATATATAGTCTTCAAGAGGTCGGATCTCTCCCTAAGGTGGGAGAGCTCGCCATGGTGGGGTCATCCTACGAACGATTCGAACCGTTCATCTTGTTCTAAATACTTAACTTAGTTTAATTATGTGAGATCAAGTCATTTGAACTTCATTTTCTCGTGCATCATATTATTATAAAAAATAAAGATATTACAACCGTACAATTTCGTAATGTTTTAGTTGCATGGGCAATCAAATTTCAAAAGACTTGTTTCCACATTCTTAACTAGTTTCAGCATTCCTAACAAAATGAATGGTTTGAATTGGTCGTAGGATGTTTCCATGATGAAGGAGAAGGCTCTCCCATCTTATCGTGAGCACCGACCTCTCTTGAAATATATACGCATTGAGATAGGATATGGGGGGTCCTATGGTACAGGTGGAAATTTCCACAACAGGTGCACTAAAATCTAATCTCCGCAATCGATAATCACATTCCATTACAGATCAAGTTGATCTTCGTACCATGAAACATAGAGTTATGTAAAATTATTTTGTTTGAATATGTTTTACCCATTCATCATGTGTTTGTGGTTTTTCAGCAATAGAACAATTGTGACAACTTAATGCATGAGAGATACTTATTTAACTTTGGTAATATTTCATCCTCGTATATTTAATGACATGTTGAACACTTTGAATGGTGTGCATTGTGCATTTGGGTGGAGGAGGTAGGATTTTTAAGGGTGAAATGAGAGAAAATTTCCTCCTATGCCACCTTTGATTCTGTTTGCACACACACACATATAGGGGAGTGAGCTCACTAGATCTCATGACAAGGTTCGTGTGAATTCCTTACCTAGCCACCACATGCATGATTCGAACCGTTCACATTATTTATAATATCTAAATTAGTGTAAATATGTAAAATCAAGTCATTGAACATTCATTTGTCCATGTATCATGTCATTATATAAAATAACGATATTTGGCCTTACAATTTGTAACACATTAATGCATGGATAAACAAATCTCAAATGATTCGGTTTTTCATCCATATACTAATTTAGACTTCAGATCAAAATGAATGGTTCATGTTTTTCAATTTATATCCCCCAAAAAATTCTTACGTGGTTCTCATCAAAGGAGTTCTCACATGATAACTCGGTCGAATGGTTTTCATTTTGGCTACGTCAGAGAGAAGAGGTCATAGCCATATATATATATATATGATGGTGATCATGTGAGACCCTATCTCTCCCGTTATTTTGAGGCTCTACATAGTACGTACCCCTATGAAGAATCCTAACCATTCGTTTTGTTCTACATGCTTTCAATAGCCTAAGGGTGTAAAATTATGTTATTTGACATTCATTTACCCATCCATCATGTCACTAAAAAATAAAGAATTTTCAACCATCCAATTTTTAGGTTGTAAAATATAAACAAATGAACTTCAAATAATTTGATTTTACACACTTGTTGTACCGTAGGTATGTAGAACAAGATGAACGGTTCAGATTTTTCATTGAAGCTCTATATGCTGTGTGGTTATACAAATGTTGATTTGCACTTTAATGCAAGAAAGAAGAATAAGAGGATTGCTGCTTAGATACTTTGGAATGCGTGATTTCATCTTGTTAGCTGTCTCCATGATTTGTTAAGCATGCATATCCACCATCTTTGTTTGAAATTCTGTAGTACACAGGTTTTTGTAACTATAAAATTGAATGCTTGGTTATTGTTAAAATACAAGTGCAATTTTCCTCAACCCTTCTACAACATCGAAATTTTAGCTTAGTGGCAGAGACTTTCACATGGTATCAGAGCAACCAAGGTTTGAATCTCATTGGCTACGCAATTTAAATACGAATTTAAAAAAAAATACCGCTGCCTATAGTCCAGCTGTTCAGGTCTCGGCCCACAATTTGTTGGGCATTTATCCCGTTCCTTTGGCCAAAAAAAATGGGCTCTCGACCTGAGGGAACATGTTAAAATACAAGTGCAATTTTCCTCAACCCTTCTACAACTTCGAAGCTTTAGCTTAGTGACAGAGACTTTCACAATTATGTCCACTTAACTTTTCTTGTTGGTTGGTCCTTAATCTTCGGTTGGTCCTTGTGCAATACATCCTAAGAGTAGTAATGCTCTTTTTCTGTGCCTTCTTTTATATCAAGGAGGGTTGGGTTGAGGAGCTGATACCTAGGCTCTTTTTCAGAGATTCCTTATCGTACTTAATAGAAGACAAGGTGGGGAAGCTTAGGCGCTTTAGTTTCAATGGGCGCCTAGGTGACTTAAACATCCACCTAGGGAGGCCCTAAGCATGAAGCTTGGCTCTAGTTGCCGGTTGCCCATATATGCTTAACGTATTCAAAACATTGCAAGCGTGGAATTTCAAGAGACTACTTAGCTATACATGAGATTTTACTTTTATGCAATTTGCAAAACTTTAAGCTTAATAATATGCTTATTCATGACTTTAGGCTATTTAGATTTGATATTATAGGTTAAGTGGTGTATTTTGTTTGTGTGTGCACATGCACGTGGGATGTGGGAAAATTGCGATGAATCTCTCAACAACTACTAGGGTGTTGTTATTATTCACATAGTTGTCAAATTGTGATACATATTGTATATCGTTCTTTCTGAATATCATATCTTATATTGTATTGTGTATCATATTGTAAGATAAATTAACACTTGTTCAAAAGTGAAGCAATTAATGATGGATCAATTTCTATGATTATATTTCATCAAAATATAGGTAAATCAATGACCTTAGAAAGAGATAATAATATAATTGTTGGCTATCGAGTCACCAAAAATTAATAACACATTAAATAAATAAACAAAACTGTGCATATGTCCTTAATATTGTATTATTTATGATCCTTAAGTCCTGACAACGTAAACGAGATTTAAAAACTTACTAATGTATAATTAGTACTCTGTACTACTATTGAGATTGCTTATATGTGTATGACACTATTTTTGATTTAGGCATATTATATGTAGTCATCTATTCTAGTTCTAAAGACTGCACAATTATAGGTGGATAGAAACTAGCACAAAACATGAGAATAAGATGGTTTATGCGCAAATTTATTGCCAAATTTTTTTTAAAGAGAAAAATCTTACATAGACACAAAAAAGGACTTAAAATAGCGTTAGAGAATAACTTGAGAAAACATATAAAATTAATGAAAAAAAGAAAGAACAAGAGAAGAACAGGTGAAAATGAGAAAGTAACAACATTGGAGAGTAGGAATTCCATTAAAGAAGAAGCCACCGACATGCTATTTTTCCATTTAAAAAAACCCAACGTGCTATTTACAATAAACCTAGAGAACAAGATGAACAAAGAAGAAGAACTAGAAAGCGTAAGTGGAACAAACAATGAAAAAAGCTTATCGCGTTGGCATAAAACCCCGAAGATCCAAGTTCTCTGCTTTAAAATGGCCTTTTGGGTGAATTATGAAACAAACATGAACCTAGATTCATATGTAAGCTATAATTGTTCATATCGTATCGTATATTTGTGCAATATGTATTGTAGAGACAATATGATGAAATGAGATATTTTAAGCTATAGAAATTTGCTTGAGATGCATATCAAATTCATTAAATATCATAATGTATCGAGGTATATATCGTAAGATATGCAAGATATTGAGAACTTTGATTATTCATTCAACCATTTTTATTAGCCTAAAAAAAATCTCAAATATGGTGTGACAGTTTCGTTTGGCGGAAGAAGATAGAGCGTGATGTTGCTCAGGGTCGGCCGCTGGACATATCAGTCAAATCCGAAAAGAAAAGACAGAAGGAAAGAATGGTATGCATCGAAAAATAGATTCATTAGATACATATTGAAATGTCTCAAGGATGTAGCAAGTTTAAAGCATTATATTTTAGCATCTGTAGCTTTGCCTTGCTAGTTCGTGTTTGATCCACTGATTTAGTTTCTTGCAATCCTTTAATCCTTGTTCCAATAGCCAATTGTATATCTTTAAAAACATTTGCTGTTAATTATATTCTAGCACAGCATGTAATCATGTATACCTGAGGACGTTCTGCTAATAAAGGTCATCCTGATTAGGACCTGTCAAATTCCCCTAAAAGAGGGGAAAAAGTGTACCTGACTGCCTACGTGTTCTTTTAGGTGGTACCCTCGAAAATTAGATGCCTTCACTTTGATAAAATGGCAATTTCAGGAGAGACAAGGGCTATGTTTAAATGTACACTGATTGTGGCAAAAGAAATGTATGTTATAGTTAGTTTAAATTAAATGGACCGAAATTTATTTAAATGGAAAAAAGAAGACGATCCTTTTAGCAAAGCCCAATTATTTGGGACTAGGACCATTTTGTTATTGCCATCTTTTTAGACCCTCATCATTAACTGTAGTTCATTTTGTTGAAGATCATCAAGAAAATTATTTATTTACTGGTGTCTAAACTGTCCTGATCTCACTTCTCACCAATTTTACTGATTTGATCACTCCATTTATAAGAATATCGTCGTTTTGAGCATCAGTGGAAACACAGAAAACCAGATCATCCTAATTGTTTCAAATTTATCTGCTTGTTTATACCTTGTTCTTGTTTTCTGTGTTTCTAATACAGGCAGAGATTGAGAAGGTGAAAAAGAGAAGAGAAGAGAGAGCTATTGAGAAAGCACAACACGAGGAAGAAATGGTTGGTTTAGAAATTTCAGTATATCTTGTTATTAATTTGTCAGCTGCTCAAACTGGATATACAAATACAAATTTGATCCTTATTTTCTGGTGTAGGCTTTACTGGCCAGAGAACGTGCTAGGGCTGAATTTCAAGATTGGGAAAAGAGGGAAGAAGAGGTATCAAAACAGATCCTATGTTTTTATCAACTGTTCCTGCATACTTTTAGTTCTTTTTGCCTTACTTTCCGGTTTATGTATTGAAGCTTTATTTTCCTTCATATTGCCATGAATAATGCTTTCTAAATTTTGTGGTGCAGTTCCATTATGACCAAAGCAAAGTCAGGTCCGAGATCAGATTGCGTGAGGGGCGTATGAAACCCATAGATATTCTGGCCCAGAACCTCAATGCCTCAGATGACTTTGATATTGTGATAGATGAACCTTACACCGTATTTAGGGTAATAACTTTCTACTCACTTCTATTACAAACTTTGAATTGCATTATGCCCATGTGTTGTCGCAAAGTTTAAATTAGACTTTACAGTCTTGAATGTGTAATCCTTCATCTAAACTGTTTGCTGTCGTGGAACCTGACAATGGAACCCTTTTTATGAACTTGTAAATTCCTCTGACTTCTGAGGTAAATACAGTGCTGAATTCTTGTTGTTTCTCCTTTTCTTCTGTTGTGTAATGAAGTGCATGTATGTGATGCTACTCATATTAAATGTAATACTAGTAATCATCACCATGTGCTTTCTTGTTGCTATGAATTCCGACATGGAGATATGGTTCACATAGATGATATATTTGTATTTCTACAACTGCTGCCAAGACGATGTTGATCATACTCATTTTGTAAAAATCCCTCTAAAGCCCTGTTTTAGTCCGTGCTCTTAAATTTGCTGAAGCCTCCTTACCGTCCTGCTTCCCTCCATTTTCCCTTTCCACTTTCCACAACTTTGATTTAGTTTTGGTTCAAAATTCCCAATCCAATTTATTTAGAGGTATGTCTGGTCATTCAATATTATATAGATGGCTAGCTGACAGTCCGGAGATCCAGGGAGTGTGGGAAAATCATTGGATTTATCTGGAATGGTTTTTTCCAGACTCTGTACATGCTTTCAGTGTAAGTAGTTATTCTATAATTTCTCTAACTGTAAAGTAGTTTTAAATGAAAAGAAAAATATAAGGCTTTTGTATGGTATCAACTTTTTAATGCTAATTAGGATTTTTCTGATGCGTGCGTAAGGTTATTGTAGTAGAGAACAGTTTTTACTTCTTTCAAGTACTATTTAGCTTATGATTGTGTCGTATGCATTCATTTGGGTTGCTCTTATTTTTAAATTAAATATATTGGGGTGATTTACAGGGTCTAGCGGTGAAGGAGATGGAAGACCTTCGTGATGACATCAAACTGCATCTTGACCAGGACAGAGCAACACCAACAAACACTGAATTTTGGGAGGTCATATAACTTTCCCTCTTTGCTGTTTAGTATCTTATTCTTCTTAATATACCATTTCCGTGTCTAGGAATCCTTTTTATGTTCTGCTCTTGATAGTTTCCCTTTTGATATTATAAGTAGCTAGCATTTCTTTTTATGTTATGCTCTTGATAGTTTCCTTTTTGATATTATCAGTAGCTAGCATTTCTCTGTATGTTCTGCTCTTGATAGTTTCCCTTTTGATATTATAACTTATAAGTAGCTAGCATTTCTCTGTCTCCTTAATTACGGTATATTTTATGTAGAATAATAAAGAATGCTTACAGTCATTTCAATAGTAGAACATGACTGGCTTATGCAAAATACAAAATAGCAAAAAGAGGTGCAACTGGGAATTATCTCCATTAGAGGGGACAAATTTTTTTGTTTTGTTTTGAAAGTAATACCTAGGAAGAGCTTTCATTCTCAACAATAAAAAATATTTACAAAAATTGAGGATATAGTTTAGAAGTGTGGATACGTGACTCAGGATTTTCATGAAGTATTGGAGTTCAACATGTGTTTGATATAGGTGAGACTTCATTATAGAAGTATCCATGCTGCATAGGGGGTAGATTATTTGTAATTAACTAGGATACTGGAAAGTGCTCTTTGTAGTAACTTCAACAACAAGTTGGTTTTTCAAATTTTTTCTTCTTAACGCATGAAAATAAGTGCACACTCTAATTGCTCAACTCATCCAAATAAAGTACTGCATGGACATGTTCTGAGAGATTGACTCATTTTCATGAAAGAAGCTGAAGAGTATTAGTTGTAAATCACCCTAGCATGGGTGAATAGGGTGATTGTGCTAATTTAAACTAAATTAGTAGAAGTATGGAAATTTAAACGAGTAGAGAGTTAGAGAGATCAAACGCCACCAGCGAAAGACAGACACGATGATATATAGTGGTTTGGTCCCCTGACCTACTCCACTCCCTGCAGCAGTTCTTTGTCAAAGGAATTTCACTGTACTAGAATAATCCTAATTCAGTGTACTTGGATTCAGGAAAAGTCCTTTTACACTCATGGATGTCCAAGAGACCTGAAAACCGAATCAAAAAGAAGAAAAGAAAAGAAACCGATATCTAAGTCTCACAAAAGTAAAAAAAACACCCAAGCTTCTCTCTTGATATTCACAAGATGACGGTTCAAGAAAACTAGGTCAAAAGAGATAAAGAATACAACCTTAATCCCTTTCCATTTATAGTGAATCCCTTTAATATGTCAGCATCAGGGATTTTCGGATCTGGATCTGTCGACACATAGAAGCGTCAGTTGGTTTATTTTGCTCAAAATATTTCCATTGAGCGAAGTGGGTCGGTTTGAAATTTAATGCTTCGGTTGACCGTCGATCCATTGAGATCCAGATTTGAGTTTTATTAGGAATAAAGCTATACCTTGAGTCTGTCAAATTTTATTTTATTATTATTATTATTATTATTATTATTTTTGGGGGGTAAAGTTGATTTATTCGATCTTACAATTAATTCTCACCCATTTAAAAGTTAAATTGCTGGTTAAGACTTCAGGTGAGAGCTTGGGCACTTCTTTTTGGCACTTTGAACTTGATAGTTGTCATGATGCTTCAAGTTTTGATCTTGATATGTCTTGTTTGTTCTTGACCATCAATACTTGAGCATCTTGTTTATTCTCGAGCTGGTTATAGTCTTAACACTTGAGTTCAATCTTTTGTTGCTGCATTCACCATAATTGTATCTTCCTGTCTTACATTCTAGCAAGGGATATACAATTATTAGAACGATACCTATGTATTTTGTGCTTGTACCAAACTTAGGGTCAACTTCAGTGGCTAATGCAATAGGTGTTCTTGGCGTGACCAAGTTGGATTAATTGAGAACTTATTATATGTCCATCCATTCTTCTACTCAATGTCAGTGGATTCTGTAGTTTGTAATCAGTTTCTTTTGGCTGCTAGTTTATAACATATTACTGTATAGGTACTTACCTTTCTTGTGCCTGTTCTAATATTATGGTTAGTCTGTTATCTTATTGTCTGCAAGAAGTTTACCCCTCTTTTTTCTCTGTGATTAAGGTTATAGCACTAGCATGTTCTTATTTATGTTTGTACTTGATGTCTGGCATGAATTACTAGTTTGTAAGCATGTCCTATGCACAATATTTATATTTATTTATAGTGCTAGATTGTTTTCTGAATCATAGTTAATGAAAACAACAAGCACCTGTCTTAAAATTCTTGCAAACCAAACAAGCCTCTACTCTACTGCAAAATACAACTAAATAGCAAATCCAAATAAAGAACAATAGCAATACAAACTAGCCCAGAAACTATCACCATCAAGTCCATACGGGTCCTCCAGGTTCCAGTGTATGACCCATGCGCAGCTTCCTCCTCGTTCTAATTGCACCTCCACAGGCCGATCTAGGGATCTTCGCCTTCGCGGCTGATCTAATCAGATATCCCTTCAATGCATAATTATTATCATCAATTCTCATTGTTACTTAAAATTAGTTTCACAAATAGAGATTAAAAATGCTGTCTAGTATACGTTTAAGAGGCCACATATCTGGATGTCCACACAGTCGCATCCAAATTCTCTAGTTATAATTCTCGTTAGGCTGCATATTATCTGCAACAGTCATTGAGATTGAGAAAACACACAATGGCTAGAAGCACTTTTTCTTAATTTTCCTTTATTGTAATATATCCCCTTAATGCATAATTATTATCATCAATTCTCATTGTTACTTAAAACTAGTAACACAAATAGAGATTAAAAATGCTGTCTAGTATACGTTTAAGAGGCCACATTTCTGGATGTCCACACATCTGCATCCCAATTCTCTAGTTATAATTCTCATTAGGCTGCATATTATCTGCAACAGTCATTGAGATTGTGAAAACTGTACTGGCACCATGGCTAGAAGTGCTTATTCTCGATTTTCCTTTATTGTAACTTATCTTTACTTCCACGCTTAACTGTCTAGATGCTATTAATATATCTCTATGTTATTGAACTTCTCAAATTCAATCTATTGTTATGCAACAGGCAATGATGGTGGTTTGTAGCTGGGAACTAGCGGATGCTCGGAAAAGAGATGCACTAGACCGAGCTAGGGTTCGTGGCGAAGAGCCTCCTGCTGAAATTCTAGCAGAAGAGAGGGGCTTACATTCAAGCATAGAGGCAGATGTGAAGAGCCTTTTGGAAGGGAAAAATTCCAATGAGTTGGAATCAATGAAACAACAAATTGAATCGCAGATGCGATCAGGCACTGCAAAAGTTGTTGAATATTGGGAAGCTATCTTGAAAAGGCTTCATATATACAAAGCAAAGGTATTACCCCCTTTACTGTCCTCCATTTGTGAATTCTGGAAATTGGCTGAATAATTATACATACTGCAATTTCAATTTAGAATCATTAGTCTTAATAGCGGAGACACAATTAGATTGTTAAAGCACAATAATTGCTTTTTTAATTTTTTTTCAAACTTCAGTCGTTGGGCTGTATAGTGTGCAGAAGTTATATTTTATATGTCTAACTAAATGATACTCATATCAGCGTAATTTGGCCAATAACTTGTACACGACAGTTATTTGGGGTAGTAGATTGGCCCTGGCAGGCCGTTATAATGTTGGGTTAGCTTGTTCAGAACTGTTACTGTCAACCACAATTTTTATAATTGCATGTATCTAAACTATGTAATTTTGTTGGACTAGTTTATAGAACATGTAATCTATCTTTTCAGAAATAGTGTAAGGCTGTTAAGCTGCTATGCCCTCCAACTATACAACTATAATTTCAAATTGTAGTAGGTGTGAACACTCAAACTAGATTTTGATTTAGGCGGATCTAACCTCATATGGCATAGGACCAATTAGTGTCTGTTACATGTTCCCCGAGTGTGATAAGGGTCTGTTTTGTATTGCTGTGTGAATTAGAAGTGCACGGGTAAAGGTGCTCTGGACAAGAAGTGTTTTACATAAAATTTCTTCAAACGGTCAAGAGCTCTGCTCTGAACATCTAAAAGCACCCGGTGTGGTGACGAAAAGGGAAGAAGCCCATTTTTAAGTACTGCAAACTCAAATCCGAGAGAGCTATGAGTTGAATGCGTTGTGAAGAAAAAGTGCTTGGCCTTAAGGTTGTAGTTCAGCTAGAAATGCGTGCCTGAGTTTCTTTCTCTGATTGTAATCTGCTGTCGACTAAATGAAATAAACTTATCTGTATACATCAAATCTGTATTAGAACACCATAGACAATCCTAGGTCTTTGGTGTATCAATGTTGCCAGGCATAGTTCCAAATATCATGTAAGTTAGATGCTAAGAATATAGACATACTTCTTAACACGGTTTCCCCAAATTTCATATGTGAATAAATTTTTAGATGATGTATTTTGATGAGCATTTGTTGTTAACTTGCTACTTAGCATTGAAACCACAATTACGGCTTATTTATCTGTTAAACTATTGCAAATGCAGGCTCGTTTGAAGGAAATTCATGCCAGTCTTTTGAGGAAGCACCTAGAACGTCTAGAACAACCTGTAGAGATCGTAGAAGGTTTGGAAACCGATACGGAACTAAAGACTGAAGAAGAGGAATTAATGCATGATGTGGAATGTAATTGCGCCTTCTTCGATTATATTGTTCCTTTCTGTAACTAATTCCAGCAAAAACATTAATTGATAAACTAAATTTTCTGTATAGATGACCAGCACTATTCTCCTGAGCTGTTAAGAGATGAACCAAGGGAGGAGCCAGAGGCAGAGGAAGAAGAACCAGGCTCTTTCTCACCTGAGCTCTTGCATGCTGATGAAGATGATGAAGCAATTGATCCTGAAGTGGATCAGGCTGAGCTGGTAATTTACCCCATCTACACTTGTGTTTGTGCTTTTAAAATTGATATGCAAAGTTTCGACTATCTACCATATTGTTAATGATGAAGTAAAATTTAACGGGAAATGTCTTGATTAGCCTATTAAAATACACTTGAATTAATTGAATGTTCTCAAATTGGTATAAATATCGGCCATTAGGTCCGACAAATCAGTTCTCGGTTGGGTGCCAATAATTTGAAGATTTATATCATTTTGCAAGTTTTTAGCAAGTACCTTTGCTATTAAGCCAATGATTACTGCAATATTTATTGTGTGCATACCTCTACTTAAGAAAACATACACGTCAACTTGTTTCATCAGACCAAGACGCCTTAGTTGGTCTTGGTAAAGTATATACTAAAGCATTTTTTGTAAGCAAGTGTACTTAATGTGCATTAATTTTCTATGTATATAAAATATAAGCATTTTTTTCATACACATGAATATGTGATCTAATTATACTGTAATTTAATATGTTTACCTTTTAAGATTTAAATATGTAGCTTTTTATTATTTGCTTGTGTTTTCATATTGGTGATTATATATTTTTGTTTTAGCTGTATAGTTAACATAAGATATATTATTGTTTGTGATATATAATGTTGTATCAGTTATCTAAATCACATTAATGATATATATGTTTTCTTCTGATATGACAAGCAGATATTTACTAAATATCTTTGTTTTCCAACAATCAGACCTGATATCCCATGCATAGAACCATGTATTCAAGAAAGATAAAAGTTCACCCAGCATGCTGTAAACAGGGAGATGATATGAGGTTTGGATGCACTTACAATATGTCTGTAAAAGAGGCGCAGTTCACACAAGCTAATCAAAATTTATTGAAATGGAAAGAGGAGAGAATCTGATTCCTTTCAGACTCTTGCTTGTTGTGATTGATTTAAGTCTCAGGGTTGAAATCTTCTTTCTGTAAATTCACCTTTTGACTTCCTTATCGTTAATATAAAAAGTTTGAAAATTTGGTTGGATGGTCTTATAAACAGTTACCTAAAAGAAAATGTTTTCAGGGAAACTTACTTGTGTACCCCTTTTTTGGTACCTGATTTTTCATGTACAAAGCATATCTGAACCTATGGATATACTTATTGTCCTTTTCCCTTTTTTCCTTCTAAAAATGCCTTGAGCAAAGTCTATTACCAAACAACTAAGCAAAACAAGGCAGAAAAGTCGAGATGAAAAGGACTACCACTAATAAACTAACTAGCAGAACATAAAAAACCCAAAGCTAATTTAAAAATCAAGACAATCATGTGAATATTGTAGCTTCTTAGTAGATAGTTCAACACATCAGTATGAAGTTCAACTTGGAATACCAGTTGGGTATAATGCAAGTTTGAAACTACTTGGGTATAGAAAAAAATAAAATAAAAGTTATAGGTTACAGAAGCAATTATCCCCTTCTAAAGGGTTTAAAACATGTTCTTACAGTTGTTCAGTTATTTGCGGATGTCTTAATGAGTGATTGAAAAATTGTTTTTCTATGTTTAAACATTCATTTGCAGCTGAATTTAAAAATGAATAATCTACATTTGTTAAATTTCTAACTTGAATAAATTTATTTTAAAACAAGCATCATTCAGTAAAGAATTATGGTAGTTGTGCATCCTATTTTCTTCTTCTTAACATCAATTCTTTAAAATGCTTTGCTCTGGTTCATAAGATTCATGGTGTTCTACATTTTGCTCGAAGCTAAAGCTGCTAGCTTAATTTTTTATGACTTGTACGTCACTAATTTGTCTTGGTGCTTGTGGTTTTCTGTGTTACTGATTTTTTGGTGAGAATATATATATATATATATATATATATATATGTATGTATATTATATTTTAAAATATATAATTTTGACCAGTAATTAACTTTTCCATTATTTACCAATTAACAGGATAGGAAACGTGAGGCGGTAGTGGCAGAGCATCAAAGGAGGATTCGGGAAGCCATGTCAGCGAAAAAGGCAGCTACACCTGATGAATTGGAAATTAAAGCAATTAAAGCAATGGGGATTATGGATGAAGGTGATGCTGTATTTGGTTCTGGTGCTGAAGTAAATCTGGATTCACAGGTGAATCTACATGTCTACTTTGTTTATTTATTCATTTTGTTTACCTTTGCATCTCGATTCTAGATTTATTTACTTAGAAAGGTTTTATTTCTGATCGGTTGATTTCATCCAGTTTAGGCTTATGTTACAAGATTACCATTTACCAATTTGTAACAATGAAATATACATTCCAATTTTTCGCATCTGGAGGACACCGGAGGGCAATCCATATATACTGTTTGTGACGTGTCTCACATTTAGTCTAGTATTTAACTAATACCACGATCGGGGTGGTGAAAATGAAATACACCACACAACATCAAAATTTTGTTAGATATTAAGGGGGCGCACATTGATCATTTGAGTTCACTTAGTACAATCAAATTACTACATATTTGTATGTATATAAAATTTGTTTGACAACAGTACAACTTGTTTAAAATTGCTTCATGTTCAAGATAAACATCTTCCATTCTGATTAAGAGATGCAAAGAAGCCTACTCCTATTGTACCATGTTCTTTATAGACAATTACCTTATTACTGGCATTTTACCATTCCACACACCAAAGCGATCCATAGTCCTAGCAACTTTATTTTAACTCTATTTTCGTCGTTATATAATGCTACAAGATATCTTTATTTATTACCAGAGAATTGGGGATGCATTAGTGTGTTGAATGGATGGTCGGGCAGAAAAGGAAAACTAAATTTGCTGTGTGCACTCATCATATGATATTTTTCTAGTAACTATGGCTAACATTTAATGGTGACATTCTATGGAGCACTTATCGAATATCGTATTGAGCTCATGTCTGGAACACATTGTCGACTGTACACTTTCTAATGTAATTTTTAAAGAAGTTTTTGTGTGTGGTGTGACGTCACATTTTGACGTGTCGACGTGTATGTATAAATGCTTAGTTGACATTCGGTCTTGCCTCGTATAGTAGCACATTAGTCATGAGTCGTGACAAGAAAATAGCGGTCTCGGAATCAGATATGTAAATGCACCATTGGATTTTTACGTGCAGTGTATGTGAATGAAGATGGTAATTTATTAATTGAGTTTGTTAATAGACTGCAAAATTCATACATATACACTGGAAAAATTAGTGACCATCATCTAATCTGTTCTATTTTTTATTTTTATGATACTAAACATGCCATGATGGTTCTGTTTTATAGGTATACTGGTGGCATGACAAATACCGTCCACGAAAGCCCAAGTATTTCAACCGTGTTCATACTGGCTACGAATGGAACAAATACAATCAAACCCACTATGATCACGATAACCCTCCACCCAAAGTTGTTCAGGGTTACAAGTTCAATATATTTTACCCTGACCTTGTCGATAAAACAAAGGCCCCAACATACACTATTGAGAAGGATGGAGATGGCGAGACATGCATCATAAGGTTCCACGCTGGCCCTCCGTATGAGGACATAGTAGGTGTTTTTTCTTGGTTGTTTCTTTGCTTTTGTGTCCAACTGTTTTAAAGCCTAACAATGTTACATGTGCCCAAAAACAGGCCTTCCGAATTGTAAACAAGGAATGGGAATATTCACACAAGAAGGGTTTCAAGTGTACATTCGAGCGAGGGATTCTTCATGTTTACTTCAATTTCAAGCGGTACAGATACCGCAGGTAACTGTCGATTTCCCTGTGATATGCGTCTGGGTTACCCGATTTGTTAACAAGTTGACTGTTGTAAAAAATTTAATCTCTTTGATATTCTCAATGTAAGCATGTTTATGATTAGTTTGGATAATCAATTTTGGGCGGCATTCAAGACGGTGAACCTCATCTTCTCATTTCATCCTGCTAATATGTACAGTGAGATGTTATTTGCAATCAAAGTTTTTTTTACTGTACAGTTTATATTAAAAAATACATAATGCTAATATGCTAATTGATGTAATATGCTAATTCATGAGATTTCGTATGTTACTGTTTTGGCCTCATTTTGTGGGTGTAGTCCACAATTTCTGACCATTTTTGCGAAATTTTGTATTTGACTTTTTAGCCTTATTTTGTGGGTTATAGTCCACAGACACCGGCTGTTTTCGCGAATTTTTGTATTTGACTGTTTTAGCCTCATTTGTGGGTTACAGTTTTCGACCATTGTTATGCGGATTTTTATTTCTCATTTTGTGGGCTATACACTGTTTTCGATCACTTTCATGAGATTTTGTATTTTACAGTTTTGGTCTGATTTTGTGGGTTATAGTCCACTGTTTCCGGCCGTTTTCGCGAAATTTTGTATTTGACAATTTTAGCCTCAATAGTTGGCTATAGTCCACAGTTTTTGGCCACTGTCGTGAAAATTTTTATTTCCCTCATTTTGTGGGCTATAGTACACCGTTTTCGATTACTTTAAAGTGATTTTGTATTTTACTGTTTTGGCCTCATTTTGTGGGTTGTAGTCCACAGTTTTTGACCGTTTCCGTGAAGTTTTGTATTTGACTGTTTTAGCCTCATTTGTGGGCTATAGTCCACAGTTTTCGGCCACTTTCATGAGATTTTTTATTTTTCTCATTTTGTGGGCTATAGTACACTGTTTTCGATCACTTTCATGAGATTTCTTATTCTACTACTTTGACCTCATTTTGTGGGTTATAGTCCACAGTTTCCGACTGTTTACGTTAAATTCTGTATTGGGCCGTTTTAGCCTTATTTGTGGGCTAAAACGGTTTTCGGCCACTTTCGTGATATTTTTTATTTTCCTCATTTTATGGCTTACACTGTTTTCGATTACTTTCTTGAGATTTCGTATTTTACTGTTTTGGGCCTCATTTTGTGGGTTATAGTGCACAGTTTCAGTGCGTTTTCGTGGAATTTTGTATTTAACTGTTTTAGCCTCATTTGTGTGCTGGAGACCCCAATTTCGGCCACTTTCGTGAGATTTTTTATTTCCCTCATTTTATGGGTTATTGTATATTGTTTTCGATCACATTCATGAGATTTTGTATTTTACTGTTTTGGCCTCATTTTGTTGGTTATAGTCCACAATTTTCGGCTGTTTTTGCGAAATTTTGTGTTTGACTTTTTTAGCCTCATTTGTGGGCTAGTTCACAGTTTTCTGCCACTATCGTGAGAGTTTTTATTTTCCTCATTTTGTGGGCTATAGTTCACTGTTTTCGATCAGTTTAAAGAGATTTCGTATTTTACTGTTTTGGCCTCATTTTGTCGGATAGTCCACAGTTTTCGACCGTTTTCGTGAAATATTGTTTTCACTGGTTTAGCCTCATTTGTTGGCTATAGTCCACAGTTTTCAGCCACTTTCGTGAGAGTTTCTATTTCTCTCATTTTGTGGGCTATAGTACACTTTTTTCGATTACTTTCATGAGAGTTCGTATTTTACTGTTTTGGCCTCTTTTTGTGGGTTATTGTCTACAGTTTTCGACCATTTTTCAGGATAGTGTATCTAACTATTTTAGCTTCATTTGTGGGCCATAGTTCACAGTTCTTGGCCACTTTCGTGAGATTTTTTAATTCCCTCATTTTGTGGGCTATATTACACTAATTTCGCCCATTTTCATGAGATTTCGTATTTTACTATTTTAGCCTCATTTTGTGGGTTATAGTACACAGTTTTCCGCCGTTTTCGTGAAATATTGTATTTAACTGTGTTATCCTCAGTTGTGGAGTCCACAGTTTTCGGGCACTTACGTGAGATTTTTTATTTCCCTCATTTTGTGGGCTATATAGTACACCGTTTTCGATCACTTTATTGAGATTTCGTATGTCACTATTTTGGCCTCATTTTGTGGGTTATAGTTCACAGATACCGGCTGTTTTCGCAAATTTTTGAATTTGACTGTTTTAGGCTCATTTGTGGGCTAGTCCACAGTTTTCGGCCACTATCATGAGATTTTTTATTTCCCTCACTTTCTGGGCTATAGTACACTGTTTTCGATCACTTTAAAGAGATTTTGTATTTTACAGTTTTGGCCTCCTTTGGTGGGTAGTCCACAGTTTTCGACCGTTTCCGTGATGTTCTGTATTTGACTGTTTTAGCCTCATTTGACGGCTATAGTCCACAATTTTCGACCACTTTCGTGAGATTTTATATTTCCCTCATATTGTCTGCTATAGTACACTGATTTCAATCACTTTCATAAAATTTCGTATTCTACTGTTTTGGCCTAATTTTGCGGATTATAGTCCACAGTTCCTGACCGTTTTTGTTAAATTTTGTATTTGACTGTTTTAGCCTCATTTGTGGGCTATAGTCCACAGTTTTCGGCCACTTTCGTGTGATTTTTTATTTTCCTCATTTTGTAGGCTATAGTACAGTTTTCGATTACTTTTTTGAGATTTCGTATTTTATTGTTTTGGTCTTATTTTGTGGGTTATATTCCACAGTTTCAGTGCGTTTTCGTGAAATTTTGTATTTGACTGTTTTAGCCTCATTTGTGTGACATAGTCCCCAGTTTTCAGCCACTTTCGTGAGATTTTTTATTTTTCACATTTTGTGGGTTATAGTACACTGTTTTCGATCACATTCATGAGATTTCGTATTTTATTGTTTTGGTCTCATTTTGTGGGTTATAGTCCACAGTTTCCGGCTGTTTTTGCGAAATTTTGTATTTGACTTTTTTAGCCTCATTTGTGGGCTATAGTCCACAGTTTTCATCCACTGTCGTGAGAATTTTTATTTCCCTCATTCTGTGGGTTATAGTTCATTGTTTTTGATCACTTTAAAGAGATTTCGTATTTTACTGTTTTGGCCTCATTTTGTGGGTTATAGTCCACAATTTTCGACTGTTTCTGCAAAATTTTGTATTTGACTTTTTAGCCTCATTTGTGGGCTATAGTCCACAGTTTTCGGCCACTTTTGTGAGATTTTTTATTTTCCTCATTTTGTGGGCTATAGTACACTGTTTTCGATCACTTTCATGAGATTTCGTATTCAACTGTTTTGGCCTCATTTTGTGGGTTATATAGTCCACAATTTCCGACCATTTTCGTTAAATTTTGTATTTGATTGTTTTAGCCTCATTTGTGGGCTATTGTCCACAGTTTTTGGCTACTTTCGTCAGATTTTTTATTTCCCTCATTTTATGGGCTAGTACACCGTTTTCGATCACTTTCATGAGATTTCGTATTTTACTGTTTTGGCCTGATTGTCTGGGTTACAGTCCACAGTTTCAGTGCGTTTTTAGGAAATTTTGTATTTTACTATTTTAACCTCATTTGTGTTTTGTCGTCCCCCGTTTTCGGCAACTTTCGTGAGATCTTTAATTCCCTCATTTTGTGGGTTATAGTTCACTGTTTTCGAACACTTTAAAGAGATTTCGTATTTTACTGTTTTTGCCTCATTTTGTGGGTTATAGTTCACTGTTTTCGAACACTTTAAAGAGATTTCGTATTTTACTATTTTGGCCTCATTTTGTGGGTTATTGTCCATAGTTTTCGACCATTTCCGTGAAATTTTGTTTTTGACTTTTTAGCCTCATTTGTGGGTTATAAACCACAGTGTTCGGCCACTTTCGTGAGATTTTTTATTTCCCTCATTTTGTGGGCTATAGTACACTGTTTTCGATCACTTTCATGAGATTTCATATTCTACTGTTTTGGCCTCATTTTGTGGGTTATAGTCCACGGTTTCTGACCATTTTTGTTAAATTTTGTATCTGATTGTTTTAGCCTCATTTGTGGGCTGTAGTCCACAGTTTTCGGCAACTTTCGCGAGATTTTTTATTTCCCTCATTTTATAGTACACTGTTTTCGATCACTTTTATGAGATTTCGTATTTTACAGTTTTGGCCTCATTTGGTGGGTAGTCCACAGTTTTCGACCGTTTCCGTGATGTTCTGTATTTGACTGTTTTAGTCTCATTTGACGGCTATAGTCCACAGTTTTCGGCCACTTTCGTGAGATTTTATATTTCCCTCATTTTGTCTGCTATAGTACACTCACTTCAATCACTTTCATAAGATTTCGTATTCTACTATTTTGGCCTAATTTTGCGGATTATAGCCCATAGTTTCCGACCGTTTTCGTTAAATTTTCTATTTGACTGTTTTAGCCTCATTTTGTATTTGACTTTAGTCCACAGTTTTCGGCCACTTTCGTGTGATTTTTCCTCCCCCTCATTTGTGGGCTATAGTACACTGTTTTCGATCACTTTAATGAGATTTCGTATTTTACTATTTTGGCCTCATTTTGTGGGTTATATTCCACAGTTTCAGAGCGTTTTCGTGAAATTTTGTATCTGACTGTTTCAGCCTCATTTGTAGGCTAAAGTCCACAGTTTTCTGCCACTGTCGTGAGAATTTTTATTTCCCTCATTTTTTGCTTTATTGTTCACTGTTTTCGATCACTTTAAAGTGGTTTCGTATTTTACTGTTTTGACCTCATTTTGTGGGTTATATAGTCCACAATTTCTGACCATTTTTGTTAAATTTTGTATTTGATTGTTTTAGCCTTGTTTGTGGGCTTTAGTCCACAGTTTTCTACCACTATCGCGAGAAATTTTATTTCCCTCATTTTGTGGGTTATAGTTCACTGTTTTCGATCACGTTAAAGAGATTTCGTATTTTACTGTTTTGGCCTCATTTTGTGGGTTATAATCCACTGTTTCCGACCATTTTCGTTAAATTTTGTATTTGATTGTTTTAGCCTCGTTTGTGTGCTGTATTCCCCAGTTTTCGGCCACTTTCGTGAGATTTTTTATTTCCCTCATTTTATGGACTATAGTACACTGTTTTCGATCACTTTCTTGAGATTTCGTATTTTACTGTTTATGCCTCATTTTGTGGGTTATAGTCCACAGTTTCAGTGCGTTTTCATGAAAATTTGTGTTTGACTGTTTTAGCCTCATTTGTGTGTTGTAGTCCCCTGTTTTCGGCCACTTTCGTGAGATTTTTTATTTCTCTCATTTTGTGGGTTATAGAACAGTGTTTTTGATCACATTCATGATATTTCCTATTTTACTATTTTGGCCTCATTTTGTGGGTTATAGTCCACATTTTCGGCCGTTTTTGCAAAATTTTGTATTTGGCTTTTTTAGCCTCATTTGTGGGCTAAAGTCCGCAACTTTCTGCCATTGTCGTGAAAATTTTTATTTTCCTCATTTTGTGGTTTATAGTACACTGTTTTCGATCACTTTCATGAGATTTCGTATTTTACTGTCTTGGCCTCATTTTGTGCGTTATAGTCCACAGTTTCAGTGCGTTTTCATGAAATTTTGTATTTGACTGTTTTAGCCTCATTTGTGTGTTGTAGTCCCCAGTTTTCGGCCACTTTCGTGAGGTTTTTTATTTCCCTCATTTTGTGGGTTATCGAACAGTGTTTTCGATCTCATTCATGATATTTCCTATTTTACTTTTTTGGCCTCATTTTGTGGGTTATAGTCCACAGTTTCCGACCATTTTTTTAAAATTTTGTATTTGATTGTTTTAGCCTCATTTGTGGGCTATAGTCCACAGTTTTCTGCCACCGTCGTGATAATTTTTATTTCCCTCATATTGTGGTTTATAGTTGACTGTTTTCAATCCCTTTAAAGAGAATTCGTATTTTACTGTTTTGGCATTATTTTGTGGGTATAATCCACAGTTTCCGACAGTTTTCGTTAAATTTTGTATTTGATTGTTTTAGCCTCATTTGTGGGCTATAGTCCACAGTTTTCGGCAATTTTCGTAAGATTTTTAATTTCCTTCATTCTATGGGCTATAGTACATTGTTTTCTATCACTTTCATGAGATTTCATATTTTATTGTTTGGCCTCGTTTTGTGGGTTATAGTCCACAATTTCAGTGCGTTTTCATGGTGTTTGACTGTTTTAGCCTCATTTGTGTGTTGAAGTCCCCTGTTTTCGGCCACTTTCGTTAGATTTTTTATTTCCATCATTTTGTGGGTTATGGTACACTTTTTCGATCACATATATTATATTTCGTATTTTACTATTTTGGCCTCATTTTGTGGGTTATAGTCCATAGTTTCCTGTCGATTTTGCAAAATTTTGTATTTGACTTTTTAGCCTCATTTGTGGGCTAAAGTCCACAGTTTTCTGCCACTGTCGTGAGAATTTTTATTTCCCACATTTTGTAGTTTATAGTTCACTATTTTCGATCACTTTAAAGAGATTTCGTATTTTACTGTTTTGGCCTCATTTTGTAGGTTATAGTCCACAGTTTTCGACCTTTTTCGTTAAATTTTGTATTTGATTGTTTTAGCCTCATTTGTGTGCTACAGTCCAAAGTTTTCGACCACTTTCGTGAGATTTTATATTTCCCTCATTTTGTGGGCTATAGTACACTGATTTCGATCACTTTCATAAGATTTCGTATTCTACTGTTTTGGCCAAATTTTGTGGATTATAGCCCACAGTTTCCGACCGTTTTCGTTAAATTTTGTATTTAACTGTTTTAGCCTCATTTGTGGGCTACAATCCACAGTTTTCGGCCACCTTCGTGTGATTTTTTATTTTACTCATTTTGTAGGCTATAGTACACTGTTTTCGATCACTTTCATGAGATTTCGTATTTTTCTGTTTTTTGCATCATTTTGTGGGTTAAATTCCATAGTTTCAGTGCGTTTCCGTGAAATTTTTTGATTTGACTGTTTTAGCCTCATTTGTGTGTTGTAGTCCCCAGTTTTCAGCCACTTTCGCGAGATTTTTTATTTCGCACATTTTGTGGGTTATAGTACACTGTTTTCGATCACATTCATGAGATTTCGTATTTTATTGTTTTGGCCTCATTTTGTGAATTATAGTCCACAGTTTCCGGTTGTTTTTACGAAATTTTGTATTTGACTTTTTTAGCCTCATTTGTGGGCTATATTGTCCATAGTTTTCTGCCACTGTGGTGAGAATTTTTATTTCCCTCATTTTGTGGGTTATAGTTCACTGTTTTCGATCAGTTTAAAGAGATTTCGTATTTTACTGTTTTGGCCTCATTTTGTGGGTTTACAGTCCACAGTTTTCGACTGTTTCCCTGAAATTTTGTATTTGAATTTTAGCCTCATTTGTGAGCTATATTCTACAGTTTTCGGTCACTTTCGTAAGTTTTTTTATTTCCCTAATTTTGTGGGCTATAGTTGACTGTTTTCGATCACTTTAATGAGATTTCGTATTCTATTGTTATGGCCTCATTTTGTTGATTATAGTCCACAGTTTCGGTGCGTTTTCCTGAAATTTTGTGTTTGACTGTTTTAGCCTCATTTGTGTGTTGTAGTCCCCTGTTTTCGGCCACTTTCGTGAGATTTTTTATTTTCCTCATTTTGTGGGTTATAGTACACTGTTTCCGATCACATTCATGATATGTCGTATTTTACTATTTTGCCCTCATTTTCTAGGTTATAGTCCACAGTTTCCGGTCGTTTTTGCGAAATTGTGTTTTTGACTTTTTTAGCCTCATTTGTGGGCTGAAGTCCACAGTTTTCTGCCACTATCGTGAGAATTTTTATTTCCCTCATTTTGTGGTTTATTGTTCAATGTTTTCGATCACTTTAAAGAGATTTCGTATTTTACTGTTTTGGACTCAATTTGTGGGTTATGGTCCACACTTTCCGACCTTTTTCGTTAAAATTTGTATTTGATTGTTTTAGCCTCATTTGTGTGCTATAGTCCACAGTTTTTGGCCACTTTCGTGAGATTTTTTGTTTCCCTCATTTTATGGGCTATAGTGCACTGTTTTCGATCACTTTTATGAGATTTCGTATTTTACTGTTTTGGCCTCATTTTGTGGGTTATAGTCCACAATTTCAGTGCGTTTTCATGAAATTTTGTGTTTGACTGTTTTAGCCTCATTTGTGTGTTGTAGTTCCCTGTTTTCGGTCACTTTCGTGAGATTTTTTCCCCCTCATTTTGTGGGTTATAGAACAGTGTTTTCGATCACATTCATGATATTTCGTATTTTACTATTTTGGCCTCATTTTGTGAGTTATAGTCCACAATTTCCGGCCGTTTTTGCGAAATTTTGTTTTTGACTTTTTTAGCCTCATTTGTGGGCTTAAGTCCGCAGTTTTCTGCCACTGTCGTGAGAAT